>CM048754.1:21466942-21671999 GCA_026315105.1 Locusta migratoria
CTTGCTTCTTTTATAGCTTGCTCAGAGTACAAATTGAATGGCATTGGTGAAAGGCTACTGACAGAATTACAGTGTTATCGGCAAGACGCAATGCTTTTATTTCTTCACCTTGAACTCTCTGTTTCCATTTATTCACCCTGAACTGTAATTCCTTCTCCAAATTTCTCCTTGCTTCTTTTATAGCTTGCTCAGAGTACAAATTGAATGGCATTGGTGAAAGGCTACTGACAGAATTACAGTGTTATTGGCAAGACGCAATGCTTTTATTTCTTCACCTTGAACTCTCTGTTTCCATTTATTCACCCTGAACTGTAATTCCTTCTCCAAATTTCTCCTTGCTTCTTTTATAGCTTGCTCAGAGTACATATTGAATGGCATTAGTGAAAGGCTACTGACAGAATTACAGTGTTATCGGCAAGACGCAATGCTTTTATTTCTTCACCTTGAACTCTCTGTTTCCATTTATTCACCCTGAACTGTAATTCCTTCTCCAAATTTCTCCTTGCTTCTTTTATAGCTTGCTCAGAGTACAAATTGAATGGCATTGGTGAAAGGCTACTGACAGAATTACAGTGTTATCGGCAAGACGCAATGCTTTTATTTCTTCACCTTGAACTCTCTGTTTCCATTTATTCACCCTGAACTGTAATTCCTTCTCCAAATTTCTCCTTGCTTCTTTTATAGCTTGCTCAGAGTACAAATTGAATGGCATTGGTGAAAGGCTACTGACAGAATTACAGTGTTATCAGCAAGACGCAATGCTTTTATTTCTTCACCTTGAACTCTCTGTTTTCATTTATTCACCCTGAACTGTAATTCCTTCTCCAAATTTCTCCTTGCTTCTTTTATAGCTTGCTCAGAGTACAAATTGAATGGCATTGGTGAAAGGCTACTGACAGAATTACAGTGTTATCGGCAAGACGCAATGCTTTTATTTCTTCACCTTGAACTCTCTGTTTCCATTTATTCACCCTGAACTGTAATTCCTTCTCCAAATTTCTCCTTGCTTCTTTTATAGCTTGCTCAGAGTACAAATTGAATGGCATTGGTGAAAGGCTACTGACAGAATTACAGTGTCATCGGCAAGACGCAATGCTTTTATTTCTTCACCTTGAACTCTCTGTTTTCATTTGTTCACCCTGAACTGTAATTCCTTCTCCAAATTTCTCCTTGCTTCTTTTATAGCTTGCTCAGAGTACAAATTGAATGGCATTGGTGAAAGGCTACTGACAGAATTACAGTGTTATCGGCAAGACGCAATGCTTTTATTTCTTCACCTTGAACTCTCTGTTTCCATTTATTCACCCTGAACTGTAATTCCTTCTCCAAATTTCTCCTTGCTTCTTTTATAGCTTGCTCAGAGTACAAATTGAATGGCATTGGTGAAAGGCTACTGACAGAATTACAGTGTTATCGGCAAGACGCAATGCTTTTATTTCTTCACCTTGAACTCTCTGTTTTCATTTGTTCACCCTGAACTGTAATTCCTTCTCCAAATTTCTCCTTGCTTCTTTTATAGCTTGCTCAGAGTACAAATTGAATGGCATTGGTGAAAGGCTACTGACAGAATTACAGTGTTATCGGCAAGACGCAATGCTTTTATTTCTTCACCTTGAACCCTCTGTTTTCATTTATTCACTCTGAACTGTAATTCCTTCTCCAAATTTCTCCTTGCTTCTTTTATAGCTTGCTCAGAGTACAAATTGAATGGCATTGGTGAAAGGCTACTGACAGAATTACAGTGTTATCGGCAAGACGCAATGCTTTTATTTCTTCACCTTGAACTCTCTGTTTCCATTTATTCACCCTGAACTGTAATTCCTTCTCCAAATTTCTCCTTGCTTCTTTTATAGCTTGCTCAGAGTACAAATTGAATGGCATTGGTGAAAGGCTACTGACAGAATTACAATGTTATCGGCAAGACGCAATGCTTTTATTTCTTCACCTTGAACTCTCTGTTTCCATTTATTCACCCTGAACTGTAATTCCTTCTCCAAATTTCTCCTTGCTTCTTTTATAGCTTGCTCAGAGTACAAATTGAATGGCATTGGTGAAAGGCTACTGACAGAATTACAGTGTTTTCGGCAAGACGCAATGCTTTTATTTCTTCACCTTGAACTCTCTGTTTCCATTTATTCACCCTGAACTGTAATTCCTTCTCCAAATTTCTCCTTGCTTCTTTTATAGCTTGCTCAGAGTACAAATTGAATGGCATTGGTGAAAGGCTACTGACAGAATTACAGTGTTATCGGCAAGACGCAATGCTTTTATTTCTTCACCTTGAACTCTCTGTTTTCATTTGTTCACCCTGAACTGTAATTCCTTCTCCAAATTTCTCCTTGCTTCTTTTATAGCTTGCTCAGAGTACAAATTGAATGGCATTGGTGAAAGGCTACTGACAGAATTACAGTGTTATCGGCAAGACGCAATGCTTTTATTTCTTCACCTTGAACTCTCTGTTTCCATTTATTCACCCTGAACTGTAATTCCTTCTCCAAATTTCTCCTTGCTTCTTTTATAGCTTGCTCAGAGTACAAATTGAATGGCATTGGTGAAAGGCTACTGACAGAATTACAGTGTTATCGGCAAGACGCAATGCTTTTATTTCTTCACCTTGAACTCTCTGTTTTCATTTATTCACCCTGAACTGTAATTCCGTCTCCAAATTTCTCCTTGCTTCTTTTATAGCTTGCTCAGAGTACAAATTGAATGGCATTGGTGAAAGGCTACTGACAGAATTACAGTGTTATCGGCAAGACGCAATGCTTTTATTTCTTCACCTTGAACTCTCTGTTTCCATTTATTCACCCTGAACTGTAATTCCTTCTCCAAATTTCTCCTTGCTTCTTTTATAGCTTGCTCAGAGTACAAATTGAATGGCATTGGTGAAAGGCTACTGACAGAATTACAGTGTCATCGGCAAGACGCAATGCTTTTATTTCTTCACCTTGAACTCTCTGTTTTCATTTGTTCACCCTGAACTGTAATTCCTTCTCCAAATTTCTCCTTGCTTCTTTTATAGCTTGCTCAGAGTACAAATTGAATGGCATTGGTGAAAGGCTACTGACAGAATTACAGTGTTATCGGCAAGACGCAATGCTTTTATTTCTTCACCTTGAACTCTCTGTTTCCATTTATTCACCCTGAACTGTAATTCCTTCTCCAAATTTCTCCTTGCTTCTTTTATAGCTTGCTCAGAGTACAAATTGAATGGCATTGGTGAAAGGCTACTGACAGAATTACAGTGTTATCGGCAAGACGCAATGCTTTTATTTCTTCACCTTGAACTCTCTGTTTTCATTTGTTCACCCTGAACTGTAATTCCTTCTCCAAATTTCTCCTTGCTTCTTTTATAGCTTGCTCAGAGTACAAATTGAATGGCATTGGTGAAAGGCTACTGACAGAATTACAGTGTTATCGGCAAGACGCAATGCTTTTATTTCTTCACCTTGAACTCTCTGTTTCCATTTATTCACCCTGAACTGTAATTCCTTCTCCAAATTTCTCCTTGCTTCTTTTATAGCTTGCTCAGAGTACAAATTGAATGGCAATGGTGAAAGGCTACTGACAGAATTACAGTGTTATCGGCAAGACGCAATGCTTTTATTTCTTCACCTTGAACTCTCTGTTTCCATTTATTCACCCTGAACTGTAATTCCTTCTCCAAATTTCTCCTTGCTTCTTTTATAGCTTGCTCAGAGTACAAATTGAATGGCATTGGTGAAAGGCTACTGACAGAATTACAGTGTTTTCGGCAAGACGCAATGCTTTTATTTCTTCACCTTGAACTCTCTGTTTCCATTTATTCACCCTGAACTGTAATTCCTTCTCCAAATTTCTCCTTGCTTCTTTTATAGCTTGCTCAGAGTACAAATTGAATGGCATTGGTGAAAGGCTACTGACAGAATTACAGTGTTATCGGCAAGACGCAATGCTTTTATTTCTTCACCTTGAACTCTCTGTTTTCATTTGTTCACCCTGAACTGTAATTCCTTCTCCAAATTTCTCCTTGCTTCTTTTATAGCTTGCTCAGAGTACAAATTGAATGGCATTGGTGAAAGGCTACTGACAGAATTACAGTGTTATCGGCAAGACGCAATGCTTTTATTTCTTCACCTTGAACTCTCTGTTTCCATTTATTCACCCTGAACTGTAATTCCTTCTCCAAATTTCTCCTTGCTTCTTTTATAGCTTGCTCAGAGTACAAATTGAATGGCATTGGTGAAAGGCTACTGACAGAATTACAGTGTTATCGGCAAGACGCAATGCTTTTATTTCTTCACCTTGAACTCTCTGTTTTCATTTGTTCACCCTGAACTGTAATTCCGTCTCCAAATTTCTCCTTGCTTCTTTTATAGCTTGCTCAGAGTACAAATTGAATGGCATTGGTGAAAGGCTACTGACAGAATTACAGTGTTATCGGCAAGACGCAATGCTTTTATTTCTTCACCTTGAACTCTTAATTCCTTCTCCATATTTCTCCTTGCTTTCCTACAGACCTTGCTGATTGTATAAATTGAATAACAATGGAGAATGGCTGCAAGCTTGACTCCCTTCCCAGCCACTGCTTTCATTTCATACCCTTCAATTGCTGTAACAGCTGTTTGGTTTTTGTACAAGTTGTAAATAAACTTCTGTTCCCTATATTTTACCCATAATGACTTCGGATTTTGAAAGAGGGTATTCATATCAACATTGCCAAAACCTCTCTCCAAATCTACAAAAGCTAGAAACGTAGGTTTGCCTTTCCTCCATCTGTCTTCTAAGATAATGGTAAAGTGAGTATTGCCTCAAATATTCCTACATTTTTCCTGAAGTAATCTTCCCCAACGTCAGCATATAACAGCGTTTCCATCCTTCCGTAAATAATTCGTGTTAAAATTGTGCAAGCATGACATTCAACGGATGGTTCTGTAGTTTTCACACCTGTCTGTACCTTCTTTCGTTGGAAACGGCGATTGTTACATCTTTCTTTAAGTTTGTCTCATACATCTTACCAAATCAAATTTCTTAATAACTGAATGTTACTCTTCATATTCTCAATATTGATTCACAATGTCATTAACACTCACACTTAGTTTATAAGCTGGGCTAGCAATCTAACTGACGTCTCGCTTTACTGGCAGAATCTTTTTGTGTACTTTAGCTTGTGCCCGTAATCCAGATGCACGAGGTTTCTCTATACTCAGACTTTTCTGTTCTTTCTCTTCAAACATGTTACAATAATTAACGAATGCTTTACATGGCTCATTACTGATTTGGGAATTTCCATTAGTGTCAAAGAACTCGTTGGCTTTCGTCATGTATGTAGGAGCATATAACACGAATATTAACCATTTAATGCATGTATTTTTATTTGAAGCTGTGAAAACTACCATGATTAATGTATACAGGGTGAATCACCTAACACTTGCACCGCAAATATTGCGGAAGCGGAAAGTGCGATTGATGTGCGGTTTTCGCAGAATGGATTGGTAGTCAGGGGCTCGTATTATTAGCCAATAAACAGATCGTAAAAACACCTAGAGAGTGTATTTTTATGCAAACATACAATGTTTCAAATGGAACCATGGTTGTTTCTACCGTGCACTGGAATTTTTGACACCAGCTGTGTACAAAGAATTTTGAATGACATTTTTATCACGTTTAGTTTGGCAGCTACAACCGTTCAAAGTTTAGGGGGCGGAGGCTACGATAGCGTAGCTGACTGGCTGGTGGTCATGACACAGTGGGCCGTGCCCCAAGGGATAGCCACTCGGCCAGTCAGCTACGCTATCGCAGCCTCCACCCCCGAAATTCTGAATGGTTGTAGCTGCCAAACTAAACGTGATAAAAATGTCATTCAAAATTATTTGTACACAGCAGGTGTCAAATTCCAGTGCATGATAGAAACAACCATTGTTCCATTTAAAAAACTGTATGTTTGCATAAAAATACAATATTACAACCTGTTTGTTGGCTAAAAATACGAGCCTCTGACTACCAATCCATTCTGAGGAAACCGCTCACCAATCGCACTTTCCGTTTCCGCACTATTTGCGGTGCAAGTGTTAAGGTGTTTCACTCTGCATACTGAGAAAAATATTTTAAAAAAATTCCTTATAATTATTGTGCACTAGTAGCAACAAAACGTTCATAGCTGGCCAGCTATATAGTGCCTCCATGATGTATCCGCTACACTATGCATTTAAGGATTCACAAGAGCAAAACGTGAGGAATGGAATACAGTCTATGAAAAACAGGCAAGCCTGAAGGAATTAGATGAAGTAATGAAATTATGAAAGTGATGGATGAGTTTTGTTACTTGGACAGTAAAATAACACACGATGGTCGCAGTACAGAGGCTATTAAATGCAGAATGGGAATGGGAAGAAAAACGTGTTTGAAAAAGAGAAATTTGCTACCATCGAATATTAATTTAAGCGTAAGGAAGTCATTCCTGAAAGTATTTGTATGGAGTGTTGCCTTGTACGGGAGTGAAACATGGACGATAAATACTTCAGACAGGAGGAGGGTAAAGGCTTTTGAAATGTGGTGCTACAGAAGAATGCTGAAGATTAGGTGGGTAGAACGCGTAACTAATGAGAAGGTAGTGATCAGAATTGGAGAGAAAAGAAGGGATCGATTGGTAGGACACATTATTAGATATCAAGGAATTGTGAATTTAGCATTGGAGGGAAGTGTGTGGGGTAAAAATCGCAGAGGGAGACCAAGAGAAGAATTTAGTAAGAAAATTCCAATGGATGTAGGGAGCCGTTCTTATGAGGAGACGAAGAGGCTAGCTCAGGATAGAGTAGGGCGGAGAGCTCCTTTGTGTTTTTCGCTTCTTCGCTACTGTGGAATGAGTATCACTTCATGCCGTTTTTCTCGTGTGGATACAAGAAAAATTCGCACTGCGCGAGATGAAGTAAGATACGTGGGGCAGCGGAAGAGTTACGTGTTAAGGCGAAAACGTCTCGTTTATAGCTCGCGCCTAGGACATGAGGCAACCCGCCACACTGCGCCGCAATGCGTGTTGCGAATCGTAAGGCGGATCTACATCTACATCTACATACATACTCCGCAATTCACCGTAAGGTGCGTGGCGGAGGGTACACTGTACCACTACTAGGCATTTCCTTTCCTATTCCACTCCCAAATTGAACGAGGAAAAAAAGAATGCCTATATGCCTCCGTACGAGCCCAAATTTCTCTTATCTTGTCATTGTCATCTTTACGCGAAATTTAAGTAGGCGGCAGCAAAGGCGGGGAAGAATACTAAGACCCGTAGCATTGTACACCACTGGCCATTAAAATTGCTACACCAAGAAGAAATTCAGATGATAAACGGGTATTCATCGGACAAATATATTATACTAGAACTGACAAGTGATTACATTTTCACGGAAATTGGGTGCATAGATCCTGAGAAATCAGTACCCAGAATCACCACCTCTGGCCGTAATGACGGACTTGATAAGCCTGGGGATTGTGTCAAACAGAGCTTGGATGACGTGTACAGGTACAGATGCCCTCCTGAACCCACCGATTCCACATTCTGCTGACAGTCATTGGATCGCGACCAACACGAGCAGCAATGTCGCGATACGATAAACCGCAATCGCGATAGGCTACAATCCGACCTTTATCAAAGTCGGAAACGTGATGGTACGCATTTCTCCTGCTTACACCGAGGCATCACAACAACGTTCCACCAGCAACGCCGGTCAACTGCTGTTTGTGTATGAGAAATCGGTTGGAAACTTTCTTCATGTCAGCTCGTTGTAGGTGTCGCCACCGGCGCCTACCTTGTGTGAATGCTCTGAAAGGCTAATCATCTGCATATCACAGCATCTTCTTCCTGTCGGTTAAATTACCGGTCTGTAGCACGTCATATTCGTGGAGTAGCAATTTTAATGGCCAGGTATGTAGTTTTCCATTCTACATTCTTGATATTAATAAAAATGTTCAAATGTTTGTAACTCTGTGAGTCTAACTTCTTTGATTACTAGTTCCTTGGTTTACGAACTACTTAAACCAAGTTAAACTAACCAAAGGACACCATACACACCCTTGCCCAACAAAGGACTCGAACCCCCGACGGTGAGCAACCGCTCGCTCCACAGCAAGGCGCCTTAGAACGCTCGTCCACGCCACCGCGGCTGATTTTGATAAAGCTGCTCTTATCCTCTCCAAATGTCTCTTTTCATTTTTCTGTTCGCGCTACCTACCTTTCTTCTAGTCGGTGTGGTTCGTATGTACACGACTGTAATATCCGTTTGTGACCGTGTTTATAAAATGTTCCCAATTTTGTAATCAAACGTGACCAAACTATTTTCGATATCGGTCCCTAGGCTTAGAAACTACGTAAAGTAGAAACTTCCGGCAGATTATAAATGCGTGCCGGAACCGGGACTCGAAACTGAGACCTTTGCCTTTCGCGGGCAAGCGCTCTACCTACTGAAGCGAGGTACTGGCGGAAGTAAAGTTGTGAGGCGGCATCGTGAGTCGTGTCGGGATAGCACAGTCGGTAGAGCGCTTGCCCGCGAAAGGCAAAGGTCCCAAGTTCGAGTCCCAGTTCCGGCACACACATTTTAATCTGCCAGGAAGTTTCATATCAGCGCACACTCCGCTGCAGAGTGAAAGTTTCATTCTAGAAACATCCCTTAGGCAGTGGCTAAGCCATGTCTCCACCATATCCTTTCTTCCAGGAGTGCTAGTCTTGCATGGTTCGCAGGAGAGCTTCTGTGAAGTTTGGAAAGTAGGAGGCGAGGTACTGGCGGAAGTAAAGTTGTGAGGCGGCATCGTGAGTCGTGTCGGGATAGCACAGTCGGTAGTGCGCTTGCCCGCGAAAGGCAAAGGTCCCAAGTTCGAGTCCCAGTTCCGGCACACACATTTTAATCTGCCAGGAAGTTTCATATCAGCGCACACTCCGCTGCAGAGTGAAAGTTTCATTCTAGAAACATCCCTTAGGCAGTGGCTAAGCCATGTCTCCACCATATCCTTTCTTCCAGGAGTGCTAGTCTTGCGTGTTTGCAGGAGAGCTTCTGTGAAGTTTGGAAAGTAGGAGGCGAGGTACTGGCAGAAGTAAAGTTGTGAGGCGGCATCGTGAGTCGTGTCGGGATAGCACAGTCGGTAGTGCGCTTGCCCGCGAAAGGCAAAGGTCCCAAGTTCGAGTCCCAGTTCCGGCACACACATTTTAATCTGCCAGGAAGTTTCATTTCAGCGCACACTCCGCTGCAGAGTGAAAAGTTTCATTCTACGTAAAGTAACTTATCTCAGGACGGCACACACACACACACACACACACACACACACACACACACACACACACACCCATGCCCTAGGGAGGACCCGAAACTCCGACGGGAGTGACCACGCCCACAGCAACGTGACGGTCCAGAACGCACTGCCATTCCCACGTGGTTCTTGTTTATACTGTCGAGACTCAAGTATATTTATTATTATGTCTTTTCCAAGGGAACAGACGTTTGCGGTGATTCGCAGCAGAGATAAATATATCGACATATATACTTCGCAAATGGCGAAATTTTCCGACGTCTGGCGCTCCTGAAGGGTCCAACGTTGCAACATAAACTGCAACTTTTATGTCTACCCTTTTAATATCGTTGTTGATTTGTCAAGGCTTTATTTTTTGACATGATTTTGCTATTTTTTTTTTTTTTCATTTTCAATTCTTCTTCGTGCTTTTGCATGATGTAGCAGATCCTTTTTATGAGCATTAGGCGTAGAATGGCAATATTTGCAAAATGCTCTACATTCTTGATCTGACGTGTCAGGGGTCAACGAATCTGAAAATCAACGAGACGGAGGGGAACAGTTAAAATTTATAGTAATCCCTTTAGTAACAAGCATTAAACACACTACGAGCAAATACATTATACTTGTGTCACTGTGGTAGTTCTTGCTGAATCTCTGTACCTACTGACTGAACTGTTAACATGTGTGTTTATGATTATTTGTAGAGTCTACGTTCTTCAGTCCAGCCGCCGAATCTAGACATTCTACTGAATATATAAAGCAGCTCGCTTCGGGGCTCAGTAGCCTATTCATTAGCAAAATTTTTTTCGCGTTGCGTTTCGCAGCTATTAAATATATATTGCACCAAAGCTGCTTTTTTATTGAAATGCTGACTAGTTTCGGGCTTTGCCCATTTTCTTAAGCCACGTTATTTTATTTAATATTCACAGAATATATGACATCAACTGCTATTGGGCAAAGCTGAAAATGTGCACCCAGCCGGGATTCGAACCCGGGTCTCGTGCTTTCTAGGAAGTTGCGCTGACCCCTACACCACTGGGGACACAGTGATCACCGCACCTGCAAGGACTACCTAAGCACGCCTCCCGTCAGATACAAATTCCCAGCTTCGCCCTGCCCACAGTACTCAAACTCGTAGTTATAAAACTAATTCCCGTAAGAGTAAGGGCTGCAAACTTGCCCACCCCTTCCCAATAATGATAGGATCCTTGCCCGTCACCGGCATATATATATATATATATATATGGCGTCTGTTCCGAAAGAGCAGACGTCACTTCTGATCCTGCAGTTGTTATTATTTAATATTCACAGTATATATGACATCAGCTGCGATTGGGCAAAGCTGAAAAAGGGTACCCAGCCGGGATTCGAACCCGGGTCTCCTGCTTTCTAGGCAGTTGCGCTGACCGCTACACCACTGGGGACACAGTGATCACCTCACCTGCAAGAACTACCTAAGCACGCCTCCCGTCAGATACAAATTCCCAGTTTCGCCCTGCCCACAGTACTCAAACTCGTAGAAAGCAGGAGACCCGGGTTCGAATCCCGGCTGGGTACACATTTTCAGCTTTGCCCAATCGCAGTTGATGTCATATATTCTGTGAATATTAAATAAAATAACGTGGCTTAAGAAAATGGGCAAAGCCCGAAACTAGTCAGCATTTCAATAAAAAAACAAAATAAAAATTAAATTAAGAAAAGAAGCTTTGGTGCAATATATATAAAAATTTCTTTCCTAGACTATTCATTTTCGTCGGTAAAACTTTCCAATAAAGCTCTGCATGACGTATTAATGCATTCGTTCTAAATGTCACTTAACGAAAACCTAATTACTAATATTCTACTCTTTAGTATTTAGTGACCACTACAAGAAAAAGCAGTAGTTTCTGCTTGACATTCTAAGATGTAAGTCGTAGTATATAGGTTGCAGGGAGAAGTTAGGCTATATAAACGTCCCTGTTCAGCTATGCTAATAAAATCTAACAAACTGGGAATAAACGTACCTTTCAGCAAGGGGTCTGATTCCCACGCCTTTGTGTCTCTGGAAATATTTTTTCTCTCTTGAAGCCATAGTCACTTGAATACACACACACATATACTTCCAGCTTATTCACCTTCAGTTCACAATCGCCAATACATCAACAGTACGGTACAGTAGACGTTGCAGAAGCGCCTTTAAAGGAGGGCAGAGCCAACGAAAACACAACAATGAAGTATTTCATTGTCAGGTAGGGCTAAACAAATTTTGATAGGTCTGCGTTATTCATGTCTGAGAAGCCCCTAAAAATTCCTATCAAAGCACACTTTCCCCTAAACTTCCCCCTGAAGTATAAATTCCTCCAAAATTCCCCCCAAGACAGCAGAGTCCCTCTAAATTTAGGGGGAAAAAATACCCAAATTGGCAACACTGCATCCAAGCGCCTAGCAAAGTCTGCACTCTCAATAATCACAACCATACTTCCCGGCAACAATACTATCACCGTCTCCAGTATCGATAGTACTGCCACCGAAAAATAAGCCTGCAACCAGAGATAAATGACCCATGCCTGACAGTGGTCTCAGATTCGCGGTACATTTGAATATGAGATATATACCTTCCCATAGCAGGTATCTTACACAATGTTAGCAGCCGGCCCCTTCAGCAGATACATATGTACATGTATACATACATAGAGACGCTTCACCCCTCTCGGTTCCGCCCCGCAATGGCCGACAGGGTTGCGTCGCGGCTTTCAATTAGGGATGCAACATCGTCGACAAAAACGTCGATGTTCAGACATCGATGTTCCTGCGGAAAAATATCGATGGTAAAAAAAAACATCGCTCTGAGAAACGGTACATCGATGTTTTTTTCCGATGTTTCCATACGTTTAAGAAATATTAGGAAAAACACACTGAAATGAAGCTGTGTTGCCAGAAAGTATCTGCCTTATTTATGTTCTTTCACTACGCTACTAATACACAAATGGCGGATTAGAATGAAAAAGAAGTTGAGAATAAGGTTTGGCTACCTATTGCTCTGATTTTACTTGGAATTTACATCGATTTCTTCATTACATGCGGAAAAAAAAAAAAAACAAAAAACAAAAAAAAAAAACAAAAAAAAAGTTTGTAGAACTTATGGGACTTAACTACGGCGTCATCAGTCCCTAAACTTACAAACTACTTATGAACTACTTACGAACTAGCACGGCACAAATATCCATGCCCTAGGGGGGATTCGAACGCCCGACCGTAGTGACCGTGCAGACCGTGACTGGAGCGCCTCAGTCCCCTCGGCCACCGCAGACGGCATGCGAAGTAACTTGTGGTTTGTTGACGTATTGCATTTTTCTTAGCTTTCGACGTGCAGAAAATTAAACATTATGCGTCTTTCAGTTGTTACTTAATAATGTATTTTCAAAAAGAATATTTATAAATGACGTTTATCAAATCATGTACCTTACTGAAATGAAAATCTATGTTATACTTGGCTTGTTGGCTTTTGTCTCGGATTTTTCGTCGACTTTTGTTTGATGTTTTAACTGACGTTTTGACAGTACGATATCAGTCTGACTGGGTAACACTGTCAGAGATTCAATTCCACTGATGTTGGAGGGAGAAACTTCAGCAATGCCAGCAGCCCGTGCTGGACAAACATCAGAATAATCATCAAAGATCGACATAAAAAACGAGATAGCCTCCAAGACGCAATATGACAAATAATAACCATGAAAGCTTTTAATTTTATTTAAGAATTTGGGATTTGTCTTCGCAATATCTGCATTCTCCAGTGTCGTGAAGGTCCAATAACTTTCGAATTTTGAAATATGAATAAGATTTATATTTTAACGGAACTTGACATCAAATGCAAACCATATGACTGAAGAGCCACTCTTCCAACGCAACTTTTTTTTTTTTTTTTGCTTCGCATTTGACATAGGTTTGATGATTTCTCAATTTTTTTGTTATTCTGAAGTCATCGGTGTGATATTACAGTTGCGATGTTTGTGTGCATTACTTACAATATCCCATAGAACTGTAGATTCGGATTTATAAAATTGGTAGTCCTTGCGTTTGACCACTTCCTGCTGCACCACAACAAACTCACGATAGTAAACTACTACACGTGTGGCTAATTGGCTATATGTACGCGTACAAACTGTCCAACAAAAGTAAAACATACTATTGTTTTCACTCGAACAGGTGACTGCAGCACTGAGAGAATAGCAAACAAAGGTGAGTAAATGATATTGTTGCCGGCCGCGGTGGCCGAGGGGACTAAGGCGCTCCAGTCCCGGTCTTCACGGCCACTACGGTCGGGGGTTCGAATCCCCCCTCGGGCATGGATATTTGTGCCGTCCTAGTTCGTAAGTAGTTCATAAGTAGTTTGTAAGTTTAGGCACTGATGACCCCGTAGTTAAGTCCCATAGACTGTACAAACATTTGAACATTTGATATTGTTGTTAGTTCCATATTTCATTTACCTACTATTTCAAAAGTATGAAAACAGCGACGAGCGACGACAGCAGGAGCACCGCACTTGAGCTGACGCTGGCTGAGCAACTAATAAAGTAATAATGGAGTTGAGAATCAATTGTTGAACGATGTCGATAGTTTTGGACTTCTGTCGTCGATGCATCGGCGATATATCGCTGTTCAAAACATCGATGTTAACATCGATGTTTATGGACGAAACGTCGATGTTTTCAAAACATCTATGTATCGTTTGCATCCCTACTTTCAATTCGCCGCCCCCGGGCTCGGCGGGAAAAGGCTTAGCCGTCCGCCTCTGAAATAACCCGCAGCCGAATCCGTAGCACGACGCATTGCACGGTACATACCCACACCGCGAGCCGTAACAAGCTCTGCGCTATACGGCAAACCGATTTGTCCTCCGGCCCTTCTCCAATTTTATTTTATTTTTTACTATTTTTATTTTCCTTTCCTCGCTGTTTCCGTTCGCATACGTAGCGTGTGGTTTTTCTTTTTATCGAAGGCGAGCCACAAGCAATTTCTCGCCACTGTTTCCGAGAATTGACTCAACTCACTTCTGTGCGAGGTTGCTGGCTATGTGAACGCTCTTCTTACCGATAACACACACTCGAATTTAAAAAGAAAGAAAAGAGCAGAATATAGTGAATCAGTTCAGACAGAATGTTGAAACTCACAGGATACGTGAATTTGCACGTTCTGCAGAAATGATTTGCAGTTGCACAACGACAATACGGGCTCAATATATATATATATTAGCAACAAATTATTATTTCTTGTTCCAAAATATTGACAAAGTATTGTTCTTTCAAGTGAATAAGCAAGATTTGGTTTGTGAGTAGTATTTTATACGAAAAATCAAATGGGTAATTTTTGTTTCAGTGTGTTATACCGTCCCCTATACCCTTTTGATTTTTCGTATAAAATACTATACAGGGTGTTTCATTAAGTGTGTTTGCCTCTGTAACTTATAAAATAATAGGTGACGGGAAATTTTAATGCGGTAGGTCAACACAAGAAATGTTACACTTTCTGCGGAGCTATGAACATAGTTTATTGTATCATTTTCCAAAGAATTACACCACAAAGATATTTTTTTAAATGGAACAATGGTTTTTTCTATTCTGTATTGGAATCGTTGAAACCAGCTGCGTCCAAATCAATTTAAACTACATTCCTATCACTGTTAGTTTGGGAGCTACAACCCTTCAAAGTTCCGGGGGCGGAGGCTGCGATAGCGTAGCTGACTGGCCGAGTGGCTATCCCCTGGGGCACGGCCCACTGTCTCATGACCACCAGCCAGTCAGCTACGCTGTCGTAGCCTCCGCCCCCTAAACTTTGAAGGGTTGTAGCTGTCAAACTAACAGTGATAGGAATGTAGTTTAAATTGATTTGGACGCAGCTGGTTTCAACGAATCCAATGCACGATTGAAAAAACTATTGTTCCATTAAAAAAATTATATCTCTGTGGTGTAAGTATTTGGAAAATGTTACAGTACACTATGTTCATAGCTCCGCAGAAAGTGTAACATTTCTTGTGTTGACCTATCGCATTAAAATTTCCCGTCACCTATTATTTTATAAGTTACAGAGACAAACACACTTAGTGAAACACCCTGTATACATATGACCCGGTGAACTTCGTATCACTTACCTCTTAATATAAACCATATTAATTTAAATCGTATGTATTTTAGACCCAGTAGCTTTATAAACGCATCATCAGATAGTCTAAGTATCGGCTCCATAGTGGGCGGAAAGAAGGGGCAAATCACGCACACATGTCCAGGATAATGTTCATGTCACATTCGTGGAAGTTCAGGGAAGGTTTAAACGGTAATAAAATATGGAAACATTGCGAGGAAAATTAAGATTTAATTATGTAAAGAATGACTTTGTTGTTGTTTTGGCTGCATTCAGAAATATACTTTGAAAGAGTAAACTTCTCTTTATACGATCTGAATCCGTATATGAACTGTCAAAGATAAAAATGAATTGCTGTTGGTTAGTCTCGCTAAGACTCGAGAACGGCCGAACCGATTTGGCTATATATCATTGCATAAACCACTGAATCTATTGTGATGAAGCCTGGTGTGGAGATAGCTTGAGTGCCGAAGTACCGGATAAGATACTTTAGAAAGTCTGTAATTGAAGATATTTTTTTACTTTAAGTATACTAAGCGAAATATCGAACAATACATACTCTCTGGAAAAGCTATTTACTCTTTGAATTCTTAAGTGTTTTTCAGAAGTTATAATTAACTTTCAAAAATGCATTGTCCCTTTTGTAAAAAGTGGATATAACGGCAGAATAACAGAAGTAGTTGTCAGTTTTCCACAAATTTTCCTATTTTCTGGCTATCTATTCCAACTTTTATTTCACTCAAATCTTCCTCTCGCTTTGAACGTATATACAAAATTTTATCGCAATCAGATGAATGGTATCGATATTTCATAGAAAAATCTCTTTTTATTTTTTCTAGATTTTCCTGTTTTCCGGGAAACTTTACCAAATTTTTATTTCATAAGAATGTTAAATTTGCTCAAAACAAAAAAAAAAAAATTACCCCTCTCCTTAATGTGAATAGTCAGTTATAGTGCTGAATTCAACGAAAAACAAATTTAAAAACGAACTTTCAGTTTTTCTCAAATTCTCCAATTTTCCGGCAGATTTTCCAAAAAAATTATTTCATACAAACCTCGTCCTGTCAAGCCGTACTCTAGTGATGCTCTTACAACCACGCGGAAATTGATTTTTATTCATAGAAAGGAAAATCGCTTTCGGTTTTTCCCATATTTTCCTACTTCCGGGTGACCTTTCCAAATTCTTATTCGATGCCAACCTCCCTCTTCCTTTCGACATGCAATGCACAAAATTTTATCGCAATTGTATGAACGGTGTTGAAAGCTCGCTGGAAAAAGCTGTTTCAGTTTTTCCCCATTTTCCTCCTTTCCGAACAACTTTTACAACTGTTTAAACCTTTCCTGGACTTACACGAATATTTCAAGGACTAAAATTAGCCAAATCGGTTCAGCCGTCCTCGTGTTTTAGCGTGACTAACGAACAGCAGTTCATATATATTACCCTTTTGATTTTACGTATAAAATATTACGCACTAACCAAATTTCTTTGTTTTCTTGACAGAACAATACTTTGGAACAAAAATAATAATTTTGCTGCAAATTAGTAAGTGAAATAATAATTTTAAACAACCTCCGCAAATGTTTCACTGTGTAACGTGTATAGCACACAGTGAAACAGCTGCCATTTTTTATATTCATTACTTGCTGAGTGACTTATAAAACATAAATATCTTTTTTAAATACAGGTACAAACATT
The DNA here is from genome assembly GCA_026315105.1 of Locusta migratoria. NCBI lineage: Eukaryota > Metazoa > Arthropoda > Insecta > Orthoptera > Acrididae > Locusta > Locusta migratoria. Next base: position 21,484,017 of record CM048754.1, read on the forward strand.
TACTTATACTAAATTTTGTTCAGTGAATATTAAGTCCACCAAAATTGATTAAAAAAACGAATGTACCGGTGCTTGGAGATTCTCTTAGTAGCCATAGGCAACGCAGGTGGCAAAATCATTGCAATGCCCTTATGTGAAGCACACACTATGTCTCTGCAACTGGGAATACAAAACCTGTAATTCTTTTAATTTTATATATATATATATATATATATATATATATATATTTTTTTTTTTTTTTTTTAAGGTGTGGGACTGCATACTCAGTACCACAAACTACTGACTTCAAGACTTTAGCTACGAAATACACATTGTTTTGGAATTTCACCGAGATGTAGTCACCAATGATAATGTCCCGCCTCAAGTTAAAAAGATCCAATGATACACGCATGCCCCAGGGAGGACTCGAACCTCGCAGGGCGAGCAACCGCACGCTCCGCAGCGAGGCGCCTTAGAGCGCTCGGCTACTCCACCGCGGCTGAGCTTCAGTCCATTAGTTCGGTTGCCGTAAGCGTTAGGATCGCGTACAACACACAGTCGACGAGATACGACGTCACAACCACCGAGATGCACGACAAACAGCTCCAACATGCGACACGCTGCAAATTTCCTCCTAAACCACTGGACCGATTCCAAACCAAATTTGGTACACATATTCCTTAAAGTGCGGTAACAATTCCTGTCTGGGTATCAGTGGCGTAGCTATGTCACCAAGGGCCCCGGGGCAGAGATGACATTGGGGCCCTCTTTACACTAATACTGTACAGGTGCAAAACTACTTCATCATCAGCTCCTTACCGCCCACTGCAAGACACAATAAGACAAACCTAAAGACTACTAAGTAAATATTATGTGCCAGACAGCAGATAATATTTAATCATACTCTCTAATATAATTGTGAATGTTTGTTTGTTATATTTCCACGCAAAAGTTACTGGGCGGATTTGAATGAAATTTTGCAGAGGGTAGATTTGGACTTGGGTAGGACGAAAGATAAACGACCTCTTGGGATAGTTTCCGAAGTTGCTCCATACTAGGTGAATGAAGTCGCAGGCATAAGCTAGTAAAAAAATAAACAATGAAGAAGTATTACTTAACCATGAAAACATGCCCCCCCCCCCCCCCTCTGTCGCGAAGCAAACCGGGAACAGTCAAGTCCGCGGTGACAACTCACTCTCATTGCAGACTGTTGTCAGTGCCGACATCTCACTGTCGCTAAACTCCTCGTTGTTAGGTCATTGCTCCATACCGGTCAGCCTAATTTCGTTGATAGCCCAATCAAAGAAGGAAAATAGGTGAAATATTCGTGTAGGATGGTCTCAGAAAAGAAAGTTGGCGGATTTTGTTTGATGGACTACTTTGGTTTGAGCCGTGCCACTACCAGGTATCATGAAGTATATATTAATGTCTGGCCAGGAAAAAGTAATAAGTAAAATAATTAAGTTGACATCTTCGCTTATTATAGTGAAGTGGGGGTACAGGGTAGTGTCTTGAATACACAATTTACTATTGTGACAAAGTAACCATATTTTCTCTTCTTCTTGCGCGAATTTCTTGGTTACAGCACTTCATTGGGATCTATGATTATGGAGCACACCCTTGGGGAATTCACTAAACAGACAGTTGAGTTACCATAATAATACCGTTCTGTAATAATACATTGTAGAGGCTTCATATTCAAATGTGGTCACACTGTCTACTGTCAAACACTGTGCTAGTAATTCAGCACCATTCACTGTTATTTCGCAAAGATTCAACCGACAATACGCTGACGATGGCGGTGTTCACGTCTTAGCGGACAGCAAAGGACCTTGTTACTGGTATGTTTATATTCTGGGGTGCGAATAATTTTTGGATTTCACTTCGTGAGTTTGAGGTTTGTTGGTCAGGGTTCAAAAAGTTCAAAGTTGGAAAAACCTTCATCCAACTAAATTATTATATACAGTAGAACTTCGATTATCCGAAGTAACTGGGGGACATTAAAGTGTTCAAGGATCTACGGTAACTTTTTTCGATCGTCGCTCACGAAGGCCAAGGGGCCCCTTGAACTCGGGGGCCCCGGGGCACTGCCCCGCCTAGCCCTATGATAGCTACGACACTGGTGGGTATCAACCACATAGGATACTCGGTTCGCGAGATACAGCTTCATAAACACTAGGAGTTGAAAGAAACTGCCCATGATGAGATAAGATTTAATTCATATTCTATACTACCTTAACACCGGGCGTTGCCCGGGTGTTTGTTTATCCTACACTCTGGTAGTCCACATCCCCTTCCCCCCTCTCTCTGCATCCACCTCTTTCTCTCCCATCTCTCTGTTCGTTCCCACCTTTCCCTCTCTCGGCAAAGTTTTCTGCAAGGTACCCTCTGTCAAGTACCATACAAACATTTATGTACCAAGTGATCTTCCTGTTGGTTTACATCTACATCTACATCTACATCGATACTCTGCAAATCACATTTAAGTGCCTGGCAGAGGGTTCATTAACCACCTTCATATCTTTTCTCTACCGTTCCATTCTCTAATAGCGCGCGGGAAGAAAGAACACCTAAATCGTTCCGTTTTCGATCTGATTTCTCTTATTTTATTGGGATGGTCATGTCTCCCTAAGTAGGTGGGTGCTAGCAAAATATTTTCACATTCAGAACTAAAAGTCGGTGATTGAAACTTCGCAAACAGATCACGCCGCAATGAATAACGTCTTTCTTTTAATGATTTCCACCCCAATTCGTGCAACATTTCCGTGACGCTTTCCCCCCCGTAACGTGATAAAACAAAACGAGCTGCCCTTCTCTGAACCTTCTCAATATCTTCCGTCAGTCCCACCTGGTGAGGGTCCCACAAGGGGCAACAGTACTCCAAGAGAGGACGCACAAGTGTGATGTAGGCAGTCTCTTTGGTGGAGCTGGTGCATCTTCGAAGCGTTCTGCCGATGAAACGTAACCTTTGGTTCGCCTTCCCCACAATATTTTCTATGTGTTCTCTCCAGTCAAAGTTGTTCGTAATTGTAACTCCTAGGTATTTGGTAGAATTTACGACCTTAAGGTTTGACTGATTTATCGCGTAATTGAAGTTCAGCGGATTTCTTTTAGTGGTCATGTGTATTACTTCACACTTTTCTTTATTTAGTGTCAATTGCCAATCTTCGCACCAAGTAGAAATTTTGTCTAAATCGCTTTGCAGTTGCTTTTGATCCTCTGTTGACTTCACTAACCGATAAACGACAGCATCATCCGCGAACAGTCTAAGGGAGCTATTCAGATTGTCTCCTAAATCGTTTATAAACACGAGGAAGAGTAGGGGACCAATAACGCTTCCCTGTGGAACGCCAGATATCACTTCTGTTTTACTCGATGACTTACCGTCAATTACAACGAACTGTGTCCTTTCTGATAGGAAATCGTGAATCCAATCGCATTGTGATGTGTGTACAAATTCATACAGGTAGGTGCAAAACTGTGCATTTTATAAAATTCCGTAAGCTAAGTACCCACCACCACGCACCGAACGAAAGTTTATACACACAGTGACATTCCTCTTGTTTTTAAGGCAGAGTGTGGAAAATTTCATAAATATCGGAACAAACCTGTAGAGTTCATTGAAAGATAAACGCAGGGTCACATTGAAAAACTCAGTTTTGTTCTCAAACATTCCAGATATTTTTCATACAACCCTTATTCTGCGAATAACAAAAAAAAAATGATCAGTGAAATCAGTCGAGCCGTTCTCAAGTTATGGCACAAGCAAGATATTTAGAGATCCTTTTTATGTTGCTAAATACCCTCCCCAAGTACCGTATGAAACTTAAGATAGACGGTGACCTTCCTGTTGTTTTGAAGGTCGTGCGTGAGAAGTTTCGCGAAGATCGGAATGAAAATGTAGATTTCGTCATACTGGAAGGAAAGTTTCCTCAGCCATGCATCTCAGTTCTGTCCTATTGCAAAATACTTTTTTTTTTTGGCTGATGTCTTCTACCTATAAACTACATACCGGCAATACTTCAGCTTCATAGGTGCAGTAGTTCTGGACATTTTGTGTATAGTCAGTGACTGAGAGAGTGCGTGAGTGACTTTTCGCGTTTATTCAGGGGTGTTACAAACAGGTGCGGCCAAAATTTCAGGAAACATTCCTCACACACAAAGAAAGAAAATACGTTACGTGGACATGTGTCCGAAAACGCTTAATTTCTATTTTAGTGCTCATTGTATTACTTCTATTCAAATCACATTAACCATGGAGTGGAAACACACAGCAACAGAACGTACCAGCGTGACTTCAAACACTTTGTTACAGGAAATGTTCAAAATGTCCTCCGTTAGCGAGGATACATGCATCCACCCTCCGTCGCACGGGATCCCTGATGCGCTGATGCAGCCCTGGAGAATGGCGTATTGTATCACAGCCGTCCACAATACGAACACGAAGAGTCTCTACATTTGGTACCGGGGTTGCGTAGACAAGAACTTTCAAATGCCCCCATAAATGAAAGTCGAGAGGGTTGAGGTCAGGAGAGCGTGGAGGCCATGGAATTGGTCCGCCTCTACCAATCCATCGGTCACCGAATCTGTTGTTGAGAAGCGTACGAACACGTCGACTGAAATGTGCAGGAGCTCCATGGTGCATGAACCACATGTTGTGTCGTACTTGTAAAGGCCCATGTTCTAGCAGCACAGGTAGAGTATCCCGTATGAAATCATCATAACGTGCTCCAGTGAGCGTAGGTGGAAGAACATGAGGCCCAATCAAGACATCGCCAACAATTCCTGCCCAAACGTTCACAGAAAATCTGTGTTGATGACGTGATTGCACAATTGCGTGCGGATTCTCATCAGCCCACAAATGATGATTGTAAAATTTACAACTTAACCACGTTGGAATGAAGCCTCATCCGTAAATACTAAAAATGAGCTCTAACATGGAAATTAAGTGTTTCCGGACACATCTCCACATAACATATTTTCTTTCTTTGTGTGTGAGGAATGTTTTCTGAAAGTGTGTCCGTACCTTTTTGTTACACCCTGTAAATATAAAGATATCCCCTGAATTGTACGTCCTACAAAAACATCATTTACCAGGTTCGTAGAGTGGAATATTAGGAAACTGACTGCGAAATGTAAAAGGAGTTGGTAGTAAAGATGTGGTAAATTGTAACCTCATGATTATTAGGACCAATTTTCATGCATTTCAGTGTCTTTGACGTCATAGCACCTGAACTATAATATGTCGTAATACGATATTATTGTAAACGTACATCCAGTGGTGTATATGTAAAATGTCTGCGGTTTTTCACGAACCTAATTGTTTACGACTCCTTATCTCATGAGCTGTGTGTCGTACTATGATAAAATTTCGGACGTACGTTCAGTGGTATGTGTGTATACTGTCTGTAACATTTCTTGCGAATACAATGAACACTGTAGGAGTAATAAATTCTAACCTCATGCCTAATGCCGTAATTTTACTGCATAAACGCCGCAAAAGTAGTAAGCGACAAACTTTTTTTTCTTTCATCATTTTGCTGGGGTTGTCAGCATGAAAAAGTTTCCCAAAGGCTCGAAATTATGTTTGCAGTTTTTTGCAAGTCGCTAAGTGATAGTGGCCTGATAAAGTGACACTATCACCTGCCGCAGTACGGGGAAGTTTTCATTGTTTATGACGTCATATCTACATCTACATACATACTCCGCAATTCACCGTAAGGTGCGTGGCGGAGGGTACACCGTACCACTACTAGGCATTTCCTTTCCTATTCCACTCCCAAATTGAACGAGGAAAAAAAGAATGCCTATATGCCTCCGTACGAGCCCTAATTTCTCTTATCTTGTCTTTGTGATCTTTACGCGAAATGTAAGTAGGCGGCAGCAAGATCGTACTACACTCAGCTTCAAATTCCGGCCCTCTAAATTTACTTAACAGAAATTCACGAAAAGAACGTCGTCTTTCTTCCAGCGATCCCCAATTGAGTTGCCGGAGCATTTCCGTGACACTCGCGCATTGGTCGAACCTACCGGTAACAAATCTAGCTGCTCGCCTCTGAACCGCCTCTATGTCTTCCTTCAAACCGATCTGCTGCGGGTCCCAAATACTTGAGCAATACTCAAGACGTGGTCGTACAAGCGTTTTATACGCGGTCTCCTTTACAGGTGAAGTACATCTTCCCAAAATTCTCCCAATAAACCGAAGTCGGCTGTCCGCCTTACTCACAACTGTCCTTACATGCTCGTTCCATTTCATATCGCTCTGCAATGTTACGCCTAGATATTTGAACGTCGCGACAGCATCACGAAGCTCACTACTGATGCTGTATTCGAACATTATAGGATTGTTTTTTCTACTCATGCGCATCACCTTACATTTTTCTACATTGAGAGCTAGCTGCCATTCTTCGCACCAACTAGAAATTTTGTCTAAGTCAACCTGTATGCTATTACAGTCAGTTACAGACGACAGCCTCCCATACACCACAGCATCATCAGCAAACAGCTGCAAATTACAACTTACTCTGTCCATCAGATCATTTATATAGATAGAAAATAATAGCGGTCCTATCACACTCCCCTGGGGCACGCCTGACGATATCTCGTGAACTATCGGCCCGATCGCAAAATACTTTCTTAGCTGACGTCTTCTACCTGTAAACTACATTTCTGCCAAATTTCAACTTCATAAGTGCAGTAGTTTTCGAAATGTTTTGTTTAGTCAGTGAGTGAGTATCCTTTCGCTTTTTACATAAATAGAGATTTTACGGTACGAATCAGTCCATAAATCGAATACATTTTTCACTTCTTCGGTGACAGTCTCGTGCAGACGCTCGGCGGTTTCCTCCTCATTTCTGGATATGGTGGTTGGATGAGGTAGCAGTTCCTTAGCTCTCATTGAATCGTACTTTGCCCACACATCAATAAGAAACTATGCAGTCTCGAGAAACCAAGATCCACACGCAACTCACAACGGTAAAATGTGTTTCCTGACAAGATTGATAAGTTTATCGGTCACGATTGTCGTCAAATTAGGCGGAATTTTCAGGAACTTTTGCACCTGTCTTGTTATTTAAATAACTAATTAAGCTGCTCTGTTCCGTCTCACATGAATGTTTCAGCAAATTAGAAGATCCACTTTTGTGTCCAGTGTAAGAATACACATTTTTTTACACGCAAAACAGGCCACTGTATCGTTGAAGATATCCTTGCCATGACACTAAATAAAGAAAAGTGTGAAGTAATACACATGACCACTAAAAGAAATCCGCTGAACTTCAATTACGCGATAAATCAGTCAAACCTTAAGGTCGTAAATTCTACCAAATACCCAGGAGTTACAATTACGAACAACTTTGACTGGAGAGAACACATAGAAAATATTGTGGGGAAGGCGAACCAAAGGCTACGTTTCATTGGCAGAACGCTTAGACGATGCACCAGCTCCACCAAAGAGACTGCCTACATCACGCTTGTGCGTCCTCTCCTGGAGTACTGTTGCCCCTTGTGGGACCCTCACCAGGTGGGACTGACGGAAGATATTGAGAAGGTTCAGAGAAGGGCAGCTCGTTTTGTTTTATCACGTTACGGGGGGGAAAGCGTCACGGAAATGTTGCACGAATTGGGGTGGAAATCATTAAAAGAAAGACGTTATTCATTGCGGCGTGATCTGTTTGCGAAGTTTCAATCACCGACTTTTAGTTCTGAATGTGAAAATATTTTGCTAGCACCCACCTACTTAGGGAGACATGACCATCCCAATAAAATAAGAGAAATCAGATCGAAAACGGAACGATTTAGGTGTTCTTTGTTCCCGCGCGCTATTAGAGAATGGAACGGTAGAGAAAAGTTATGAAGGTGGTTAATGAACCCTCTGCCAGGCACTTAAATGTGATTTGCAGAGTATCGATGTAGATGTAGAAATACGTATCCAATATATTTCCCAAATTGAGAATTTCAATTGGTTTCGCTTCACTAATGTCATCACCTCGTTTCACTTTACACGATATAGTATCCATTGATTTCGTGTTCATTTTAAGAAAGAACTACGATGTACGTTGTTACTCGGTTATATCCGCGTATATATCCGTGGATATTTGCATCATCGCATGCTTCTATCTGTAAGCTACTACCTAAAAACCTGGCACTACCCAGGTATTTATTTCTTTATTCCTGTAATTTTTCAGGTATATATTCATTTGTATAAGGGCTGTATGTCTGTAAAGTCTCATGGGAATACAAAAAGTTGTAAGAAAGTAATAGATTAAAACTTGGTGCTTTATGGGACGTTTTTCTATGAACGTTGCTGTTTATGTGCTCTTATCGTATGAACTACTCTGTCGTACTGTGATGCAATTCAGAAGGTACAGTCAACTACATGTGAGTATACTCTGTAAAATTTCTTGCGGTTACAATTTGTAGTGTACAAACTATAGATTGTAACGTCATACCGAATGCCATAGTTTTACTCCATCAACAGCGGAAAAGTAGTAAGCGATGAAGTTTTTTTTTTTCCTTTTGTAATTTTGTTATGATTTTCAGCGAGAAAAAGATTAATAAAGGTTTGAAATTATGTTTAAAGTTTGTTGGAAGTCGCTAAGTATTCTCATTCTCATGTATAACATTTTTAAAGTCTCACCGCATTATGTGGCAGTTTTTTGCGATTCCTATTGTACATTGAGCAAGCTATAAAGGAAAGCAAGGAGAAATTTGGAGAAGGAATTAAAGTTCAGGGTGAAGAATTAAAAACATTGCGTTTTGCCGACGACATAGTAATTCTGTCAGATACAGCAAAGGACCTGGAAGAGCAATTGAACGGAATGGATAGTGTGCTTAAAGGTGCATATAAGATGAACATTAACAAGAGTAAAACTAGGGTAATGGAGTGCAGTGTAAGAAAATCAGGTGATGCTGAAGGAATTAGATTAGGTAACGAAACAATAAAGGAGGTAGATGAGTTTTGTTACTTGGGCAGTAAAATAACAAATGATGGTCGCAGTACAGATGATATAAAATGCAGAATGGCAATGGGTAGAAAGGCGTTTTTGAAAAAGAGAAATTTGTTAACATCGAATATTGATTTAAGCCTAAGGAAGTCCTTTCTGAAGGCATTTGTATGGAGTGTTGCCTTGTATGGGAGTGAAACATGGACGATAAGCAGTGTGGACAGAAAGAGGATAGAGGCTTTTGAAATGTGGTGCTACATAAGAATGCTGAATATTAGGTGGGTGGATCGCGTAACTAATGAGGAGGTACTGAACCGAATTGGGGAGAAAAGAAATTTCTGGCATACCTTGACTAAAAGAAGGGATAGATTGGTAGGACACATTCTTAGACATCAAGGAATTGTGAATTTAGCGTTGGAGGGAAGTGTGTGGGGTAAAAATCGCAGAGGGAGACCAAGAGACGCGTATAGTAAGCAGATTCAAGTGGATGTGGGTTGTCGTTCTTATGAGGAGATGAAAAGGCTTGCTCAGGATAGAGTAGGGTGGAGAGCTGCATCAAACCAGTCTCCGGACTGAAGACCACAACAACAACAACAACATTGTTTATGACGTAATATGTTTTGAACCATGTGCCGTATGTGATTATTCTTAACCATGCATCAATTGTTACCTCACGGTAAGGAATGTGTGTACCAAATTTGGTTGAAATCGGTCCAATGGTTTAGGAGAAAATGAGCAGCATTGTCGCAAAATGCAGCAGTTCTTTGCACATCTCATTGTTTATGAGGTCATATCTCGTGAACTATGATTCGTACGTGATTCTTAAACTTACAGCGACCGTCCTCGTAGATTGAAGCTTACGTGTTCAAAATTTGGAAAGGATTGGATCAAAAGTGTAGATTTGTGTGCAACACGTACACATAAACAAACATACGGATACTGATTTATACATAAAGATTTGGTATAATTTACAGAACATCAGAAGATGATTCTAATATAAAATGCGAAACGCGTGTGGTGTCAAATAATTGTCTTAATTGTAATCAGCACAAGATTAATTGTAACAGCTGCTGCGAAAGATGGCCACACAGTCAAACTTGATAGTAAAATTACTCCGGAGTGGCTGAAAGAGGCTGCCATTAAGGTAACTTGCTCATGAATCAACTTAAAAAATTGATACTTTGTTTTGCATCTTAAATTAAAGTTTAGATTTTTTTAAATACAATGGTGGTTAAAACATTTAAATTGGAGTCCGGGATGCTGTGTAAATATCAATTCAAAGATCACTCTATGTGCAGCCATGGCCTTGTTTTTCGCTACTCTCACACGTCAATTGTAGTCATTAGACTTCTCTCCCAAAAACATAACAATACTTGATTTTCCAATCAGTTTGGGCTACTTTCTTCCATAAAGCCTCCACAGATGACAATCCACAGCATGCGCTTTGTGACACTGGTGTATGCTCATGGTGTGGGTACAAAAAATCACTCGAAAATGGTCAAGTCTATGTACACCACCACTGCCTACCGTTTGCAGTACTGGAGGCAATTAACCCAATATAGAGGGACCTAAGTGACAAAAAAAAGCTCTTGTCACAAAAAGCTCTTGACACAAAACGTGAACGAATGCTACAACCATCTGATATGTGAAAGCCTGCCAAAAACAGTGTTTGTTGGAATCAACCCGATGAGATTAGTGGCCGAGTGCACCAACCTCGGTCAAAAAGCACGATGATCAAGGGTTCCGAGAACACGGTCAAAAGTTAACCGCGGTTAAAACGTCTCTGCGGTGCACCAACGTTCATCACCGGTCAGCAAACCGTCGTCAGCCAATCGTCCATCTGATCGTGATCAAGTCCGTATAGCGCAATGGAAGGCGCCCAAGTGATGCAACGGTGTTATTGAGCTTACCTACATGTGTATTCTCGACTATCTTTGGTGAATGACGACAGTACCACGTGATTTGTATGTGCAAGATTGTAAATACCGTAAAATTGTACGACGCTTCTCGCCTGGCTGCAGTGGTTATGTTGGCACCAATGGTAATTACGGCAACTAAGATGACCAATAAATATTTTTTCGTGACAACTTCAATTAAAACGAAAATTATTTTCTTCTGAACGGACAAGGGTACATACAAGAACCTTTCAACGATAGAGCAGGTACAGCATTAATTTTGCTGCGAGTGAAACGAGCAGCAATAAAATTTACTCTGTAGCTCGTGAAAAATATTAACGCAATTCTACAATTCATTGTTCATCTGTTGCCAACATAAGCACTGGAGCCCAGCGAGAAGCTTCGTAAAATTTTACCGAAACCAGTCATATTGCAAAGAGAAATGATTATTAAAAAAACACCCTAAGACAGATGTATATAATTACATAAATTATGATTTATTGTTTCGAACAAATCAACACAAATGTCATTGTTGTTCACAGCGTACTTTCCCATGCACCGCATGTTCACCTGGTAACATAAATATACAGATAACATGTTTTAATAACACGAAAGCTTTACGTTTATAGTTACGGAACATATCGTCATTTTTGATTCAAACCTTTTTCTGAATTTGATAGTTACCTTACTGGAAATATTCATTAATTATGGCACGGCGAACTGCTCTTCCTGGCAATGTGTCGTCGCGATATATGTTACTGTTGCCACCAATAAGTATGTTAAATGCAACAGTTGCATATGCTCTTAACGTAATCAATAGTCTGTTCATAGGCGAAATAGGGTTATTTCTATCGGTAGAAAATTCTAACATGTCATTGATTTGGTTTAACAACCACCACATTTTCTTTGGACAAACAAAATCTTTCTTCCAACTTTTTGTCACTGTAATCTTCAAAAGAGTCCCCCCTTCCAGAATCACTACGTTCCGGTTTTGATCCCGATTTAAATGATCGAGGTAAAATAAATCTTTGGCAATTTTGTCTAAAACAGCAAAACTTGCCGCCATCTTGATACTGCACACTCCTATAACCCTGATCATCTCGACAAAACCGGGCGTCAGCCGCGATCAAATTTAACCGCGGTCAACTCCCTCGTTTAACTTTGATCGGTGTCGGCGCACCAGAAACCTGAGTTGACCACGGTTAAGTGCCGATTTGACCGCGATTAACGTTTGACCGAGGTTGGTGCACTCGGCCATAGGTGTGTTAGACGCTGTAATTTGTTTTAGTGATGGAACAGTAAGCAGATATGAAGATTTAGAGTTGCTAGCAACGTCTAATTGGTCCAATATGAAACAACCGCTGGTGGAAACTGATAAGTGGAGAGTGGCCGAAGCTGAAAAGGCGGTTGTGGAGACAAGTAAACAAGCAAGGACAGCAAGGAGAAGCAAGAAAAGAAAGAGAGAAGATGAAGAACATATAAACCAAAAGGAATATGCACCTGGAATGCATTAAGACCAAAACCCAGGTGAGTTCTAGATAAAATATATACTTTACATATAATTTCCCGACAAAAACATTTTCTGACATGTTTATTTTATGCAAAAATAAACTATTTAAGATAGAGATCTGAAATTTTTTGGAATGTTTGAGGATACTATTTGGAGAAAAGTAGACTACCGACACTGACGTACTATCAACAGGTTCAAAGTATCTACTGATTAATTATAAAAATGTAGTGTTTGTTTTGAGCATCAAATGTAAATATTTCTAGAAATAAAACTTGTGAATCAAATTACATATTTTTAGTCTACTTTCTACACACACATGTTCCTTTTATGTGTCCAAAGTCTCAAGTGTCTAAGTAAGACGGTTAGTCAGCAGTCTTGTGTAGTTCGCGAACGAAATAGTTCGGAAGAGCGCTCCCACAGGCGAACTACGCGAACTTGTTTGCAGATCCCTCGCTTCTTAGTTCGTCCGCTATTTTTCCGAAGACAGCGAGAGGACGCGAGAGCGCACAGAATCGCGTGATTCCCTTCTGCCAGTTGCCGTCATTTCGAGCTGAGATGCAGCTCAGCTGTAGTTTTGGTAGCGGTAGGAAAGCCAATACGAGCGGACGAACTAAAAAGAGCGACCTACTTCGCGACCGACCTGGGAACTAAAAGGAGGGCTACCGGTCGCGAACTAAAATATGCGCGATAGGTCGCGAACTAAAAGATGCGCGATAGGTCGCGAACCGAATAAAAAATCACGTGTTTGCCTACTGCTGAAGAGAGCCATTTCGAGGTTAGCGTCTGCCTGCTAGATTACATAGTTCAGTGCTACAAAATTTCTGCTTTGAAGTATTCTGCACTCTGCAATATCGAACTATTAAATTCGATAATGCCAAGATACAGAGATAACTGTAAACTTAAACGCGAGAAATTATCTACAAACTGATTATTTTGGTTTGCGTGATATCGTTAGCGGCTCAAGCAGCAAGCGCATGAAGCAGCTAGGTGGGGGAACTTCTCCCTCCACCTGCACGCGCAGACCACGCCGCTCAGCCGTCACTGGGAGCGGACGAACTGAAAGAACGAACTAGTTCGCGGCAGACCCGCGAACTAAAGTGAGCGCTCCCGATCGCGAACTATTATGCGCAAGGCTGTTAGTCAGTGCATGGAATCGAAGTACGAACCGGCAAAAAAAGAAAATCATTTACAGGCCTTCACAAAAAAAAAATCTAAAAAAGTTCAATATGTGAATTAGTGAAACTACCTGTACATAAAGAGCATAAAGAGTACATAGAGCAGCTCTACAAAGGAAATGAACTTAGAGACAATGTTGTAGGAAGGGAAGAGGAAGTGGATCAAGATGAAATAGGAGATACTATACTGAGAGAAATAGAAATGTAGATGACATACCCTCAGAGCTACTATAGTCTCTGGGAGAGCCAGCCATGACAAGACTATTTGAACTGGTGTGTAGGATGTATGAGACAGGCGAAATGCCCTCAGACTTTAAGAAAAATGTAATAATGCCCATTCCAAAGAAATCAGGCGCAGACAGGTGTGAAAATTACAGAACCATCAGTTTGATAAGTCATGGTTGCAAAATTTTAACACGAATTATCTACAGGAGAATGGAAAAGCAGGTAGAAGCTGACCTCGGGGAAGATCAGTTTGGATTCAGGAGGAAAATAGGAACCCGGGAGGCAATACTCACTTTACGTCTTATCTTAGAAGATAGATTAAGTCAAACCTACATTTTAGCTTTTGTAGATTTGGAGAAAGCATTTGACAATGTTGACTGGAATGCACTTTTTCAAATTCTGAAGTCAGCAGGGGTAAAATATAGGGAAAGGAGAGTTATTTACAACTTGTACAAAGGCCAGACCGCAGTTATTAGACTCGAAGGACATGAAAGGGAAGCATCAGTTGGGAAGGGTGTAAGACAGGGTTGTAGCCTTTCTCCAATGTTATTCAATTCGTACATCGAGCAGGCGGTGAAGGAAAGCAAGGAAAAATTTGGAATAGGGATTAAAGTTAAGGGGGAAGAAATAAAAACATTGCGTTTTGCTGATGGCATTGTAATTCTGTCAGAGACAGCGAAGGACCTGGAAGAGCAGATGAATGGAATGGACAGTGTGTTGAAGAGAGCGTATAAAATGAACATTAACAAGAGCAAAACAAAAATAATGGAATGCGGTCTTAGAAAATCAGGCGATGCTGAAGGAATTAGATTAGGTAACGAAACAATGAAGGTGGTAGATGAGTTTTGTTACTTGGGTAGTAAAATAACATGTGATGGTCGCAGTACAACGGATATAAAATGCAGAATGGAAATGGGAAGAAAAGCATTTTTGAAAAAGAGAAATTTGCTAACATCGAATATTAGTATACAGGTAAGGAAGTCTTTTCTGAAAGTATTTGTGTGGAGTGTTGCCTTGTACGGGAGTGAAACATGGACGATAAGCAGTGCGGACAGGAAGAGAACAGAGGCTTTTGAAATGTGGTGCTACAGAAGAATGCTGAAGATTAGATGTGTAGATCGCATAACTAATGAAGAGGTACTGAACAGAATTGGTGAGAAAAGGAATTTTTGGCATACCCTGACTAAAAGAAGGGATCGCTTGGTAGGACACATTCTTAGACATCGGGGAATCGTAAATTTAGCATTGGAGGGGAGTGTGTGGGGTAAAAATCGCAGAGGGAGACTAAGAGACGCGTATAGTAAGCAGATTCAAGTGGATGTGGGTTGCCGTTCTTATGAGGAGATGAAAAAGCTTGCTCAGGATAGAGTAGGGTGGAGAGCTGCATCAAACCAGTCTCCGGACTGAAGACCTTAACAACAACAACAACCTGTACATCGTATTGTTCGGAAAGAGAGATGAAATATTTTCGTGCAATTTTATTCTATTAAGAGTTAAGGGTTTGAAGTTACAGCTGTGTAAACTTTATGAGCATTTGTCGCATTTTCCAGGCGCTCACAGGAGAGTTACGTTAAGTCCAGTTCCGACTATGTTTTCCCCTGCGGCCTGAGACGTAGCGAGCAGAATTCACGCCCCAGCTCAGCAGCTGGGAGATAAGACCTCCCAGAATCGAGGACACGGTCGGCTGTTCCCCAGTTATGCTGCAGAACTTCGGAAATCGGGAGGATCAACCCGAACTGCTATCCTGAACGGCGAGTGGATCGGCGAAGTTGCGCTCTTCCATAGTGGAGTGGGCGCCTCGCGTGCTGGCCTGCTTTCCCAGCGATGGAGAGCAAACGGAGCCACCAGATGACATTCTGGACACCGGTCGGCGACTGAAAGCAGGACACGTGGAGATGTGGTCCTTACGATAAGTAAACTGTGACAGCATGGCCTCAGAAGCCTAGCTTCCGTTGCAGTCATATGCAGATCGGGACAACCTACAGTATCCTAGCAGTCCAACCACTTTGTAGCAGCTTGATGTCGGAGAAGCGGCAAACCGAGTGGGCGAATGGGAAATTAAATTTTAAACACATATTCTTCTTTATGGAACTCGATCCGATACCGTGAACACGCCAAAAAAAAAAAAAAAAAAAAAAAAAAAAAAAAAAAAAAAAAAAAAAAAAAAAAAAAAAAAAAACCACGCGTATTTCCAAAGTCAGAGTTTCGTAATTCAGTAAAAAAGCTATAGCACCGAATAAAAATTGTCGAATGAAGACGACGTATGGCTGCAATGGTGTATCGTCTGTTAGATTTTGAGACATGTCGAAAAACAAACGATAAAAATCCTTAGAAACCGGAGTCATAATACGAGGCGCGTCCTGAAAGTAAGTTCCGTTTGTTAATAAAATGAAATTGTACACAGATCTACATCTACATAGATACTCTGCAAATCACATTTAAGTGCCTGGCAGAGGCTTCATTAACCACCTTCATAACTTTTCACTACCGTTCCATTCTCTAATAGCGCGCGAGAAGAAAGAACACCTAAATCGTTCCGTTTTCGATCTGATTTCTCTTATTTTATTGGGATGGTCATGTCTCCCTAAGTAGGTGGGTGCTAGCAAAATATTTTCACATTCAGAACTAAAAGTCGGTGATTGAAACTTCGCAAACAGATCACGCCGCAATGAATAACGTCTTTCTTTTAATGATTTCCCCCCCAATTCGTGCAACATTTCCGTGACGCTTTCCCCCCCGTAACGTGATAAAACAAAAAGAGCTGCCCTTCTCTGAACCTTCTCAATATCTTCCGTCAGTCCCACCTGGTGAGGGTCCCACAAGGGGCAACAGTACTCCAAGAGAGGACGCACAAGTGTGATGTAGGCAGTCTCTTTGGTGGAGCTGGTGCATCGTCTAAGCGTTCTGCCAATGAAACGTTACCTTTGGTTCGCCTTCCCCACAATATTTTCTATGTGTTCTCTCCCGTCAAAGTTGTTGATACAGAAGAAATTTTTATTGCACAAAATTCTACAACTCTTAAACTACTTTTCCACATAACTGCCGAAATTTTGCAGGCATTTGTCATAGCGTGGCACCAGGTTTTCTATACCTTCTTCATAGAAATCTGCCGCCTGTGTCTTCAACCAGTTGGAAACAGTGAAATTTGGGGGAAGTCCATAGCGAGAGCACTAATTGTAAATTTACCGTTTTCCTGGATCTTGTCATCAATCCGTGAACCAGTTCTTCTGTAACCAAAGGTGGACGCCCACTTCGTTCTTCATCGTGCACATCACTACGCCCGCCATTGAACTGTCGGACCCATCTTCTCACCATCGAATCACTCATCGCATTTGGTCCGTAAACATCGCAAATTTGCAGATAAATTTCACTCGGTTTCACTTTCCTCGCATTCAGAAACCGAATCACCGACCTGATTTCACAGGCGGCGGGATTTTCAATCGACGCCGACATTTCAAACGAGCACAACAAAGCGTACGTAACTGACAGCGATCTCCAAATGGCGCACGTTCTTCTCCTTGATACACGTCGTCTACAGCGCATGTGCGGAACTGCAATCGCAGCGCTGCAGCGGAGATAAACTGAAATGGAATTTACTTTCTGGACGCGCCTTGTAATTAGTTAACATTCACATTCCTAAACTTGCTATTTGCTACAAGTACCTACCACCGTAAGTGAAACAAGTCATTGAAAAATTCCAGAAAAAAATATTATTTTTTGAGTCATATATATAATTTGGAAAGAAACTCCTGGAAAATTAGTAGACGTATACACGAAATTGACCTAGAGTAAAGAGTTGTACAACCACGCCATTTAATAATTTTTAAGATTTTATAAATGAACTTAGAAACGATGTTGTAGGAAGGGAAGAGGAAGTAGATCAAGATGAAATAGGAGATAGTATTCTGAGAGATGAATTTGACAGAGCCTTGAGAGACCTAGGTCGGAACAAGGCCCCAGGAGTAGATGACATACCCTCAGAGCTACTAAAGTCTCTGGGAGAGCCAGCCATGACAAGACTATTTGAACTGGTGTGTAGGATGTATGAGACAGGCGAAATGCCCTCAGACTTTAAGAAAAATGTAATAATCCCCATTCCAAAGAAATCAGGCGCAGACAGGTATGAAAATTACAGAACCATCAGTTTGATAAGTCATGGTTGCAAAATTTTAACACGAATTATCTACAGGAGAATGGAAAAGCTGGTAGAAGCTGACCTCGGGGAAGATCAGTTTGGATTCAGGAGGAACGAAGGAACCCGGGAGGCAATACTCACTTTACGTCTTATCTTAGAAGATAGATTAAGGAAAGGCAAACCTACATTTTTAGCTTTTGTAGATTTGGAGAAAGCATTTGACAATGTTGACTGGAATACACTCTTTCAAATTCTGAAGTCAGCAGGGGTAAAATACAGGGAAAGGAGTGTTATTTACAACTTGTACAAAAGCCAGACTGCAATTATTAGACTCGAAGGGCATGAAAGGGAAGCATCAGTTGGGAAGGGAGTAAGACAGGGTTGTAGCCTTTCTCCGATCTTATTCAATTTGTACATCGAGCAGGCGGTGAAGGAAAGCAAGGAAAAATTTGGAATACGGATTAAAGTTCAGGGGGAAGAAATAAAAACATTGCGTTTTGCTGATGACATTGTAATTCTGTCAGAGACAGCAAAGGACCTGGAAGAGTAGTTGAATGGAATGGACAGTATGTTGAAGAGAGCGTATAAAATGAACATTAACAAGAGCAAAACAAAAATAATGGAATGCGGTCTTATAAAATCAGGCAATGCTGAAGGAATTAGATTAGGTAACGAAACAATGAAGGTGGTAGATGAGTTTTGTTACTTGGGTAGTAAAATAACATGCGATGGTCGCAGTACAGAGGATATAAAATGCAGAATGGCAATTGGAAGAAAAGCATTTTTGAAAAAGAGAAATTTGCTAACATCGAATATTAATTTAAGTGTAAGGAAGTCCTTTCTGAAGGCATTTGCGTGGAGTGTTGCCTTGTACGGGAGTGAAACATGGACGATAAGCAGTGCGGACAGGAAGAGATTAGAGGCTTTTGAAATGTGGTGTTACAGAAGAATGCTGAAGATTAGGTGGGTAGATCACATAACTAATGAAGAGGTACTGAACAGAATTGGCGAGAAAAGGAATTTTTGGCATACCCTGACTAAAAGATGGGGTCGCTTGGTAGGACACATTCTTAGACATCGGGGAATCGTAAATTTAGCATTGGAGGGAAGTGTGTGGGGTAAAAATCGCAGAGGGAGACCAAGAGACGCGTATAGTAAGCAGATTCAAGTGGATGTGGGTTGCCTTTCGTATGTGGAGATGAAAAGGCTTGCTCAGGATAGAGTAGGGTGGAGAGCTGCATCAAACCAGTCTCCGGACTGAAGACCATAACAACAACATATATAATTTGGAAAGAAACTCCTGGAAAATTAGTAGACGTATACACGAAATCGACCTAGAGTAAAGAGTTGTACAACCACGCCATTTAATAACTTTTAAGATTTTATTATCTCTAAGTTTCAAAACCTTATATCAAAAATCCTCCAGTGTTAACGCGCGTAACTTTTTTTTCTACTTTCTTTAGCTTTTTTTTTTTTTTTTTTTTTTTTTTTTTTAGACTGGTAATTTATGAAAACTGGCCCAATTGGAATACCTTTAGACAACACGTCAGTGACAGTGACTGGACTGGCTTATGCGGCAGTAGGGAAGAGCTGAGAAGAATGGCAAGTAAACCAGGCTTGCAACTCAGTGAAGACAAGACGCAATACATGGTCCTAAGCATGTCTGCTTGTGATGGGAACCCGCTCACGGTGGACAATCTCCAATTCAGAACGGCGAGTATTTTCAAATATCTTGGTAGCCTCTTTAGTGGACAGAACCTGTGTGAAATTGAAATAAATGCAAGAATTTCTGGAGGCAATAGAGCATACTTTAGCCATCATCACCACGTGCCAAAGAAAAGGTCCCTGACGAGAAGTTTCAAGACCAGGTTCTATCGAAGTATGATTATGCCAGTGGTTATTTACGGTTTTACCACTCTAAACGACTGTTGTTGTTGTTGTGGTCTTCAGTCCGGAGACTGGTTTGATGCAGCTCTCCACGATAACCTATCCTGAGCAAGCCTCTTCATCTCCACATAAGAACGGCAGCCTACATCTGTCTGAATCTGCTTACTGTATCCATCTCTTGGTCTTCCTCTGCGGTTTTTACCCCACACACTTCCCTCCAACGCTAAATTCACAATTCCTTGATGTCTAAGAATGTGTCCTACCAATCGATCCCTTCTTTTAGTCAAGGTATGCCAGAAATTTCTTTTCTCCCCAATTCTGTTCAGTACCTCCTCATTAGTTACGCGATCCACCCACCTAATCTTCAGCATTCTTCTGTAGCACCACATTTCAAAAGCCTCTATCCTCTTTCTGTCCACACTGCTTATCGTCCATGTTTCACTCCCATACAAGGCAACACTCCATACAAATGCCTTCAGAAAGGACTTCCTTAGGCTTAAATCAATATTCGATGTTAACAAATTTCTCCTTTTCAAGAACGCTTTTCTACCCATTGCCATGCTGCATTTTATATCCTCTGTACTGTGACCATCATTTGTTATGTTACTGCCCAAATAACAAAACTCATCTACCTCCTTTATTGCTTCGTTACCTAATCTAATTCCTTCAGCATCACCTGATTTTCTTACACTGCACTCCATTACCCTAGTTTTACTCTTGTTAATCTTCATCTTATATGCACCTTTCAACACACTGTCCATTCCGTTTAACTGCTCTTCCAGGTCCTTTGCTGTCTCTGACAGAATTACTATGTCGTCGGCAAAACGCAAAGTTTTTAATTCTTCACCCTGAACTTTAATTCCTTCTCCAAATTTCTCCTTGCTTTCCTTTATAGCTTGCTCAATGTACAAATTGAATAACATTGGAGAAAGGTTACAACCCTGTCTTACTCCCTTCCCAACCACTGCACTAATGATTATTGTATTGTGCACATCTACAGTAAAACATCTTTAGAATTATATAAGTTTCATGGGCCTCCTGATAAAATTACCGTAGAAAATCGGCACTTCAATTTTCAAGTTTGCGTATTTATATAATAATGTGATGTGACAACATAACATTACATGTCGATAACATGAGCAGAACCAGCACCTCGTCGAGAAGACAGAACGCAATACTCACTCCGAAGAGATTTCACTCTATGGCACAGAGCGTAGACTATGCGTCTCCCAGATCAATGGTGTCTCCCTAGCACTGCTGTGTTGAGATTTCAAACCATAATCTAACGTTTCTGCTCCCGATCTGAAGTTTTTGCCCCGCGTCAAGTGACGGAATTTTCGACATTACGAACAACAGTCGAGCTAGAATGTACGTGTCATTGGTACTGTTTCCATTGGCAGCAATTTAAACTATGTTTTATCAGGTACTCTTCATTCTATAATCAGATGTCTGATGTCATTTCTGACCACTCTTAATTTAGCAGAAAGGTGACGACTATATTAAAATGAAAAAAATAAAAGTTACAGCACCGGGAATCGAACACGCACTCGGGAACCTAACGCGCTACCACAAGAGCACCAGCAAGACATTGTTCATAACGACAAGTTTGCAGATACCATTCTATCAACCGAAAAAGTTTTCTAGAACGGAATTAATTTCTACAGATGTTTGAATTTTTACTTCAATTACAGGGTAGGACACAAAAGCGGCGACGAGGCTGGGACACAAAAGTGGCGACGAGGCTGGGACACAAAAGTGGCGACGAGGCTGGGACACAAAAGTGGCGACGAGGCTGGGACACAAAAGTGGCGACGAGGCTGGGACACAAAAGTGGCTACGAGGCTGGGACACAAAAGTGGTGACGAGGCTGAGACACAAACGTGGCGACGAAGCTGGGACACAAAAGTGGCGAGGAGGCTGGGACACAAAAGTGGCGACGAGGCTGGGACAAAAAGTGGCGACGAGGCTGGGACACAAAACTGTGCGCTCCACTTGGCGGGGGCACTGTCGTAGTCACCAGATAGATCATAGATTGTTTTATAATGCAGTGTGTTAATCTCTATCTATATAAAAGCGAAATGACACTCATTCACTCGCTCACTCTCTCACTCACTGACTAAACACGAAATCTAAATACAAAATTTGACGTTTGTGTGTCTGCTGCAAGTACCTTCAAATTTTGATGATCGATGAGTCGGTGAGTGACAGAAGTAGCGATTTTCAAATGGTAATATTTCGTAAACTATAAGGTGTAGAATAGTATAATTTGCAAATATAGTTAGTTATAGTTGATACTCGTGGTAACCGAAAATTGAGGCTTCTGACTTTATCCACAACTGAGATACAGGGCTTCGAAAGTGCCGGCTACTGCTTCAGAAAAGATAAGGATGGTACGGTCGTGTGTGGTGTCGCACAAGTCCAAACCAAAGTGCGCGCCACCTACTTTCGCCGCGCGCCGCCATGCACGCACGGCGCGGCGTTCTTACGACGTCAGCCACGAGCGCCCTCTGCTGCAACCCCGCTCGTGGCCACCACTGAACGACATCGTTCACTTGGGACTGAGATAGCAACCAGTTAACACTTCGGAATCAGATAGGCACCAGTGAAGACTTGGCTATCGGATAGGCACTAGACAGGCGTCTAGCTCAACTATGTATCAGCATTCTGCAGTAATGAGCTATGTAAAAGTTAAGTATTCCCAAGTCTCTAAGAAATACGTATCTCGTTCTAATTTACTCTAGTGTTTCTAGTTTCTGTTGTCCCACTGGCTGCTCACCTCCTACATGCACAAGCGTGCATCCTTTATTCCTGTGTCGGTCTTTCTACTCGGCCACCGACACCTACGACGGAAACGAGACACAAAAGCGGCGACGAGGCTGGGACACAAAAGCGGCGACGAGGCTGGGACACAAAAGTGGCGACGAGGCTGGGACACAAAAGTGGCGACGATGCTGGGACACAAAAGTGGCGACGATGCTGGAACACAAAAGTGGCGACGAGGCTGGGACACAAAAGTGGCGACGAGGCTGGGACACAAAAGTGGTGACAAGGCTGGGACACAAAAGTGGCGACGAGGCTGGGACACAAAAGTGGCGACGAGGCTGGGACACAAAAGTGGCGACGAGGCTGGGACACAAAAGTGGCGACGAGGCTGGGACACAAAAGTGGCGACGATGCTGGGACACAAAAGTGGCGACGATGCTGGAACACAAAAGTGGCGACGAGGCTGGGACACAAAAGTGGCGACGAGGCTGGGACACAAAAGTGGTGACGAGGCTGGGACACAAAAGTGGCGACGAGGCTGGGACACAAAAGTGGCGACGAGGCTGGGACACAAAAGTGGCGACGAGGCTGGGACACAAAAGTGGCGACGAGGCTGGGACACAAAAGTGGCGACGAGGCTGGGACACAAAAGTGGCGACGAGGCTGGGACACAAAAGTGGCGAGGAGGCTGGGACACAAAAGTGGCGACGAGGCTGGGACACAAAACCGTGCGCTCCACTTTGCGGGGGCACTGTCGTAGTCACCAGATAGATCATAGATTGTTTTATAATACAGTGTGTTAATCTCTATCTATATAAAAGCGAAATGACACTCATTCACTCACTCACTCTCTCACTCACTGACTAAACACGAAATCTCGACAACTACTTCACCTATAAAGCTGAAATTTGGCAGAAATGCAGTTTATAGGTAGAAGTCGTCAGTTAAGAAACAATTTTGCGATAGTGACGATAGTCCAGGAGATATGACGTCATAAAAAATGAAAACTTCCGCTTCTTGCCACACGTGATAGTGTGACTTTATCAGTCCACTATTTGAGAAGTAGAACACTTAGCGACTTACAACAAACTTTAGACATAATTTCAAACCTTTAGGAAACTTTTTCTCGCTCACATCCGCATCAAAAAGGTGAAAGGAAAAATGTTTGACGCTTACTGCTTTTTCGGCGTTCATGCTGCAAAATTTGCGGCATTTAGCATGAAGTTACAAATTATTAGTCGTACACTATTCATTTTATTCGTGCGAAAAGTTACAGACAATATTCACACATACCAGTGAATGTACGTTGGAGATTTTATCATATTACGACACACAGTTCACGATATATGGAGTCAAAAACAATTAGGTTCACGAAAAACCGCCTCTTCACAAATGACGTTTTCATTTAGTACGTCTTTCCTACCTATTCTGTTCGCTACGTATTTTGCAAACATTTTACACATACACCACTGGATGTACCTTTGAAATAATATCGTATTACGAATTACGACATATAATTCAGGTTCTATGACGTCAAAGACATTCAAATACATGAAACTTCGCCCTAAAAAGCATGAGGCTGTAATTTACTACGTCTTTACTAACAACTTCATTTACAACACATTTCGCAGGCAGTTTCCTAATATTCCTCTCTACCAACCTGGTAAATAATGTTTTTGTAGGACACATAATTTAGTAGATCTCTCTCTCTCTCTCTCTCTCTCTCTATATATATATATATATATATATATATATATATTGTTTTGTTGTTGTGGTCTTCAGTCCGGAGACTGGTTTGATGCAGCTCTCCACAATACCCTATCCTTAGCAAGCCTCTTCATCTCCACATAAGAACGGCAACCTACATCTGTCTGAATCTGATTACTGTATCCATCGCTTGGTCTTCCCCTGCGATTTTTTCCCCACACACTTCCCTCCAACGCTAAATTAACAATTCCTTGATGTCTAAGAATGTGTCCCACCAATCTATCCCTTCTTTTAGTCAAGGTATGCCAGAAATTCCTTTTCTCCCCAATTCTGTTCAGTACCTCCTCATTAGTTACGCGATCCACCCACCTAATCTTCAGCATATTTCAAAAGCCTCAATCCTCTTCCTGTTCGCACTGTTTATCGTCCATGTCTCACTCCAATACAAGACAACACTGCATACAAATGCCCTCAGAAAGGACTTCCTTAGGCCTAAATCAATATTCGATGTTAACAAATTTCTCTTTTTCAAAAACGCTTTTCTACCCATTGCCATTCTGCATGTTATATCCTCTGTAATGCGCCCATCATTTGTTATTTTACTGCCCAAGTAACAAAACTCATCTACCTCCTTTATTGCTTCGTTTCCCAATCTAATTCCTTCAGCATCACCTGATTTTCTTACACTGCACTCCATTACCCTAGTTTTGCTCTTGTTAATGTTCATCTTATATGCACCTTTCAGCACACTGTCAATTCCATTCAATTGCTCTTCCAGGTCCTTTGCTGTATCTGACAGAATTACTATGTCATCGGCAAAACGCAATGTTTTTAATTCTTCCCCCTGAACTTTTATTCCTTCACCAAATTTCTCCTTGCTTTCCTGTATAGCTTGTTCAATGTTCAATGTACAAATTGAATAACATTGGAGAAAGGCTACAACCCTGTCTCACTCCCTTTCCAACCACTGCGTCCCTTTCATGCCCTTCAACTCTGACAACCGCTGTCTGGTTTTTGTACAAGTTGTAAATAACCTTACGCTCCCTATAATTTACTCCTGTTTTTTTCATATATATATATATATATATATATATATATATATATATATATAAATCGAAATGTCATTGACTCAGTGACTAAACATGAAATCTCTAAAACTACTTTGAAGATGAAATTTTGCCTATATGTTGTTTATAGGTAGAAGACTTCACCTAAGAAAGTATTTTTGCGATAGGACATAATTAAGGTGTAAATTAATAAAATTCAGCAACTAGTTGCTTGTAATTATTTATTCTTGACGACCGTTTTCGGGCGCTTGAGTGCCCTTCTTCTGGTGTTCTCACAGCAAAGGAAAGCTTATGATTTGCAGCTGAAAACTAGCTAGTTTTCTGCCGACTGAGTCTCGTGAAAGGGGAAAGGGATGTGGACTACGAGTGTAGGGTAAACAAACACCCAGGGAACGCTGGTTATGAATAAGCGCAAAGTCTGTAAACTGTTTTCAGGAACCAATCGATAGGTAAAAGAACATGATACAATAAATTAGTCTGAAGAAATCGAAAATAAGATCTTACAAACAGTGTAGCGGTTCGCGACGAGGGGACGGAGAGGGGAACGATCGAAAGACAAATTTTTACTTGGAAGGTGGTCGGATATCCCGAAAAGTTGAAAAGCACTGTTCTAGACTATATAGTTTCAGAGAAAAATGACAATACGCGAAATGACGGAAAGCAAAATTCTCAGAAATTTCTGTGCGTGATTATTTTTTTTTTTTCAAATATCTATTTAAAATAGTAAGTAATGGAATATTTGGATAAAAGCAACACCAAGTGAATCATAGACATCCATATTCTCATAATATGCATAAAATTAAAACTTCGATTTTTTTTTCCATTTTGGGCGGTACAATTCCATTTGTAAGTCTCAGGAGTGATGGCCATAGCGGTTAGGTCCAATCCATGAATGAATGTCTTTATGTCCTCTATGTGTTCATAAGCCATTCATTCGATTGCAATGAAACTTTGGTGCACTGTTCACCGTGCGCCACACATAGCTCAGGAGATATGACGTCATAAATAATGAGAGGACACCGCATGAGAGTACTCAAATATAAGCGTCAATTATTGGAAAATGGGAGTAGTTAGGGACCTGAAACAAAGTTTGCATGTGATTTCTGACGTTTGTGAAGCGTTTTGTAACTGAACCCCCCTCCCCGACGCACACACTCCTCCACAAAATGATGAAACGGAAAGAAACTTCCTGGCAGATTAAAATTGTGTGCCGGAACCGGGACTCGAACCTGGGACCTTTGCCTTTCGCGGGCAAGCGCACTACCGACTGTGCTATCCCGACACGACTCACGATGCCGCCCCACAACTTTACTTCCGCCAGTACCTCGCCTCCTACTTTCCAAACTTCACAGAAGCTCTCCTGCAAACCATGCAAGACTAGCACTCCTGGAAGAAAGGATATGGTGGAGACATAGCTTAGCCACAGCGTAAGGGATGTTTCCAGAATGAAACTTCACTCTGTAGCGGAGTGGCAAAGGTCCCAGGTTCGAGTCCCGGTTCCGGCAGACAATTTTAATCTGCCAGGAAGTTTCATATCAGCGCACACTCCGCTGCAGAGTGAAAGTTTCGTTCTGGAAACATCCCTTAGGCTGTGGCTAAGCCATGTCTCCACCATATCCTTTCTTCCAGGAGTGCTAGTCTTGCGTGTTTGCAAGAGAGCTTCTGTGAAGTTTGGAAAGTAGGAGGCGAGGTACTGGCGGAAGTAAAGTTGTGAGGCGGCATCGTGAGTCGTGTCGGGATAGCACAGTCGGTAGTGCGCTTGCCCGCGATAGGCAAAGGTCCCACGTTCGAGTCCCGGTTCCGGCACACAATTTTAATCTGCCAGGAAGTTTCATATCAGCGCACGCTCCGCTGTAGAGTGAAGTTTCATTCTGGAAACGGAAAGAAGTCTACCACTCATAAAAGTTTCGCTGTAGATGCCGTAAAGATATCAGGCATAACTTCTATCTTACTATTTATTTTTGTCTGCAAATCTCCCTTAAGTCTCTTGCATCCAAATATAACCAATGTGTTTACTTAATCTCTATCTATTTAAAGCGAAAGGACACTCACTCACTGACTAAACACGAAATCTCGACAACTACTTCACCTATAAAGCTGAAATTT
The DNA here is from genome assembly GCA_026315105.1 of Locusta migratoria. Taxonomy (NCBI): domain Eukaryota; kingdom Metazoa; phylum Arthropoda; class Insecta; order Orthoptera; family Acrididae; genus Locusta; species Locusta migratoria. The sequence goes on from CM048754.1 coordinate 21,511,411, forward strand.
GGCAGGAATGTGGTTTATAGCTAGAAAACGCCAGCTAAGAATGTATTTTCTGATAGGTGCATGGCGGAGCATACTTCTCCTACAGACTCACGAAATCTACAGTTTCATTCCGATCTTCACGAAATTTCGCCTGTTTGACCTTCAAAAGAAGAGGAAGGTCACCGTCTACCATACGTTTCATACGGTGAACGGGGCAGCGTACTTTGCAACATAAAAATGGATCCCTAAATACCTTGGTCGCGCCGTAATTTGAGAACAGCTCGACCGACTTCAAAGAGCCTTTTGAGAACAACAAAGTGTGTTTTCCTTCGTTTCTATTACATAGAAATCTATAGTTTTGTTCCGATATTGATGAAATTTCGCACGCTATCCTTTAAAAACAAGGTGAAGGGGACTGTGTATAAATTTTTTTTCGGTGCATGGTGGAGGGAATTTTACAAAATGAATTTTTGCACACGTTACCTTTAAACCAAGAGGAAGATCACTGGGTACATAAATGTTTGTATGGTACATGACAGAGGGTACCTTGCAGAAAACTTTGCCGAGAGAGGGAAAGGTGGAAACGAACAGAGAGATGGGAGACAAAGAGGTGGATGCAGAGAGAGGGGGGAACGGGATGTGGACTACCAGAGTGTAGGATAAACAAACACCCGGGCAACGCCGGGTTTACAGCTAGTTATGAATAAGCGCAAAGTCTGTAAACTGTTTTCAGGAACCAATCGATAGGTAAAAGAACATGATACAATAAATTAGTCTGAAGAAATCGAAAATAAGATCTTTCTTCTTCACAAACAGTTTGTTGCGGTTCGCGACGAGAGGAGGGAGAGGAGGGGGGGAAGGATCGAAAGACAATTTTTACTTGGAAGGGGGTCGGATATGCCGAAAGGTTGAAAAGCACTGTTGTGGACTTTGTAGTTCTAGAGAAAAATGACAATACGCGAAATGACGGAAAGCAAAATTATCAGAAATTTCTGTGCATGATTATTTTCAAATATTTATTTAAAATAGTAAGTATTCGAATATTTGAATAAAATCAACACCAAATTAATCATAAACCTCCATATTCTCATAATTTACATAAAAGTAAAATTTTGAATTTTTTCATATTGGGCGGTACGATTCCATTTGTAGGTCTCAGGATCGATGGCCATAGTGATTTGGTCCAACAACTTTATAAATCTTTGAACATTTCGGTACTTTAATACCGGTGTATAGACTCTGACCATAACTTATTGGTTATGAACTGCACATTAAAACTCAAGAGACTGCAGGAAGGTAGAAAAGTTAGGAGATGGAATCTGGAGAAATTGAAGAAACCGGAGTGGTGGAGGGTTTCATAGGGAGCATTAGGCAAGGATTGGCTGAAACGGGGGAAAGTAATAAAGTAAAAGTAGAGTGGGTAGCTCTGAGAGATAGGGTAGTGAAGGCAGCAGAGGATCATATAGGCAGAAGGACAAGGCCTAATAGAAATTTAGGGGAGCCAGTCTTGAAGAAATTGTTCCATCTAGTACGCAAGATATATGAGACAGGGGAAGTACCGTCCGACTACGAAAAGAATATAGTAATTCCAATTCCAAAGAAATCAAGTGCCAACAAGTTTGAAAATTACAGAACTATCAGTTTAATAAGTCATGATTGCAAAATACTGACACGAATAATTTACAGGCGAATAGAAAAACTTGTGGAATCCGACCTTGTGGATGATCAGTTTGCATTGTGGAGAAATCTAGGAACACGGGCGGCAATACTCACGTTACGACTTATCTTAGAATATTTTTTTTTTATTTATTCGGTTATTTAACCTGACCAGATTAGGGCCATAGGGCCCTCTCTTACATCTGATCAGGAACAACATAAACAGGATTTCATTACAAAAAACACTGCATTAATAATATTAAATAATAACAATATATGATAGTACTAATAATAATAATGATAATAATAACATAAAAAAGTAGTACTAATAATAACAAGAGATATTCACATTTGAATTAAGTTTAAAATAAACAGAAGAGAGAAAATGGTTAGTGAAAGAGGAGAAGATTGAAAAATGACAGGGCTAATGGATGTGAGGAAGTGGAGACATATATGAATGGAGATCTCTGCTGGCGAAAGGAAAGGGAAACATTTATGGGGGGAGGAGGAATTGACAACAGTGGGCTACAGACTGGTAAGTGGAGAAAAAGATGGCTATTGTGACAGAAGGTGAACCCTTAGTTGTCTTTTAAAGTTTTGTATTGATTTTATTTCTCTTAACTTTTGAGGAAGATTGTTCCACAGACGTGTTCCCGATACAGGAAATGATTTGGAGAAGATTGCAGTGTTATGTGAAGGTAGAGAGAGAGTTTTATTTTGGTGAGAGCTGTGTTTCTGCTGTGCTGTTCAGATAGTAATATAGTCGTTGAGGATAAGTATGAAGGTTTGCAATGATTGTGAAAGCGATGCAGCAAACATAGTGTACGATAGCTTCGACGCTTATCTGCACGTAGCCAAGATAACTGCTGGTATGCGGGACTGACATGGTCGTAGAAACGTAAGTTGCAAATGTATCGGATACAAGAATTCATCGCCAGGTCCAGCCTACGTGAGTTTTCGTGTGATAGTCCTTGCAGAATAGCATCACCATAATCTAAATTGGGAAGTATTAATGTCTCAACGAGCTTCTTTTTCAGCTGTAAAGGAAATGCTTTTTTATATTTCTGCAGTGAATGAAGTGATGCATATACCTTCTTACAGACTCTCGTTGTGTGCTCTGTCCAGTCTAAGTGCTGATCAAATATTACTCCTAAGTTCTATGGAATATAGACTACGGAAAGACAAACCTGCGTTTTTAGCGTTTGTAGAGTTGGAGAAATCTTTTGACAATGTCGACTGGAATACACTCTTCCAAATTCTGAAGGTAGCAGGGGTAAAATATAGGGACCGAAGAGTTATATTCAACCTATACAAAAACTAAAACAGCGGTTATTAGAGTCGAAGGGCAAGAAAGGGACGCAGAGGTTGCGAAGGGAGTAAGAAAGGGTTGTAGCCTTTCCACAATGTTGTGCAATCTGTACATTGAGCAAGCAGTGAAGGAATGGAAGGAGAAATTTGCAGAGGGCATTAAAGTGCAGGGAGAAGAAATAAAATCTTTGCGGTTTGCCGATGACATAGTAATCCTGACAGAGACCGCAAAAGATTTGGAAGAATAATTGAATGGGATGGACAGTGTCTTGAAAGGAAGATAGAAGATGAACATCAACAACAGTCAGACGAGGATAATGGAATGTAGCCTCAGTAAATCAGGTGATGCTGAAGAAATTATATTAGGTAATGAGACAATAAAAGTAGTAGATGAATTTTGTTATTTGCGTAGCAAGATAACTTCTGATGGCCGAAGTAAAGAAGATATAAAATGCAGAATGGCTATGGGACGAAAAGCGTTTCTGAAGATGAGAAATTTGTTAACATCCAATATTAATTTAAATGTTATGAAGTCCTTTCTGAAAGCATTTGTCTGGAGTGTAGCACTGTATGGAAGTGAAACGTGGACGATAAGGAGTTCAGACAAAAAGATGATAGAAGCTTTTGAATTGTGTTGCAACAGACGAATGATGAAAATTAGATGGGTAGATCACGTAACTAATGAGGAGGTGGTTAACAGAATCGGGGAGAAAAGGAGTTTCTGGCATATCCTGACTAAGAGAAGGGAGAAGGTTGGTGGGTCACATTCTGAGACATCAAGGAATTGTCAACTTAGCATTAGAAGGAAGCGTGTGGGGTAAAATTCGTAGAGGGAGATCGAGGGACGAATGTTGTAAGCTGATTCAAAGGGATGTAGGTTGCCGAACGTTTTCTCAGGGAAGAGACTTGCGCAGGACAGGGTAGCGTGGAGAGCTGCATGAAACCAGTCTGTGGACTGAAGACCACAACAACAATACCGGTGTCGGTTTTAACAGGTAGAGTTTGCCCCTTTGCTAGACGGAAGGGGAGGAGTTGGGTAAAGAGAGGAGGGAAGTTCAGATGGAAAAAAAATGTTCAAATGTTTGTTAAGCTTATGGGACTTAACTACGGGGTCATCAGTCCCTAAACTTACAAACTACTTATGAACTACTTACGAACTAGGACGGCACAAATATCCATGCCCGAGGGGGGATTCGAACCCCTGACCGTAGTGGCCGTGCTGACCGTGACTGGAGCGCCTCAGTCACCTCGGCCACCGCGGCCGGCGATGGAAAAATAGGGAGTAGAAGAAGGAGATTAGGCTGTTTTGATAATAGTGAAGCACTGTCAGGGTCGCCAGTTTTTCTAACACCCCCGCATTTCCACAAGAGCGTTCTCCGTCGCCACTCTGCCGCTAGCCAACTAGTCGCAGGGATAATCCTGTTTCCGGCGGCGGCCGACTTGAAAAGGACACTCCGATCACAACCGCCCCCTCCCCTCTCTCCGTGATCACAGGCCGCATTTCACCCCCTCCTACCCCCTCTACCTTCTCCCGCCCACGCGATCGCCGAAAACTTTCCCCCGCGGCGCTGTGCGCGAAGTGGACGCCGGGGTATTGGTCGTTGTGCGGTTGGCTGCACTGTGCCCGCAGGCGTCTATATACACACACACACACACACACAGACAAACACGCGGTAGGTAGAGGCGAGGATTCCAGCGCTCCCCCTCTTTCCTTTGCCTTGTTTCTGTCTTTCGCCTCGCTCCCCTCCCTCGCAGACCTGGGAAAACCCTCTGGTCGGTCAGCCCGGAGCCATTCATCGCAGGCGGACCCACGCTGTGTGGGGGGAAGGGGGTGGAAGAGAGACAAAGGTTTCCCCTCCCCCTCCCCCCCCCCCCTAGCCATCGACGTCTAAGCTCATCCGGCCGCAAAATCTCCCGCAGACAGGGGAGGGCCTCGGCGGAAGGAACAGAAGAAATTGAATCTGGCCGCGCGCCGAGTAGAGGGCCAATAGTGTATGTGTGTGGCCCGCCTGGGTCTACCAGGAGGCCAGCAGCGAGTGGGGAAGTCTTCTCTCTGCAGCGGCGAGCGGCCAGTGTCCGGACTACGAAACGTTCATTCAGATCACTGTCTAAAAACTTACAGAGAGCCACGTAAGCATTAGAACATTGTATGTACGATACACAATGTAATATATGCGAGTGTAGGCTTTCTCGGCGGATTTAATGTATGAAGTCTTCGCGGGATATCAGCCGAGTTGCTTCGTCGTCATCTCGTAGCCACGTTTCGATGGAATGCGTCTCCATCTTCTTCAGGCGAAGTGGCGCAGTATCGTCCGTATGCAATACATAGGACAGATGCAGCTTTGCATCTCACAGCGCCGCAATGAGCACATCAGACACGTCCGCCTGGGTCAAACTGATAAATCTGCTGTGGCGGAACATAGTATTGACGAGAAGCACACCTTTGATGAGGACACAAAGAAAATTTGCAGTGCAAACAGGTTTTGGGACTCAGTAATCAAAGAATCCATTGAAACACGCTTGCATGACAACGTAGTAAACCGGGACAGTGGCTACCACATTACCACAGCCGGGGAGCCCACAGTTAGAAAACTCAGAGAAGAACGCAAGCAGGGAATGGTCCAGCAGAGATATAAGGGCGCACCCAACAGTACCCCGACACTTTGCCTGAAGATGACGGAGACGCTACAAGACGACGACAAAGCACCTAGGCTGATAACCCGCGAAGACTTCATACAACAATGTAATAATTAAACAAAAGGAGAGGCATTGAATTAATTTTTTTGCTTTGGCCACGATACGAACCCGGGACCTCCCAGTTACTAGGCGGTCACCTTATGCCTAGTTTACACGACGATCGAAAGCTCACAAGAAAGATAACTGTCAGCTGCAGCGCTCCAAGCGTCCTAACTCGGTACTAAAGACGTGCGATCATACGGGCTCGGTTGCGTTAATACGATAAACTTCCGTCTACACGTCTGATTACCACTAACAGCAGCGACCGTGCGAAGGTACGGGCTTATTACTGTTTGTATACGTCGACTGTTCACGTTTGGCTGTATGTCATAGCTGATAATATTCAGTCGGTTGCAGGAGCTGTGGCAATGTTTGCTTTTTAGAACACTCCATGTCAAGAAGAAATAGAAGCTGGATGTGTCCTTCGTTGAGACAAAGAATATTCAAATGTTTGTAGAGTCTATGGGACTTAACTATGGCGTCATCATTCCCTAAACTAACAAACTACTTATGAACTAGCAAACACTAAGGACCGCACAAATATCTATGCCCAAGGTGGGATTTGAACCCCCGGCCGTAGTGGCCGTGCAGACCGTGACTGGAGCGCCTCAGTACCCTCGGCCACCGCGGCCGGCAGTAATTTTACACATTGTGGTTTGATGCACATATCTGCCGGCCCCGCGTAAGTATTCGAACATTGTATGTACTATAAACTAGACTTGGGCATAATAGTTCGCGATCGGGAGCTCTTTCTTTTAGTTCATACATTTTGCCATAGGGACAAAAATGTTTTACTTTCGACACATGCACATCCAGGAACAGAAAGTAAACTTGGTCCTCAGGGTCCGGATCTGCCGTATCTAAGGACTGCACTCCAGACTTGACAAAGAGGACAGTGTCAACGACGGCAAGCTCACTACTGGGCGACGATATCACAGTCAACTTAGCAGCATACACTGAAAGGATTATGGCGGTTTACATTACATAGAAGATCAATTTCCTGAAGGTGACTCCTCATGGTCGAAATGTGTAGCAGTAGACTTGCGTATAATAGTTCGCGATCGAGAGCGCTCACTTAAGTTCGCGGCTCTATCGCGAACTAGTTCTTTCTTTTAGTTCGTCCGCTCCCAGTGACGGCTGAGCGGCGTGGTCTGCGCGTGCAGGTGGAGGGAGAAGTTCCCCCACCTAGCTGCTTCATGCGCTTGCTGCTTGAGCCGCTAACGATATCGCGCAAACCAAAAGAAACAGTTTGTGGATAATTTCTCGCGTTTAAGTTTAGACTCATCTCTATATCTTGGCATTATGGAATTTGTTAGATATTGTAGAGTGCAGAATACTTCAAAGCAGAAATTTTGTAGCACTGAACTATGTATTCTAGCAGGCAGACGCTCACCTCGAAATGACTCATCAGCAGAAGGCAAACACGTGATTTTTAATTCTGCTACGCGCCCTCTCGCTATTGCCCCTTCGGAAAAGAATCCAACGAACTAAGAAGCGAGATATGTTTGACATAATAGTTCGCGACCGGTAACGCGTGTTTTCGTTCGCGACCGATTGCACATATTTTAGTTCGCGACCGATTGCACATATTTTAGTTCGCGGACGATCGCGCATATTTTAGTTCGCGACCGATAGCGCATGTTTTAGTTCGCGACCTATCTCGCATATTTTGGTTCGCGACCTGTACCTCTCCTTTCAGTTCGCAGCTCGGCCGCGAAGTAGGTCGCTCTTTTTAGTTCGTCCGCTCTTTTTGCCTTTTGCTACCGCTATTAAAAGAGCTCTTTCTTTTGTCATGACAGCTTTTTTATATGGACCGTATATGCTTCACAAGACCAAGTGCCGTCACTTTATATTTCTGATCAGAGCACAATTGCTGCTGGTTAGTAGTTATTCGCTGTGAGATTTCGTTACTAACTGAAAGACCACTAACCCTTCTTTGGTACAAAAAGTTGAGGAACATTGATCAATAAATATATCTTAAGAACATCTAAAATTTAGGTTCCATTATGTCAGTTATGTCATATGGCGCCTGGAGTAGTGATGCATAACACCGTCTATATAATTATCAGTGTTGCCGAAGCTTATTTATACAATGACACTGTCTCCCAAGCATGTGCTACTGCCCGTATTTTTGGGCAATTACACATCAAATACTTAAATAAATAAACCAGTTATTATTTAGACACTGCTGAATACCTTAGAAAAGAAAATTTGTGGCAGTGAACTATGAAACTTCAGCTGAGCTGCATCTCAGCTCGAAATGACGGCAACTGGCAGAAGGGAATCACGCGATTCTGCGCGCTCTCGCGTCCTCTCGCTGTTACCCGTCAGTCTTCGGAAAAGGAGCGGACGCACTAAGAGGCGAGGGATCTGCGAACTAGTTCGCGTAGTTCGCCTGTGGGAGCGCTGTTCCGAACTAGTTCGTTGTGAACTACAAAAGACTACTGGAAACAGTGTAATATTTAAACATAAGAAAAGGCATTAAATTTTGTGCTGTGGCCAGGATTCGAACCCGGGACCCCTGCTTACTAGGTAGGCACTTTAGACGTAGTATGTAGGAGGTAGCGGGTTCGAATCCTGGCCACAGCACAAATTTTAATTCAATGCCTCCACTTATGTTTAATACCTGTGGTATAACGAAACAATGTTGTTGTTGTTGTTGTTGTTGTTGTTGTTGGGTTTTGGAAACAATGTTGTCTCTAGGAAATGTATTATTGCTGATGATAATATTCATCTCGGGTTTGCAGCGGTATACCGTCGTCAACTAGACACGATATTTCGGCAGACCAACTGGCTGCCATCTTCAGGTGAGAGCGCTGATACACTAACTCGCCGGAAACTGAGGCAGAACAGAAACAGCGGCCCCTTTATACACCGCTGACGACCTAAACCACAGTAAAAGGCCCTCTAGGCGCAGTAGAACTAGTAGCGCGTCGGTGGGGAAAATCGGCAGAACGATGGGTCGAAACAAGGCTAGTTAAAAGAAACAGCAGGTAGATATCAAGACCGTTCTTGCTTAATGTCAGATAAGGTCGGGTTCCAAGTTTTACTTAGACGAAAGCCCTTGTCCCTATTAATAGTATTATTGGCCATACGAATTTCCATGAATTCTTTAATAACACATTCCCAGTAGCGGGAAGCAGGAGCAATCACTTTAGTTTCGTCATATAACATCTCGTGTCCCTCATTCAGTGTTCAGCAACAGCCGACTTTTCAGGTTGGAGCAAACGAGTATGGCGGTGAAGTTCCACACACCGATCCTGAACCGTGCGGATCGTTTGGCCAATGTAAGTTCTACCACAATAACACGGAATACTATAAACGCCGGGTTTCCTCAGTCCTAAATCATCTTTGACTGACCCAAGGAGGGCCCTAGTCTTAGGTGGTGGCATAAAAACACTTTTAATGTCAAATCTTCTTAAAATTCTTGAAATTTTCGAGGAAATATTCCCGAAGAAAGGAATCTGTACCTGTACACGCCATCCAGCAGACGAGAAATCAAGGTTAGAATAAAGGGAGGTGGCATTATCTCTGCCGAGCACATACGTCATTTGAATTCCGTCCACCATCTTGGTGTGTTGTGGAATGCTATTTCTCCGTTAAAACTGTGCGTTAAGTTGACCCACTTACTGTTAATGCACTGAACTGACTGTCACTGCAAAGTATGAAGTTTCAAACAAATTACTTTCTTGAATAAATAGTATCAAATACTTATCATAACATTTGTGAAAACTTAATTTTAACGGCTAATTTGTACTGTTTTAACACCTTGTACAAAGCGAGAAAACCGTCGGACGTTTTATTCCTGTTTTAAGTGACATAAAACATTAGCAGTGCAATGCGAACACTTCTGCAAAACTTAGCAATATGGAGGAGGAAGGCTTCAATTTTTCAACGTAAGGGCGTCTTCCTGTATTCTAACCTCCTTGGGAGAAATAATGTTTCGAAGCCTCCCTCTGTACGTTTTCATTTGTTCCGAAACCGTAAGTTGTTTCACTGTACGGTTTCATTTGTTAAGAAACAGTCAAATGTTTCATCTTTAATATTCACAGAATATATGACATCAACTGCGATTGGGCAAAGCTGAAAATGTGTACCCAGCCGGGATTCGAACCCGGGTCTCCTGCTTTCTAGGCAGTTGTGCTGACCCCTACACCACTGGGGACACAGTGATCACCGCACCCGTAGTTGATGTCATATATTCTGTGAATATTAAAGAATAACGACTGCAGGATCAGAAGTGACGTCTGTTCTTTCGAAACAGCCGCCACATATATATATATATATATATATATATATATATATATATATATATATATATATATATGCCGGTGACGGGCAATGATCCTATCGTTAGTGGGGAGGGGTGGGCAAGTTTGAAGCCCTTACTCTTACAGGAATTAGTTTCATAACTACGAGTTTGAGTACTGTGGGCAGGGTGAAGCTGGGAATTTGTATCTGACGGGAGGCGTGCTTAGGTAGTCCTTGCAGGTGCGGTGACCACTCTGTCCCCAGTGGTGAAGGGGTCAGCGCAACTGCCTAGAAAGCAGGAGACCCGGGTTCGAATCCCGGCTGGGTACACATTTTCAGCTTTGCCCAATCGCAGTTGATGTCATATATTCTGTGAATATTAAATAATAACAACTGCAGGATCAGAAGTGACGTCTGTTCTTTCGGAATGGACGCCACATTCTTTAATTAACCCATGACTTACAGAACCTGCACTATATATAAAAGGCTTGTGTGTGTACGTGCTGACAGACTTTTCTCCATGACCACATACTGCCACCCACTCGTGGTTGTGGTGGTAGATAGCTCTTGGTCTAATGATGTTAGTGAGGGAGTTTGGTCGCGGTGCGTGGCAGTGGGTGAGTGTGACGAGCAAAAATTCGCAAAATATGCAATAAAACGATTTCGCAGTGTCCGCCATGTTTAAATTTGGCAAACGAGTTTCCATCGGTTATTACGTGACAAAGAATTGCTTGCTTACCTCTTGATTTGGAATTTAATTCCATATTCGATGTTGTAGGCTGATATGGGAATGGAATCGAAACATATTTTCTTCTCTTTTTCTTTAAATGCTTCTTAGCAGCGTTGTTTGAATTTGGCAAGAAACTAAATATGTCTGGCATGCTAAAAAAAAACTGAAGTTCAACATCCAGAGAGTATAGAGATCAATGCCGCGACACTATCTGATGTGAAAGGTGTTATCGTTTGACAGCTGGGTCAAGAAAAACTATGCGACGTAGTCCTACTCGTATCCCGGCGGCCTCCTGTGATAATGTTGGCAACAGATGTTGAATAACGAGAATCACGTGACATCGTCATAAGCCAATCGAGTGACACGCAAATCAAGTATACAGCAAGAACAGCAGTATTTATCTACACTCCATGTGGTTCGGTCATCTTTGCAACGATTTTATATCGTGCTATTGATGTTGCCAGCATAAAAACACGAGGCCGCCAGGATAGAAAGTAAAATTTTACCGAATGAGATACATCCGTTGTTGTCACATGTCATTATGACCAGCACTTTCATGCGAAACTCTCTTTTGTATAGAGTCTCATGATTCACACAATCTTACAATTCATTCCAAATTCCTATTCAAGAAGATATTTGTGAAAACTGTTACAAATCAATATTCATACTTATCCAATATCGTTTTCAGAAATGTAATTTCCCAGCTGCTTTCGGCGCTGCTGTTGCAATGTGTAACAAAATTGAGAATAACGACGTATAATATCAAATATATAAGTTTTTAACTTCTCGGCGCGTTTTCCTCAATACTTTACCGACGATCGACAGAGACAAAGTTGAAAATGCAGATAGGCTAACAAATGAACAATAGAGCGCTACACTACAGTCACAGTCATACTTCGATTAGTTGGTTGGGTGATTTAATTATTACTATTTCTCATCTCAACGATAGAAGTGTTTTCAGAAGTTTACTTCAGAGAATTACACACCGCAATGTTAACTTTATGAACACAACATAACATTGAATTTATATCGTTCCGGAGTACGGACTTAATTTCATGTACGAAAAACGTTATGAACATTCATTGTTTTTGACAATTACTTCTACTTAAATTTGACATCTTAGCTAGGAGAACTGAGTTTATTGACAGAACGATCCAACAAGGATTCTGTTTCTGCTGACCTAGGTCCGAAACCCTAAAAACCATGATCTACACAGGCCCTTCTTTAACAACCGTTGCGAAGCACGGGCATATAAGCTAGTAGCTATTATTCTCTCAAAATGACGGAGATGTGCTTCGAATGCACGGTTTCATTTATTGAGAAACCGCCTAACGTTTCAGTTGCTCTATCTATAATTTACGCGTGTCTTACGAAACCTGTACCTGCCCGTAATTCTCCCAAAATTACGGAGAAATGCTTTGTAACGTTCATGTAAACTTAGTTCTCATAATTTGATTTCTTTTATAAGTACTGAATGTTGCTTAGAACCAACTGCGAGAGGGTAAAAGAAGAAGCATAATAGCGATATCCAAAAAACGACCTCAAAGCTGTATTTCGCCCAGAACCTCGCATCCCACCTTCCAAATTTCACACACGTTCTCCTTCTACCCTTCCTCAACTACACTACTGGCTATTAAAATTGCCACACCAAGAAGAAATGCAGATGATAAACGGGTATTCATTGAACAAGTATATCGTACAAGAACTGACATGTACCTCAAAGCTGTACTTCGCCCAGAACCTCGCATCCCACCTTCCAAATTTCACACACGTTCTCCTTCTACCCTTCCTCAACTACACTACTGGCTATTAAAATTGCCACACCAAGAAGAAATGCAGATGATAAACGGGTATTCATTGAACAAGTATATCGTACAAGAACTGACATGTACCTCAAAGCTGTACTTCGCCCAGAACCTCGCATCCCACCTTCCAAATTTCACACACGTTCTCCTTCTACCCTTCCTCAACTACACTACTGGCTATTAAAATTGCCACACCAAGAAGAAATGCAGATGATAAACGGGTATTCATTGAACAAGTATATCGTACAAGAACTGACATGTACCTCAAAGCTGTACTTCGCCCAGAACCTCGCATCCCACCTTCCAAATTTCACACACGTTCTCCTTCTACCCTTCCTCAACTACACTACTGGCTATTAAAATTGCCACACCAAGAAGAAATGCAGATGATAAACGGGTATTCATTGAACAAGTATATCGTACAAGAACTGACATGTACCTCAAAGCTGTACTTCGCCCAGAACCTCGCATCCCACCTTCCAAATTTCACACACGTTCTCCTTCTACCCTTCCTCAACTACACTACTGGCTATTAAAATTGCCACACCAAGAAGAAATGCAGATGATAAACGGGTATTCATTGAACAAGTATATCGTACAAGAACTGACATGTACCTCAAAGCTGTACTTCGCCCAGAACCTCGCATCCCACCTTCCAAATTTCACACACGTTCTCCTTCTACCCTTCCTCAACACACGGGGAACGGCGGGTTTACAGCTAGTTATGAATAAGCGCAAAGTCTGTAAACTGTTTTCAGGAACCAATCGATAGGTAAAAGAACATGATACAATAAATTAGTCTGAAGAAATCGAAAATAAGATCTTTCTTCTTCACAAACAGTTTGTTGCGGTTCGCGACGAGAGGAGGGAGGGGGGGGGGAGCGATCGAAAGACAATTTTTACTTGGAAGGGGGTCGGATATGCCGAAAGGTTGAAAAGCACTGTTGTGGATTTTGTAGTTCTAGAGAAAAATGACAATACGCGAAATGACGGAAAGCAAAATTATCAGAAATTTCTGGGCATGATTATTTTGAAATATCTATTTAAAATAGTAAGTATTCGAATATTTGAATAAAATCAACACCAAATTAATCATAAACCTCCATATTCTCATAATTTGCATAAAAGTAAAATTTTGAATTTTTTCATATTGGGCGGTACGACTCCATTTGTAGGTCTCAGGATCGATGGCCATAGTGATTTGGTCCAACAGCTTTATAAATCTTTGAACATTTCGGTACTTTAATACCGGTGTATAGACTCTGACCATAACTTATTGGTTATGAACTGCACATTAAAACTCAAGAGACTGCAGAAAGATAGAAAAGTTAGGAGATGGAATCTGGAGAAATTGAAGAAACCGGAGTGGTGGAGGGTTTCATAGGGAGCATTAGGCAAGGATTGGCTGAAACGGGGGAAAGTAATAAAGTAAAAGTAGAGTGGGTAGCTCTGAGAGATAGGGTAGTGAAGGCAGCAGAGGATCATATAGGCAGAAGGACAAGGTCTAATAGAAATTGTTCCATCTAGTACGCAAGATATATGAGACAGGGGAAGTACCATCCAACTTCGAAAAGAATATAGTAATTCCAATTCCAAAGAAATCAAGTGCCGACAAGTTTGAAAATTACAGAACTATCAGTTTAATAAGTCATGGTTGCAAAATACTGACACGAATAATTTACAGGCGAATAGAAAACTTGTGGAATCCGACCTTGTGGATGATCAGTTTGCATTGTGGAGAAATCTAGGAACACGGGAGGCAATACTCACATTACGACTTATCTTAGAATATAGACTACGGAATGACAAACCTGCGTTTTTAGCGTTTGTAGAGTTGGAGAAATCTTTTGACAATGTCGACTGGAATGCACTCTTCCAAATTCTGAAGGTAGCTGGGGTAAAATATAGGGAGCGAAGAGTTATATTCAACCTATACAAAAACCAAAACAGCGGTTATTAGAGTCGAAGGGCAAGAAAGGGACGCAGAGGTTGCGAAGGGAGTAAGACAGGGTTGTAGCCTTTCCACAATGTTGTGCAATCTGTACATTGAGCAAGCAGTGAAGGAATGGAAGGAGAAATTTGCAGAGGGCATTAAAGTGCAGGGAGAAGAAATAAAATCTTTGCGGTTTGCCGATGACACAGTAATCCTGACAGAGACCGCAAAAGATTTGGAAGAATAATTGAATGGGATGGACAGTGTCTTGAAAGGAAGATATAAGATGAACATCAACAACAGTCAGACGAGGATAATGGAATGTAGCCTCAGTAAATCAGGTGATGCTGAAGAAATTATATTAGGTAATGAGACAATAAAAGTAGTAGATGAATTTTGTTATTTGTGTAGCAAGATAACTTCTGATGGCCGAAGTAAAGAAGATATAAAATGCAGAATGGCTATGGGACGAAAAGCGTTTCTGAAGATGCGAAATTTGTTAACATCCAATATTAATTTAAATGTTATGAAGTCCTTTCTGAAAGCATTTGTCTGGAGTGTAGCACTGTATGGAAGTGAAACGTTGACGATAAGGAGTTCAGACAAAAAGATGATAGAAGCTTTTGAAATGTGTTGCTACAGACGAATGATGAAAATTAGATGGGTAGATCACGTAAATAATGAGGAGGTGGTTAACAGAATCGGGGAGAAAAGGAGTTTCTGGCATATCCTGACTAAGAGAAGGGAGAAGGTTGGTGGGTCACATTCTGAGACATCAAGGAATTGTCAACTTAGCATTAGAAGGAAGCGTGTGGGGTAAAAATCGTAGAGGGAGATCGAGGGACGAATGTTGTAAGCTGATTCAAAGGGATGTAGGTTGCCGAACGTTTTCTCAGGGAAGAGACTTGCACAGGACAGGGTAGCGTGGAGAGCTGCATGAAACCAGTCTGTGGACTGAAGACCACAACAACAATACCGGTGTCGGTTTTCCCCATTGCTAGACGGAAGGGGAGGAGTTGGGTAAAGAGAGGAGGGAAGTTCAGATGGAAAAATAGGGAGTAGAAGAAGGAGATTAGGCTGTTTTGATAATAGTGAAGCACTGTCAGGGTCGCCAGTTTTTCTAGCACCCCCGCATTTCCACAAGAGCGTTCTCCATCGCCGCTCTGCCGCTAGCCAACTAGTCGCAGGGATAATCCTGTTTCCGGCGGCGGCCGACTTGAAAAGGACACTCCGAACACAACCGCCCCCTCCCCTCTCTCCGTGATCACAGGCCGCATTTCACCCCCTCCTACCCCCTCTACCTTCTCCCGCCCACGCGATCGCCGAAAACTTTCCCCCCGCGGCGCTGTGCGCGAAGTGGACGCCGGGGTATTGGTCGTTGTGCGGTTGGCTGCACTGTGCCCGCAGGCGTCTATATATACACACACACACACACACAGACAAACACGCGGTAGGTAGAGGCAAGGATTCCAGCGCTCCTCCTCTTTCCTTTGCCTTGTTTCCGTCTTTCGTCTCGCTCGCCTCCCTCGCAGACTTGGGAAAACCCTCTGGTCGGTCAGCCCGGAGCCATTCATCACAGGCGGGCCCACACTGTGAGGGGGGAAGGGGGTGGGGGGAGAGACAAAGGTTTCTCCTTCCCCTCCCTCCACCCACCCCCTAGCCATCGACGTCTAAGCTCATCCGGCCGCAAAATCTCTCGCAGACAGGGGAGGGCCTCGGCGGAAGGAACAGAAGAAATTGAATCTGGCTGCGCCCCGAGTAGAGGGCCAATAGTGTATGTGTGTGGCACGGCCGAGGCTACCAGGGGGCCAGCAGCGAGTGGGGGAGTCTTCTCTCTGCAGCGGCGAGCGGCCAGTGTCCCGACTACGAAACGTTCATTCAAGTCACTGTCCAATACCACATGAACACTCAAGAAAGTATTTGAATATTGCATGTACTGTAAACAATGTAATATTTAAACATAAGGAGAGGCATTGAATTAAAATTTGGGCTGTGGCCAGCAGGGTCTTGCCATTAGTAGGTCTTCCATGCCAGCTCGTTTGGTCTGTATATGTCGTCCATAGCTTTTTCTCAGCTTGGTTAGTCTGCCTTGCAGTGGTTAAACTACAGTGATTTCGTAGTCACTTGGTGTTGGGAGTTTTGCGATGCTGTGTAGTAGAAGTCGTCTTTCTGTCCAGTACAGTCTTTCGTCTACTGATGCAGGGTGTCCTCCCAAAGGGACCACAGCGTATTCCAGTACCGGTCTAATGTGTATTTTGCATGTGTGGATGATTCTCTGGTCGTCCGGCATGGATATTTGTGCCATCCTTAGTATTAGCTAGTTCATAAGTAGTTTGTAAGTTAAGGGACTGATGACCCCGTAGTTAAGTCGCATAAGCTATACAAACATTTGAACACGTTTGAATAAAGGGACGTAGCGTTTTCTACGTAGTGAATAGGATTGGTTAAAGCCAAAAGGGCCATACTTTTATGTCCAAAGCAAAGATTTCTCACTTAAACCCTGTGAATATTGCCTTCTTTACGTAATGTCACTAATGTTACTTAAATATGAGGTACATTTCAACGACTAGAACTACTATATACACGCACTACGACAAATGTTTTGGCCACAAACATGACAGAGTGTCCAGTTTCCTGGCTTCACCTCTTACGGCATCTCCAGAGATTCTAACGTACTTGTTTCGTACAGTCCATGACGTAAATAACAACGCTATTCCTGCTCTATGTTTGACACGTTCTTGTATGTACCCTTGTCCGCTCAGTAAACGCTATTGCCATTGTATAACGAAGATTTCATGACAATGTATTTGCATTGTAACGCGATTTGCTAATACCAAGGAGGTTAGAATACAGGGAGACGTCCTTAGGCTGAAAAAGTGAAGCCTGCCTCCGCCATATTGCTAAGTTTTGGAGAAGTGTTCGTATTGTAGAGCTAACGTTTTATGTCACTTAAAACAGGAATAAAACGTATGATGGTATTGCCGTGATGTAAAACGTGTTGAACAAGTGCAAATTAGCCGTTAAAAATTACGTTTTCAAGTATATTATGATTCAAAAACGTATATTGTTTGTAAGTACACACATTGCAAATCGAAATGTTCAAATGTTTGTAAATCTATCGGACCAAACTGCGTGGTTATCAGTCCGTAGCTTACAAACTACTTAAACCTAGGTAAACTAACCTAAGGACAAACACACACACCCATGCCCCAGGAGGGACTCGAACCTCCACGGTGAGCAACCGCACGCTCCGCAGTGAGGCGCCTTAGACCGCTCGGCTACTCCACCGCGGCGCTCGTTCACCCCCCTAGAATTTTTTTTGGGGTGCTGAGCACATACATAAAATTGTGGCGGAAAATAAAATTGTATAAATTTAAAAAAATCGGTAAAAATCAAATCCTACCTTATGACTCAAGAGGCAATTCAAAACGTGACCATAGTGAGACACGATATTTCATACGTGAAAGAAATGATCAGTTTTGTGCGCGGGGAAGCGAATAGTAATGAGTGTCCGTGTTTTACCCACTATGCTAAGCTTTATTCATCCTGAAGCACATCAGTCCTTTTGACCTTTCAGGCATACGAATTTATGAACATTCAATTGTGACTTTCAGGAATTTAGCTTGAAGAATCTGATACTGAAGTATACAGTTGGGAACTGACCAAACGCTTTTGTCAAGAGGATAGCTTCGCACAAAAAGTGTTAGATTAGTGCACAGTGAAACATTATTTCATTGGTCGTGTAGAAGTTTTGGGGTGTTACTTATATCGAAATATCCACTTCGGACAATTAGTTCGCTTTATTGTAGTGTCCTAATGCAGCCATGCTTTCCTTTTCTTCCTCATCCTTCTATCTTTAAAAGGCCAGACAACTACCTATTTGCTCATTCAAAAATGCATGAATATGATTTTCAGGAGGGTTGGTTTCGAACATTTGTGAACCATGATATAGAGCACCCACAATGATTTTCAAAAGTCGGCGCCTGTGATGGGCAGGATTCGAAACCGGGACCTCCTACTTACTGGGTAGGCACTTAGGCACCTAGTAAGTAGGAGGTCCCGAGTTCGAATCCTGGCCACAGTATAAATTTTAATTCAATGCCTCTCCTTATGTTTAATACCTTTGGTATAACGAAGCAATGTTGTCTCTAGGAAATGTATTATTGCTGATATTTTAATGAAATATCTATTTGGCAGTATCAAAGCCGCGGTGGAGTAGCCGAGCGGTCTAAAGCGCCTCGCTGCGGAGCGCGCGGTTGCTCGCCGTGGAGGTTCGAGTCCTCCCTGGGGCATGGGTGTGTGTGTTTGTCCTTAGGTTAGTTTACCTAGGTTTAAGTAGTTTGTAAGCTACGGACTGATGACCACGCAGTTTGGTCCGATAGATTTACAGACATTTGAACATTTTGAGGTGGAGTAGCCGAGCGGTCTAAAGCGTCTCGCTGCGGAGCGCGCGGTTGCTCGCCGTGGAGGTTCGAGTCCTCTCTGGGGCATGGGTGTGTGTGTTGTCCGTAGGTTAGTTTACCTAGGTTTAAGTAGTTTGTAAGCTACGGACTGATGACCACGCAGTTTGGTCCGATAGATTTACAGACATTTGAACATTTTGAGGTGGAGTAGCCGAGCGGTCTAAAGCGCCTCGCTGCGGAGCGCGCGGTTGCTCGCCGTGGAGGTTCGAGTCCTCCCTGGGGCATGGGTGTGTGTGTTTGTCCTTAGGTTAGTTTACCTAGGTTTAAGTAGTTTGTAAGCTACGGACTGATGACCACGCAGTTTGGTCCGATAGATTTACAGACATTTGAACATTTTGAGGTGGAGTAGCCGAGCGGTCTAAAGCGTCTCGCTGCGGAGCGCGCGGTTGCTCGCCGTGGAGGTTCGAGTCCTCTCTGGGGCATGGGTGTGTGTGTTGTCCGTAGGTTAGTTTACCTAGGTTTAAGTAGTTTGTAAGCTACGGACTGATGACCACGCAGTTTGGTCCGATAGATTTACAGACATTTGAACATTTTGAGGTGGAGTAGCCGAGCGGTCTAAAGCGCCTCGCTGCGGAGCGCGCGGTTGCTCGCCGTGGAGGTTCGAGTCCTCCCTGGGGCATGGGTGTGTGTATTTGTCCTTAGGTTAGTTTACCTAGGTTTAAGTAGTTTGTAAGCTACGGACTGATGACCACGCAGTTTGGTCCGATAGAATTACAGACATTTGAACATTTGAGCAGTATAAAAATTTTAAACATATAAACATTATGAACTACCTCTAAAAGAACGACCTATTAACCCGTAGTCAACACGCATTCAGAAAGAATCGTCCTTGTGCTATCGACAGGCAATGCCAAATCGATTTCTTTAAATTAACCTTTTCAGTCGTGTAATTAAGGTAATGATTGTGTTTTGCCACTAGTGTACTTCACATACAACCAGAATTTCTTAGGATTCCCTACTAAATGACGTGACAGAGTTTCGTTGTGGTAGTAATTTTAAACTTCTCTCATGGAAGATCGAATGTCTGTAAATCTATCGGACCAAACTGCGAGGTCATCAGTCCGTAGCTTACAAACTACTTAAACCTAGGTGAAATAACCTAAGAACAACACACACATCCATGCCCCAGGAAGGACTCGAACCTCCACGGCGAGCAACCGCGCGCTCCGCAGCGAGACGCCTTAGACCGCTCGGCTACTCCACCGCGGCTTAGTTTCTGTAAAACTTTGCCACTTTGGAGATTTGCTAAAGATGCCGCCCCAATCACCAGATTTAAATCCCACTGAGATCATCTGCAATGAACTTGGGGAGAGAGTGTGGAATCATCACATCACAAGTACAGACCGCCTGAAAGAACATGTTCAAACAGAGTGGAGAATCATATACAGGCAACGCCCAAACGGAACTTCCTGGCAGATTAAAATTGTGTGCCGGAACCGGGACTCAAACCTGGGACCTTTGCCTTTCGCGGGCAAGCGCTCTACCGACTGAGTTATCCCGACACGACTCACGATGCAGCCTCACAACTTTACTTCCACCAGTACCTTGCCTCCAACTTCCCAAACTTCACAGAAGCTCTCCTGCTCTTTCCAAACTTCACAGAAGCTCTCCTGCGAAGTAGGAGGCGAGGTACTGGCGGAAGTAAAGTTGTGAGGTGGCATCGTGAATTGTGTCGGGATAGCACAGTAGGTAGAGCGCTTGCCCGCGAAACGCAAAAGTCCCAGGTTCGAGTCCCGGTTCCGGCACACAATTTTAATCTGCCAGGAAGTTTCATATCAGCGCACACTCCGCTGCAGAGTGAAATATTCATTCTCAATGCTCAAACAACTCGCAGCATTAATTGAATCAAAATGGATGATAACTCTGTTGGAATAATTGTGTTCAGTTGTAAACTGACTATTTACTTTCTTTCTTGTAGTGGAAATACGTTTGTATTGCTTTTTCAAAAAAATATATATTTAAATGAAGATTGGAGTTCGTTTTGTACCAGTTGCAATTTTTCATACTTTCTTTGAGTAGCTATAACATGACACAACTGCCGACATTGCACGCCAATCCTAGACCGTCCTCTACAACAAAATCCGCCCTATCTCCGCCAACAAGCACCCGAGGACTTCTATTAGACCTTTTGTCCTACCTATATGATCCTCTGCAAATTTCATTACTTTATCTCTCAGACCTATCAATTCTTCTTCTATTATATTACTATCACCCATTTCCATCAAACCTTGCCTACCCTCCCTTTGAAACTCTCGACAACTCCAGGTTCGTTCAGTTTATCTAGGTAATATATTTTATACCTTTTTGTCTATCGTAAGTGTTAATTTGCAGTTCACAATCAATATGTTATGGACAGAATCTGTATGTGGCCGTGGATACGTCTATTTGGTATATTTTTTTTCTCCAATAACCTCAGCTGTAAGGACACAGCGAGACACTATACAAGTCCGCATAGTTAGTGACTATTTGGCGTGTGTTTAATAGCTACGAGCTGCCTAATTCCAGTGAGGTGTTACCTGACCCTTATCGAATGACTTTCTTGTGCCCATTAAAAGCTGCCGAGTTCGACTGGGTCCTTTCTGTTTAGCGATGAAAATGTATTTTAATTATATGTTTGGTATAGCTTACCGTAATGACTTAAGACTACTGTTATGCCCATAATTTGCAAATGTTAATACGTATTTCCGGGATATCTGTGAGGAACTGTGAACTCCTTGTTTCTGCTATAGGCCTGTTGCTGGTGTATAACATAATGTCTGTTTTATTTGTTCAAGCATGTTTTCTACTGCCAGTGTTGTGAATCGACCCTTGCTAAAACAGAACTGCTCCTCTGGTAGAAGGGGTTCGAGCTTCTCTGCAAGTCTTTTGGCTGCAATAAATAAAACTGGCAATAGGAAGACCCAAAGGAAAACTATATGTGGTTTTTGTCGACTACACAAAAGCCTTAGACCTGCTCAATAGAAAGGTTTTAATAGGCAAACTGGAGGAACTAATTTGAGGAGCGAGTACGGCGATACTAATATCAAATATACTATCAGGAAACCACATACAGACAAATGATGGAATTGGTATATCTGACTGGCTACTACAGACGAATGGCGTCCTCCAAGACGATCCATCCACTTAGCTCCATCCTGTTTGATGTCGTCACACATAATGTCACGAAAGGCATGATAGGAACAAGCACGTTCATATGCGCTGATGATACAACCATCGAGCGGCAGATATAAAGGAACTACGAGTAGCTCTAAACAAACTAAGCGAATGGGCGGAGAGAAACGACATCAAGATAAAGAAGAAGGAAGGAAGATTGGTGTTTCACGCCCAGTCGACATCCTGGTGATTAGAGGCGGAGCTTATGCTACGATTGTTCGGGTAAGGATAGGGATGGTCGTGGGTTCGAATCCCCCCTCAGGTATGGATATTTATACCGTCCTTAGTAGTAGCTAGTTCATAAGTAGTTTGTAAGTTTAGGGGCTGATGACCCTGTAGTTAAGTCCCATAAGCTCTACAAACATTTGAACATTTTGAAGGATAGGGAAGGAAATCGGCCTTGCCCTTTGAAAGGAAACATCCCGCAATTTTCCTGAAGTGATTTAGGGAAATCACGGAAAACCTAAATCTGGATGGTCGGAGGCTGGTCTAAAACAGACATCAAGATAAAGGAAGAGAGGATAGAGGTTACTAGTGTTCGGGAAACGAGGAAGACTTTTGAAGCAGAGAACGTCAAATGGAATAGAAAACTTCTCAAGAGGGTTAACAGTTTCAAATATCTAGGCATCGGAATTCAACCGACGGGAAAAAATTTCAGGCTACATATAAGACCTAAAGGAGTGGCTGCCACTAGAGGTATGAATGAAATCAGAAACGTCACACAACTATCGATTAGCTCAGCTGAAGATACTACCTGCTCTGACGTAAGGCCTAGAATCAAACTGCTTGAATAACTGGAGCGAGTAGAGGCAGCAGGATTTTGGAACATATACTTTGTTCGAATATTATGAACTACCTCGAAGAGAACGACCTATTAACCAATAGTCAGCACGGATTCAGAAAGTATCACTCTTGCGAAACACAGCTTGCCCTTTATTCACATGAAGTGTTAAGTGCCATCGACAAGGGATCTCATATCTATTCCATATTTCTGGATTTCCGGAAGGCTTTTGACACTGTACCCCACAAGCGGATTCTAATGAAATTGCCTGCTTATGGAATATCTCCCAAATTGTGCGATTGGATTCACGATTTCCTATCAGAAAGAACACAGTTCGTTGTAATTGACGGTAAGTCATCGAGTAAAACAGAAGTGATATCTGGCGTTCCACAGGGAAGCGTTATAGGTCCCCTACTCTTCCTCTGTTTATAAACGATTTAGGAGATAATCTGAATAGCTCCCTTAGACTGTTCGCGGATGATGCTGTCGTTTATCGGTTAGTGAAGTCAACAGAGGATCGAAAGCAACTGCAAAGCAATTTAGACAAAATTTCTACATGGTGCGAAAACTGGCAATTGACACTAAATAAAGAAAAGTGTGAAGTAATAAACATGACCACTAAAAGAAATCCGCTGAACTTCAATTATGCGATAAATCGGTCGTAAATTCTACCAAATAACTAGGAGTTAGAATTACGAACAACTTTGACTTAAGGAAGGCGAACCAAAGGTTACGTTTCATTGGCAGAACGCTTCGAAGATGCACCAGCTCCACCAAAGAGACTGCCTACATCACACTTGTGCGTCCTCTCCTGGAGTACTGTTGCCCCTTGTGGAACCCTCACCAGGTGGGACTGACGGAAGACATTGAGAAGTTTCAGAGAAGGGCAGCTCGTTTTGTTCTATCACGTTACGGGGTGGAAAGCGTCAGGGAAATGCTGCACGAATTGGGGTGGAAATCATTAAAAGAAAGACGTTATTCATTGCGGCGTGATCTGTTTCGGAAGTTTCAATCACCGACTTTTATTTGTGAATGTGAAAATATTTTGCTAGCACCCTTCTACTTAGGGAGACATGACCATCACAATAAAATAAGAGAAATCAGATCGAAAGCGGAACGATTTAGGTGTTCTTTCTTCCCGCGCGCTATTAGAGAGTGGAACGGTAGAGAAAAGTTATGAAAGTGGTTAATGTACCCTCTGCCAGGCACTTAAATGTGATTTGCAGAGTATCTATGTAGATGTAGATGGACAACTGAAGAGTGTCTTAGGAGTCCCAGAGGACTCAAAATGGAGCCTGGTGTATGAGCTTACCAGGGAGATGTTCCTGATAGAGCATCCAAGATTCGAGCTCATACTTCCACCCAGTGCTGGATTCATACAGCTTCTACAACATCTGCATCACAATAAGAACAACATACCAGAGGACTTCTATGTAACGACTGCTATGCAAGACATGCAGGTCTTGATGGAAGCGAACCATGACATGTGACACGTGACCATGAGACTGGGCACCCACGCCGTTAGTTTCTTGCGAATAATGTTGGCCGGACACTCATGTAAAAGAAATTATATTTTTTAAAGATATAAATACATTAAAATATAACATAATGTGCCGTACTTGACGAATTTCGTATTTGTTATTGTTGTGGTCTTCAGTCCGCAGACTGGTTTGATGCAGCTCTCCACGCTACCCTGTCCTGTGCAAGTCTCTTCATCTGAGAATACGTTCGGCAACCTACATCCTTTTGAATCTGTTTGCTGTATTCGTCCCTCGGTCTCCCTCTACGATTTTTACCCCACACACTTCCTTCTAATGCTGAGTTGACAATTCCTTGATGTCTCAGAATGTGTCCATCCAATCTATCCCTTCTCTTAGACAGTATATCCCAGAAACTCCTTTTCTCCCCAATTCTGTTAAGCACCTCCTCATTAGTTACCTGATCTACGCATCTAATTTTCATCATTCGTCTGTAGCACCACATTTCAAAAGCTTCTATCATCTTTATCTCTGAACTCCTTATCGTCCACTTTTCACTCCCATACAATGATACACTCCAGACAAATGCCTTCAGAAACGACTTCCTAACATTTAAATTAATATTGGATGTCAACAAGTTTCGTTTCTTTAGAAACGCGTGTCTCCCCATAGCCATTGTGCATTTTATATATCTGCTTTACTTCGGCCATCAGAAGTTATCTTGCTAGCCAAATAACAAAATTCATCTACTACTTTTATTGTCTCATTACCTAATCTAATTCCTTCACCATCGCCTGATTTTATGGCATTACATTCCATTACCTTTGTTTTACTCTTGTTAATGCTCATCTTATACCTTCAAGACACTGTCCATCCCATTCAATTGCTCTTCCAGATCTTTTGCGGTCTCTGACAGAATTACTATGTCATTAGCAAACCGCAATGTTTTTATTCTTTTCCCTGCACTTTAATGCCCTCTCCAAATTTCTCCTTCCATTCCTTCACTGCCTGCTCAATGTACAGATTGAGCAACATTAGGGAAAGGCTACAACCCTGTCTTACTCCTTTCCCAACGTCTGCGTCCATTTCTTGCCCTTCGACTCTAATAACCGCTGTTTTGGTTTTTGTATAGGTTGAATATAACTCTTCGCTCCCTATATTTTACCAAATGTTCAAATGTTTGTAAATCTATCGGACCAAACTGCGTGGTCATCAGTCCGTAGCGTACAAACTACTTAAACCTAGGTAAACCAACCTAAGGACAACACACACACCCATGCCCCAGGGAGGACTCGAACCTCCATGGCGAGCAACCGCGCGCTCCGCAGCGAGACGCTTTAGACCGCTCGGCTACTCCACCGCGGCTATATTTTACCCCTCATACCTTTAGAATTTGGAAGAGTGTATTCCAGTCGATTGCCGAAAGCTAACTCAAAATCGACAAACGCTATTTATACTTCCATATTTGGAAAGTTTTCACAGTAAATGAAACCTCGCATTAGAGATATCTCCAAAAATCGAATTTTAAGATAAATGTCATTTTAGTAAAATACCCAGCAGTGTGTTAATGATGTATAAAAGATTAACACTTCCCAAAATGACAGCTCAATAAATATTAGGTGAGAACATGCCTTTTCAATGTCGCCTGTAGGTTATAACATACAATGTCTATCAATATTTGGTACTAGAACAGAAGAAAGCAAAATGTATTAATTGTATCTACTTTGATGAAAACCAAAATATTACACAAAAAACGTCAGTAATTGGAAAACAGGTACGTCATTTATTACGAAAGCAGTGCATTTGGTACAGGGTATACATTTTACTTATCGTTCTGGCGGACTAGCATGGTAATGTTGGGAATAATGTGACGTTGGCATTAGTCAAGGAGGTTAAAATAAAGGGACATGGTGTTATCTATGCCAAACTAGGGAACCTGGATATAGGCAGGCATGCGCATCCGCCATTTTCGTTCCCTCCCTTCGACGCGCGATTGTAGAATAGGACAATCAGTACGCTTTCAGCATGTTGGACTGTGCAGCTCTGAACTGTTTTCTAGTCGTATATATATTTGGATTAAAAATTAATCTCGTTGTAATAAATTATTGTAATACGATTTAACAAATCGTTAAAATTATGTTTTCTGGTATTTGCCCACCTGGGTGTGTATTGTGAGCTAATCTTTCGCATTCGACAGCTCAATTTAACGTGATACCACATGCACTACCAAAGCTGCGCTAAAATGCGACATATCTCCGTTTCAGAATGCCATAAATTTGCTTCAGAATACACTCCCGGGTCGCTACTTTCTACGGCGTATTTTTCAGAATTCATATAAAATTCCTTTTCAGTGCAGAAGACATATCACCATGATAAATTAGGATGTAGCAAAAGATATATAACAATTTACTTTCTCATTGGTCAATTTTACTTACAACATCCGCGGCGTAGTGTCCTGATGTTGGCAACGACCTTCGAATGCCCTTTGAAAACTCGAACAGGTAGAATGAGAGAAAATAATTTTTCATGTTTACCATCTTCTTGTAAATTAATTATCCTCCTAAATGGAACATTCTCTTGCCAAAATTAGCAAATTACGCCGCCGATGCCGTAACTGAAATCGCAGTAGCTTCAAACATCGTTACGAGCCGTATCAGTCATTATAACTAGTAAAAAACAATGTGCATCATTTAAAAGTTCAGTATTGTTATCGTCTAAATGTTGCTACTCTTTAAGTTCGTAGCGTTGAATCCTTCGCTAAAGAAGAAAGGGAAAAAAAAGACCGTGTAGAAACCTGCCGTTTGCAACGTGTAGAAATTGTCCATTGCCACCTGGCATCATTTTGAAGACCTTTGGTATGTGTATTAGAATTGAAAAAAAAAAAAAAAAAAAAAAAAAAAAAAAAAAAAAAAAAAACGTTCAAACGTTTGTATAGTCTATGGGACTTAACTACGGGGTCATCAGTCCCTAAACTTACAAACTTCTTACGAACTAGAACTGCACAAATATCCATGCCCGAGGGGGGATTCAAACCCCCGACCGTAGTGGCCGTGCAGACCGTGACTGGAGCGCCTTAGTCTCCTCGGCCACCGCGGCCGGCTTAGAATTGAAGCAAGCGACGTTTGAGAGCAATAACAGCAGAAAAACTCCGCCTTTCGCAAGCTCACGCTGTCACTTCATGGAACAAAAATGGCTGGTTGGTTGGTTGGTTTGATGTTTTAGGGGGACAAAACTGCGGAGGTCATCAGTCCCCCATTCCATCAAAGAGCTAGAGAAGTGTGGAAACACTGAAAAGTTCGCCCAGAGTTAAAATTGCTACGGGAGGAGAACCCCACTCAATCAATAAAATGTAAACAAATTCGACAAAGAACAACAAGTCAGGAGACAACACGAAAGGACACAATCACACGGAAACAGCAAACAAGTGTGGAAATAAAATCACAAAGAAAAAGTTCGTGGTTGACCGACCATGAAAATAAAATAGGAAGGGTCAGCCACGGGGCAACACAAGCTTCATATAGAGTTGTAAAAACCGCTGTCATGAATAAAACCTAAAACAGAATCAGCCATATTGGCATCGTTACGTAAAACTTCAGATAAAATTACAGGAAAATTAAAATTCCGCCGCAGGGCGGCTAAAAGATGGCAGTCCATCAAAATGTGGGCCACCGTCAAGGGACAGCCACAACGGCAACGAGGCGGGTCCTCACCGCGGAGGAGATGGCCGTGGGTCAGCCAAGTGTGGCCGATGCGGAGCCGGCACAGGACTACCGAGTCCCGGCGAGAGGCCCGCATGGACGAGTGCCACACAGCTGTGGTCTCCTTTATTGCCCTGAGTTTGTTGGTGTGGCTCAGGCTAGGCCACTCTGCGGCCCAAAGCTCACGTACTCTATGGCGCAACTCAGACTGGTAATCTGAGGCCGGGAGGCCAATGTCTAACATGGACGCATGGACAGCCTGTTTGGCTAGCTCATCGGCTCGTTCGTTGTTCGGGATGCCGATGTGACCAGGAGACCAAATGAAGACTACAGAGCGTCCTGACTGGTCGAGAGCAAAAAGAGTCTCATGTATAGCCAGCACCAAGGAGGAACGTGAGTAACACTGATCAAGTGCGCGAAGACTGCTCAGGGAGTCACTGCAGAGCAGAAAAGACCCACCTGAGCAGGAGCGCATATGCTCAAGAGCACGGAGAATGGCCACCAACTCGGCAGTGTACACACTGCAGCCATCCGGCAGAGACCGCTGCTCGGCGTGATCGCCATGAACATAGGCAAAGCCAACACGGCCACGAACCAACGAACCGTCCGTATAGACGATGTCGTGTCCAGTGTACTCTGCAACAACAGCAAAGAACTGACGGCGGAGTGCCTCGGGAGGAACAGAGTCTTTAGATCTATCGGCCAAGTCCAGCCTAGAGCATGGCCTCGGTACACGCCATGGGGGCGTACGCGTACGGGCCCGATGCGGAGATGGGACAGGGAAAGACTCTAGTTCCAACAACAGAAGGGACTGGACACGGAAGGCGATCGTGTGACCGGAACGGGGTCGCCGTTGTTGAGGACGGACGACCGTGCGGGAGAAAAGCAAACGTTGGTTCAGGTGGCCTGGCGTGCTATGAACATGAGCAGCATAGGCCGCGAGCAGTTGCTGGCGGCGGATCCGCAGAGGTGGGACCCCGGCCTCTGCAAGTAAACTGTCCACGGGACTGGTGCGGAAAGCACCCGTCGCGATGCGAACCCCACAGTGGTGAATGGGGTCCAGCAAGCGCAATGCCGAGGGGGATGCGGAGCCATAGGCAAGGCATCCAAAGTCCAGACGGGACTGCACCAAAGCGTGGTATATCCGCAGCAGTGTGGACCGATCGGCACCCCAGTTGGTATGGCCCAGATGGCGGAGAACATTTAGCTGGCGCCAGCACTTCTGTTTCAGCTGTCGAATGTGAGGGAGCCATGTCAGCCGAGAATCAAATACGAGCCCTAAAAACCTGTGAGTTTCAGCAACCTCTAAGAGGTGGTTGTCAAGATAAAGTTCGGGCTGTGGATGAACCGTCCGACGCCGACAGAAGTGCATAACTCTGGTCTTTGCAGGAGAGAACTGGAAGCCATGGGCCAGAGCCCAGGACTGTGCCTTCTGAATGGCTCCTTGTAACCTACGTTCAGCAACTTGGGTGCTGGAAGAGCTAAAAGAAATGCAGAAGTCGTCAGCATAGAGAGAGAGGGATACTGACGACCCAACTGCTGTCGCTAAGCCGTTTATGGCTACTAAAAATAAGGGGACACTCAAAACAGAGCCCTGAGGAACCCCATTTTCCTGCACATGAGAGGTACTACGAGACGCACCTACTTGAACACAAAAAGTACGGACAGCTAAAAAGTTTTTAATAAAAATCGGGAGTGAGCCCCGAAGACCCCAACCATGTAACGTGCGAAGTATGTGGTGTCGCCAGGTCGTATCATACGCTTTTTGCATATCAAAAAAGACGGCTATCAGGTGTTGGCGCCTGGCAAAGGCTGTGCGGATCGCGGACTCGAGGTACACCAGGTTGTCGGTGGTGGAGCGACCCTGGCGGAACCCGCCCTGGCATGGAGCCAGTAAGCCCCGAGTCTCGAGGATTCAGCACAACCGCCTACTGACCATGCGCTCCAACAGCTTACAGAGGACATTGGTCAGCATAATGGGCCGATAGCTATCCAAATGAGCAGGGTTTTTGCCTGGTTTCATCACCGGTATGATGATACCCTCCCGCTACTGCGAAGGAAATACCCCGTCGCACCAGATGTGGTTGAAGAGCGCAAGGAGATTACGCTGACTCTCCGCTGAAAGATGTTTCAACATCTGGCTGTAGATGCTATCGGGTCCTGGAGCCGTGTCCGGACACTGTTTAAGAGCGCTTAGGAATTTCCACTCTGTGAACGGCATGTTATATGCCTCCGTACGGCGGGTGGTAAAGGAGAGGAGCTGGCGTTCCACCTGCTCCTTTAATGTACGGAAAGCTGGGAGGTAATTCTGAGAGGAGAAGGCATGAGCATAATGCCCGGCAAACAGCTCTGCAAGCGTGGCCGGGTCCGTGCATACTATGCCATTCACAGAGATCCCAGGGATTCCTGCTGGTGTTGGGTGTCCCCTTAAACACCTTATCTTGTTCCAGACCTGGGTGGTGGAGGTACCTGCGCCAATAGTGGAGACGTACCTCTCCCAACACTCTTGCTTTCGTCTCTTAATGAGATAACGTGCACGTGCACGGAGCCGCTTGAAAGCTACGAGGTGCTCCAGAGACGGGTGCCGCTTGTACCGTTGTAAGGCCCGTCGGCGATCTCTGATAGCCGTTGCGACCTCTGGCGACCACCATGGTACCGTCTTACGCGGTGGGGACCCCGACGAACGGGGAACGGTAGCTTCTGCAGCTGAAACAATGGTACGCGTGGCGCCCTCGACCGCCACATCGACGTCGTCGAGTGGGGGAGGACCAACAGTGGCAGCAGAGGTAAAGTCGTCCCAGTTAACCTGGTGTAGGGCCCACCTGGGCAGGCGCCCTGGGGACTGACGTTGTGGGAGTGACAGGAAAATGGGAAAATGGTCACTGCCGCACAAGTCATCGTGGGATCTCCAGTGGACAGATGGTGAAAGGCTATGGCTGCAAATAGACAGATCAATGGCTGAGAACGTGCCATGCGCCACACTAAAATGTGTGGGGGCACCCGTGTTCAAGAGGCAGAGGTCAAGACGAGATAGTAAGTCCTCGACTACTCTGCCCCGGCCAGAAATCGTGGAACCACCCCACAAGGTGTTATGGGCATTAAAGTCGCCCAGTAGTAAGAAAGGTGGGGGGAGTTGAGAAAGTAGTGCAGCCAAAACAGTCTGAGAGACATCACCATCACCATCAGGAGGGAGGTAAAGACTGCAAACGGTGAACTCTTGTGTTGTCCTTACCCTAACAGCCACCGCTTCCAACGGCGTCTGAAGGGGCACAGACTCGCTATATACAGAGGTGAGGACATACACACACACACACCACCTGATACCCTGTTATACTGGCTGCGATTACAATAATATCCCCTGTAGCCCCGGAGGGCAGGGGTCCGCATTGCCGGAAACCATGTTTCCTGGAGGGCAATGCAGAAAGCAGGTCTTATGCTCAAAAGGTGTCGCAGTTCAGCCAGGCGGCTGAAAAAACCGCCGCAGTTCCACTGGAGAATAACGCTTTCCATTAACTGGGAAGACATGAGGTAATATGGAATAGTAGTTAAACCTCATGCTCACTTGCTGACACTGCTCGCGAAGCTGTGGAATCCACGTCCATCGTTTCTGGTGGACCTTCAAGTGCGAGGTCCTCAGGGGAAGCTAGTATCTTCACTTCGTCCTCGTCCTCAGAGGAAGAGGGCGGGGGCGGAAGTGGGGGAACCACTAGGGTTCCTTTGGTCTTCACTTGTTTGTCCTTCTTTTTCGAAGCCTCTCGCTGGTCTTTTGGCTTCTCACGTCTGGAGGGCGTCGGGGACTCAGTCTCTGAGACTGAGGAAGACCTTGCGGCCCGACGACCGGCCTTCTTTGGCACTGTTTGCCACTGGCCGGTAGCTGGTGTACCAGAAGAAGAAGCTGAGGAGGGTTGGGACTCAACCGAACCCTTCCTCGCGAGAGGAGCCAGAGAAGGCTGTGGCTTCTCTGGCT
Source organism: Locusta migratoria (assembly GCA_026315105.1). Taxonomy (NCBI): domain Eukaryota; kingdom Metazoa; phylum Arthropoda; class Insecta; order Orthoptera; family Acrididae; genus Locusta; species Locusta migratoria. The sequence goes on from CM048754.1 coordinate 21,543,349, forward strand.
CGGGCGTGGGGACCAGTGTCCCCATTGGTTGGGGTGGTATTGCTCCCGAGGTAGATGGTTTGGGAGCAATACAGGAAGATCCGCCCCCCGCTGCTGAGGGAGGGGGATTGGATGGTTGGGCCTGTGGCCCCACTGAGAGTATCGGAGCAGATGGTATCAGAGTTGGAAGCGTTTGAACAGCTGTTGCAAAACTTTTGCCTGTGGTCACGGGGTGCAGCTTTGTGTATTTGCGCCGTGCCTCTGAATAGGTCAGTCTGTCCAGGGTTTTATACTCCATGATTTTCCGCTCTTTATGGAGCACTGAGCAATCTGGTGAGCAAGGCGAATGATGTTGGCCACAGTTAACACAGACTGGAGGAGGGACACAAGGGACGTCTGGATGAGGTGGACGTCCACACTCCCGACAAGTGGGGTTGGTCTCACAGCGGGAGGACATGTGCCCGAACCTCCAGCACTTAAAGCAGCGCATAGGAGGAGGGACGTAGGGCTTTACGTCACACCGGTACACCATCACCTTGACTTTTTCAGGCAAGGTGTCGCCCTCAAAAGCCAAGATGAAAGCACCGGTTGCGACCCTGTTGTCCTTAGGACCCCTATAGATGCGCCGGATAAAATGGACACCGCGCCGCTCTAGGTTCGACCGTAGCTCATCATCAGACTGTAACAGAAGATCTCGATGGTAGACGATACCCTGGACCATATTAAGGCTCTTGTGGGGTGTTATTGTAACGGGAACATCACCCAGCTTCTCACAGGCGAGCAAAGCCCGCGACTGTGCTGGGGATGACGTCGTTATCAAGACTGACCCACATCGCATCTTGGACATACCCTCCACCTCTCCGTACTTGTCCTCCAGATGCTCGACAAAAAACAGTGGCTTTGTTGACGCAAAGGATTCCCCATCAGTACGTGTGCACACCAGGTATCGAGGGGCATAAGACTCTCCTTGACTTCTGGCCCGGCGTTCCTCCCATGGCGTAGCCAGGGAAGGGAACGAACGGGGGTTGAATACTGCAGAATTGGAATCTCCTCTACCACGCTTAGAGACGCCGTTTTCGCGACCGGCCACGCTTTTATTTGCTCGTTTCATGCTGGTCCCACGAGCAGCTAGGGAACTAAAGGTCCACCCAGGCAGAGCCCTGCTTGCCTGGGTAAGCCTCATACAACTGAGGTGCGGCAGGTTCCTCAGAGGTTGCTCGCTAGCGGCTGTTCAACCTCAACAGCCATGCATCTCCTCGGCACGTAGCACACCTTGAGATTGAGGTTTTTTTTTATAGAGGTTTGTACCGTCCTCGCGACCCGGGCGATTAAGCCAAGATCCCCGGGCTCTGAAACGTACAACGTTCCACCGTCGCGCCGAACGATGGTCGTTGAAGCACGCACAGAGCTTACGGTGTAGCGGACTGTTGGCGCGACACAGCCCACAGCTCAGGACCCCGGGTTCGCCAAGCCCGTACTCAGCAAATTAATGCTGAGCCCCTGAGGGGACAAAAATGGCGACGAGAGCTGCCGCTATAGCAGAAATTGATGCGCAAGCCCGTCTATATACAGCTGCCCTATGCCGAGCACATACGTCAGTTGAAGCCTGTCTACCATCTCGGTGTGTTGTGGAATGCTATTTCTCCGTTAAAACTATGTTTGAAGTCGACCCTCTTACTATTAATGCACTGGACTGACAATCGCCGGCCGCGGTGACCGAGGGGACTAAGGCGTTACAGTCACGGTCTGCACGGCCACTACGGTCGGGGGTTCGAATCCCCCCTCGGGCATGGATATTTGTGCAGTTCTAGTTCGTAAGTAGTTCATAAATAACTTCCTGGCAGATTAAAATTGTGTGCCGTAACCGGGACTCGAACCTGGGACCTTTTCCTTTCGCGGGCAAGCGCTCTACCGACTGAGATATCCCGACACGACTCACGATGCCGCCTCACAACTTTACTTCCGCCAGTACCTCGCCTCCTACTTTCCAAACTTCACAGAAGCTCTCCTGCGAACCATACAAGACTAGCACTCCTGGAAGAAAGGAAGTAGAGTCGTGAGGCGGCATCGTGAGTCGTGTCGGGATAGCACAGTCGGTAGTGCGCTTGCCCGCGAAAGGCAAAGGTCCCAGTTTCGAGTCCCGGTTCCGGCACACAATCTTAATCTGCCAGGAAGTTTCATATCAGCGCACACTCCGCTGCAGATTGAAGGTTTCATTCTGGAGTTTATAAGTAGTTTGTAAGTTTGGGGACTGATGATCCCGTAGTTGGGTCCCATGGACTATACAACATTTGAACATTTGAAACATTTTGACTGACAACCAGTGCAATGAGTGTGCCGCGGTGGAGTAGCCGAGCGGTCTAAAGCGTCTCGCTGCGGAGCGCGCGGTTGCTCGCCGTGGAGGCTCAAGTCCTCCCTGGGGCATGGCTGTGTGTGTTTCTCCTTAGGTTAGCTTACCTAGGTTTAAGTAGTTTGTAAGCTACGGACTGATGACCACGCAGTTTGGTCCGATAGATTTACAGACATTTGAACATTTCGATTTGCAATGTGTGTACTTACAAACAATATACGTTTTTGAATCATAATATAGTTGAAAACGTAATTTTTAACGGCTAATTTGCACTTGTTTAACACGTTTTACATCACGGCAATACCATCATACGTTTTATTCCTGTTTTAAGTGACATAAAACGTTAGCTCTACAATACGAACACATCTCCATAACTTAGGAATATGGCGGAGGCAGGCTTCACTTTTTCAGCCTAAGGACGTCTCCCTGTATTCTAACCTCCTTGGTATTAGCAAATCGCGTTACAATGCAAATACATTGTCATGAAATCTTCGTTATACAATGGCAATTGCGTTTACTGAGCGGACAAGGGTACATACAAGAACGTGTCAAACATAGAGCAGGAATAGCGTTGTTATTTACGTCATGGACTGTACGAAACAAGTACGTTAGAATCTCTGGAGATGCCGTATGAGGTGAAGCCAGGAAACTGGACACTCTGTCATGTTTGTGGCCAAAACATTTGTCGTAGTGCGTTTATATAGTAGTTCTAGTCGTTGAAATGTACCTCATATTTAAGTAACATTAGTGACATTACGTAAAGAGGGCAATATTCACAGGGTTTAAGTGAGAAATATTTGCTTTGGACATAAAAGCATGGCCCTTCTGGCTTTAACCAATCCTGTTCACTGCGTAGATAACGCTACGTCCCTTTATTCAAATGTGTTCAAATGTTTGTATAGCTTATGCGACTTAACTACGGGGTCATCAGTCCCTTAACTTACAAACTACTTATGAACTAGCTAATACTAAGGACGGCACAAATATCCATGCCGGACGACCAGAGAACCATCCACACATGCAAAACACACATTAGACCGGTACTGGAATACGCTGTGGTCCCTTTGGGAGGACACCCTGCATCAGTAGACGAAAGACTGTACTGGACAGAAAGACGACTTTTACGCAGCATCGCAAAACTCCCAACACCAAGCGACGACGTTTATGAAATCACTAAAGTTGAACCACTGCAAGACAGACTGACGAAGGTGAGAGTAAACTACGGACGACATATTCTGACCAAATGAGCTGACATGGAAGACCTACAAATGGCAAGACCAAGGTTCAAATACATACAACCAGAGCGTATAGCAGCCCAACACATCTCCACTGAATTCCCAGATGTAGCACCAACCATGGAACTCTTGAGTAGAAACCTTCCCACACTACATCACCTCACTAAACGGCAAAACAGACATAATCAATAGCCCCTACGCGCGCGCGCGCACACACACACACACACACACACACACACACACACACATACGCCGGCCGCGGTGGCCAAGGGGACTGAGGCGCTCCAGTCACGGTCTGCACGGCCACTACGGTCGGGGGTTCCAATACCCCTCGGGCATGCATATTTGTGCCGTCTTTAGTATAAGCTAGTTCATAAGTAGTTTGTAAACTTAGGAATTGATGACCCCGTAGTTAAGTCCCCCAAGCTATACAAACATTTGAACATTTTGAACACACACACACACACACGCATACACACACACAAAGTCAAAGCACACAAGTACCAACAACACCCGCTCAAGTCCTCCGTACCGTCTCCCAAGATGCCTCAACAATTAACGACCAATAGGTCATAAAGTACTGCAAATATTGTAAATACCCCTCCCCCCATCTCTTCTTTCTTGGAATCTTTCTAAGTTCTTGTAAATATCTGAAATTCTCACAATATGCATAACGATCATGTAAAATCTCACAACACATGTACATGCCACAAAATTATTTACTTTGTTTTTACTTTATTTTTTCTTTATCTATTTTATCTGATAAATGAACTAATGTTTTAATAAATTTTTCTTTCCTTTTTTTTTCAGTTTATTTAATCTTCTTGGAAAATTTTAACAAATTATATTTTCATAATTGTAAATTGTATAACCACACAATATATCAACACTGTTCAAATTGTAAAATGTAAAGTAATGAAAAATATTGTTATTGTTACATATGAAAAATATTGTATAAAATACTGTAATATTAAACTTCCTGGCAGATTAAAATTTTGTGCCGGAACCGGGACTCGAACCTGGGACCTTTGCCTTTCGCGGGCAAGCGCACTACCGACTGTGCTATCCCGACACGACTCACGATGCCGCCTCACAACTTTACTTCCGCCAGTACCTCGCCTCCTACTTACAGCCTAAGGGATGTTTCCAGAATGAAACTTTCACTCTGCAGCGGAGTGTGCGCTGATATGAAACTTCCTGGCAGATTAAAATTGTGTGCCGGAACCGGGACTCGAACCTGGGACCTTTGCCTTTTGCGGGCAAGCGCACTACCGACTGTGCTATCCCGACACGACTCACGATGCCGTCTCACAACTTTACTTCCGCCAGTACCTCGCCTCCTACTTTCCAAACTTCACTGAAGTTCTCTTGTATTCTCTTGTATACTGTAATATTGTTTAATATATGATTCCTGCACTAATCCAAAACACGTGAAATAAATATAAATGTAACCTGTAATACCCTTGGGCCGGCCGCGGTGGCCGAGGGGACTGAGGCGCTCCAGTCACGGTCTGCACGGCCACTACGGTCGGGGGTTCGAATCCCTCCTCGGGCATGGATATTTGTGCCGTCCTTAGTCTCAGCTAGTTCATAAGTAGTTTGTAAGCTTAGGGACTGATGACCCCGTAGTTAAGTCCCATACGTTTTACAAACATTTGAACATTTTTTAATACCCTTGGCTGAAAAGGGCAAAGCTGGCCCTAAAACAGCCCGCTCCACCCCCGCAGGGTGAAGAATGAAATGTGCAAAAATGTTCAAATGTTTGTAAAGCTTATGGGACTTACTACGGGGTCATCAGTCCCTAAACTTACAAAGTACTTATGAACTAGCTAATCCTAAGGACGACACAAATATCCATGAACGAGGGGGGGATTCGAACCCCCGACCGTAGTGGCCGTGCAGACCGTGACTGGAGCGCCTCAGTCCCCTCGGCCGGCGAAATGTGCAAAAGTATTTCGTACCAAGGACGTTAGAATGCTTATGCCGAGAACAGTATTGGTTGAAGCCAGAACGCCCATGCGTTTCGCCCAAAGCAAAGATTTCACGCTTAAACCCTGTGTGAATGTTGCCCTCTTTATGTAATGTCACTTAATTGGCAGTCACATCGTAATATTTACTTCAATTTGAGGTACATTTCAGCGACTAGAACTACTATATACACGCACCATGAGAAATGTTTTGGACTCAAACAAATGACGGAGTGTCCAGTTTGCTGGCTTCACTTTTTCAGCGTTAGGGCATCTCCACAGATTCTAACCTCCTCCTTCCGTACAATCAATGACGTAAATAAACAACGCTGTTCCTGTTCTATGGTTGACAACATAGACCATAGATAACATAGACTGCGAGTGTCCCTACCTCTGCCACGTTATGATTTGGAACCAACATCTGAAATTGCCTCTAGTCACTTAGAGTTTTCGTCAATTTGGGAAACAGTTTTTCTCATTTACAGGTGAAATCAAGAACTTAATTTGTCAATAAAATGCCTTGTCGTATTCCTATTACACAAGTAACAGTCAAGGGAACGTAATTAGTCCACATTACTAACATTAATGAGGTTTTTTTTTTTCTTTCTATGATTTTTGTTTCACATGTGACCAGGTAAAAGAAATTGTCACCTATGTTTACAGACAACAGAATTACACATTCTCAGCGTTTGTATTGCACTATGTTTACTTTGTGCAACGTTTGTATGTGATTCTCGATGACAGAATTATCCAAGCTGCTCTTGACTGATTTTGTATGTCAGCAAGTAATTTCTGGCGAAACTCTGCTTTTAATACAAAGGTAAAAATATAAACATACTATTCATTATATCTACAAAAAAATGTTCAAATACTTTTTTAAGCTTATGGGACTTAACTACGGGGTCATCAGTCCCTAAACTTACAAACTACTTATGAACCAGCTAATACTAGGGACGGCACAAATATCCATGCCCGAGGGGGGATTCGAACCCCCGACCGTAGTGGCCGTGCAGACCGTGACTTGAGCGCCTCAGTCCCCTCGGCCACCGCGGGCGGCATCTACAAAACCACTTCTTGTTGTGTGCATCGTTCATACTTCCTCATCACATTCTTATTTTATATATAGCGTCAATATTTTGCTTGTTTTACGTCTTGACATCACAGTCTGTGACAAATGTTTTAAAATAGAAATGGCTGTATTGGATTTAAATCTGACATTAAGAATGCAAAGAGATTTCAATTCTTATAAAAGCACAACAAAACATTTCCTGTGTCTTGTTGAGAAATCGTAAAAAAAAACTTCTGCTCCTTCTCAAACTGATATTTGGTCAACTGGGTCAACTAAAAATCACAGTACAACGAAAACAACCTTTCGCTTAAAATCTGCAGTTATGTTGCTTGTAAAAGGAACTGACAATACGTTTCATCCAGGCACATGTAAAAACTGTAGCCATCACGTTAATATTTCCCATTACGGAGAATTAAAGCCAACCGTACTACCAAAGTTGTGATAAGAATGCAGTAAGATGATTTACTGTTAAAATCTAATTTCCAAAGTTGTGATAAGAATGCGGTAATATGTTTTATTGTTAAAATCTAATTTCCACTACAAGGAGTATGAACTGCAAGTCTTGGGTGCGTTTCACATTACTCGTAATAATGAAAACGGGGACTGATGACCCATTAGTTTGGTCCCCTTTAAATAACAACAACAACAAGCTTCCTGTTTCGAGTCACGTGACTTAAGATGTTGGTTTCAGTGTGATGACGTCACGGGCAGTCTATGTTATCTTCGGTCTATGGTTGACAGGTTCTTGTATCAAGTCATTCTAAGAATATAAACATCTTGGCAAAGATTTTCTACCGTGTTCTTGAAGTTGCCAACATAACCACATGAAGCTTCCAAGGTGTTTTACCGGTGTATGAAGTATATAACTGCCAAGGTATCTGAATAAAAGTTAATTTTTTCTCCTACTGTTGCTAACCTCGAACTACGTGGTTCTATTGCAATACTTAGAGACGGGAAAACTAAAGCATCTGACGGTTTGGGAAAAAATAAAACCGTACACCGAAAAATCAAGGTTAGAATAAAAGGAGATGGCATTATCTCTGCCGAGCACATACATCAGTTGAAGTCTGTCCACCATCTTGGTGTGTTGTGGAATGCTATTTCTCCGTTAAAACTGTGCGTTAAGTCGACCCACTTACTGTTAAGACTTACTGTTAAGGAAACTGAACTGACTGTCACTGCAAAGTATGAAGTTTCAAACAAATTACTTTCTTGAATATATAGTATTCAATACTTATCTCTATACATAACAGGAAGTGTCCCGATTGACTGACTGACTGACTGACTCATCATCGCCCAGCCCAAACCACTGAAGATAGAAACTTGAAATTTGTGGAGGGTGTTGATCTTACTCTGTAGGCGTCATGTAAGAAGCGATTTTTCGATATTCCGTCCGTAAGAGGGTGAAATAGGGGATGAAACGTTTTTTGAAAATACGTAGCTATTAAGGCAATTTTGAAGCTAAAACTACAAAATTTCGGATTCTAATTCAGAGTTCGAATTTAAAAGACACGTGTTTCGGCATTTTTCGAAATTCGCAAATAAGGGGGTAAAATAGATGACACAAAAAATTCATTACCAAAAATATGTTGCTGTTAACTGAAATTTTAAGCTACAACTACGAAACTTCGGATATGGAATCTTGGTCAGGATTAAAAATCCATGATTTTTACTATTTTTGGAAATTCAACAAATAAGAGGGTTAAATAGAGGATCAAAAATTCTTTTTGAAAACACGTTGCTATTGATACAATTTTGAAGCTAGAGCTGCAAAAATTGATATTTGTATAGCTGGTTGGACGTTAAAAAATACGTGTTTCGGTATTTTTGGAAATTCAATCATCAAGGGGGTTAAATTGGAGAGGGGATGTTTTTCAAACATCTTTTGCTAATAAGGAAATTTTCAAGCTACAGCCACAAAATTGGTATATGTTTTCTTGGTCAGAATTAAAAAGACACGTGTTTCGGTATTTTCAGAAAATTAATCAATTAGGGGGTGTAATAGGGGATGAAACATGTTTTGAAAATACGTTGCTACTAAGCCAATTTTGGTGCTGTTAACTCAAATTTCAAGCTATAACTACGAAACTTAAGATATGGATTCTTCGTCAGGATTAAAAAGAAACAAATGGTGCACACCAAACAGCCTACGCATGCGAAGCAGCAGGGTTTCAGCTAGTCATAAAATATGTGAAAACTTAACTTTAACGGCTAATTTGCACTGTTTTAACACGTTGTACAAAGCAAGAAAACCGTCGGACGTTTTATTCCTGTTTTAAGTGACATAAAATATTATCAGTATATTGCGAACACTTCTCCAAAACTTTGCAATATGGAGGAGGAAGGATTCAGTTTTTCAGCGTAAGGGCGTCTCCCTGTATTGTAACCTCCTTGGGAGAAATAATGTTTCGAAGCCTTCCTCTGTACGTTTTCATTTGTGCCGAAACCGTAAGTTGTTTCTCTGTACGGTTTCATTTGTTAAGAAACAGTCAAATGTTTCATCTTTAATATTCACAGAATATATGACATCAACTGCGATTGGGCAAAGCTGAAAATGTGTACCCAGCCGGGATTCGAACCCGGGTCTCCTGCTTTCTAGGCAGTTGTGCTGACCCCTACACCACTGGGGACACAGTGATCACCGCACCCGTAGTTGATGTCATATATTCTGTGAATATTAAATAATAACAAGGATCAAAAGTGACGTCTGTTCTTTCGAAACAGACGCCACATGTATATATATATATATATATATATATATATATATATATATATATATATATATATAAAAAATATGCCGGTGACGGGCAATGATCCTATCGTTAGTGGGGAGGGGTGGGCAAGTTTGAAGCCCTTACTGTTACGGGAATTAGTTCATAACTACGAGTCTGAGTACTGTGGGCAGGGCGAAGCTGGGAATTTGTATCTGACGGGAGGCGTGCTTAGGTAGTCCTTGCAGGTGCGGTGATCACTGTGTCCCCAGTGGTGTAGGGGTCAGCGCAACTGCCTAGAAAGCAGGAGACCCGGGTTCGAATCCCGGCTGGGTACACATTTTCAACTTTGCCCAATCGCAGTTGATGTCATATATTCTGTGAATATTAAAATAATAACAACTGCAGGATCAGAAGTGACGTCTGTCCTTTCGGAACAGACGCCATATCCTTTAATTAACCCATGACTTACAGAACCTGCAAAATAGCTATTATTCTCTCAAAATCACGAAGATTTGCTTCGAACGTACGGTTGCATTAGTTGAGAAACCGCCAAACGTTTCACTTGCTCCGTCTCTATTTAACAGGGGGGCGCAGTAAGCGATGCGCAGTAGGAAACGCGTTTTCGCCGTTCTGCGCACGACGTCACTGTGGGACAACTGGCAGCAGTACAATATGCAGAATTGGTTGCTAACTCGTTTGCGTGTGTGTGTTACCATTCCTGCTTTGTATTTGCTTAACCCTCTCATTCCCACGTTATGAATTCAGCTTTGGAAAAATTAAAATTCAGTGTTATCTATATTAATACAGTACACTAAAGATAAAAACACGTGTTTTAAAAGTTTTGGTCGCACTACTGATTTTTTATGTCATGCACAACACAGACGTTTGTATCGAGGTATTTCATTACTTGGGATGTTATTTTGTTGATGGTTAACACTGTCAGATCAATAATGCTAAAATAATCTTCGCCACAGCACAAAAGACAATTCACTGCTCAAATAAAATAATATGAACCACACTCACGCTCCTAATCACGGCCACGTACAGACGACTACGTAACACGAACTACAAGCCGGACAGATTAATGCCTCACAAGTGGCTACACGCCGTACCAAGCGGCAAAAAGTCGCACTAAAAGCATGTTATTCATCAACAACAATGCGACTTTAAGGATTGATACACAAAATACGGTATAAATCAGCTTTTAATGCGTTATTATCGAGAAACAACAATGAGAAGGAAAGGGTCAAATAGTTTTAATTTATTTTTTTCTATTATTATTATTATTTATTTATTTATTTATTTTTTTACTTCACAGTTTGGAAGTAAAAAGTTCATAGTATACTGATTTCCCGAGTGTTTGTCGCGCGTGCTATAATTTTGTGCTGTAATTCTCTGAAATACTTCTGTTATTATTTATACAATGCCAGGCTGTGCCATTACGGGTTGTAATTCTCACAGTGGGGACACAAAGGGAACTGAAATAAAGTTTCATTTTTTTCCTCGAGATGAAACGTTAAAGAAAGTGTGGCTCTCCAAATGCTACCGAATGGACACTGTAAACGTTGCACATTCTCAAGTATGCTCCCAGAATTTCAATGAAAACGATTATGTCAGGGATGCACAGTCGGAGTTGCTTAATTTGCCACGGAAAAAAGTGTTTGAAACATTCCTGTTCTTTTAAAATCAGCAGTTCATATTAAAGAAATTGTCTATATGTTTGCGATTTGATATGTTACTGATACGTACCGCGTAAATCTACGATAGAATATGGCCCAGCGCTCTTAACTTCAATATTTTACAGCAGAATAGCACTTTGTATTTAAGGCAGAAACAATTTTCGTCAAAACCTTGATATAAATGCACATTCCGTGCCATACCGGACTAAGCCTGTGCAGGCCGTTTGGGAGCGCCAGCCAACGGCAGAACAGAGCGCTTACTGCCCAACCTTATATTTACTAACCTTGTCTATTTAACGCGAGTCTTACGAAAGCTGTAACTGCCCGTACTTCTCCCAAAATTACGGAAAAATGCTTTGAAACGTACATTTGACCTTAGTTCTGAAAAATTGATTACTTTTATAAATACTGAATTTTGATTAGAACCAACTGCGAGAGGGTAAAAGAAGAAGCATAACAGCGGTATCCCAAAACGCGACCTCAAAGCTGTACTTCGCCCAGAACCTCGTCTCCCGCCTACCAAACTTCACACACGTTCTCCTTCTGTCCTTTCTCACTACACTACTGGCCATTAAAATTGCCACACCAAGAAGAAATGCAGATGATAAACGGGTATTCATGGGACAAATATATCGTACAAGAACTGACATGTGATTACATTTTCACGAAGTTTGCGTGCATAGATCCTGAGAAATCAGTACCCAGAACAACCACCTCTGGCCGTAATAACGGCCATGATACGCCTGGGCATTGAGTCAAACAGAGCTTGGACGACGTGTACAGGTGCAGATGGCCATGCAGCTTCAACACGATACCCCAGTTCGTCAAGAGTAGTGACTGACGTATTGTGACGAGACAGTTGCTCGGCCACCATTGACCAGACGTTTTCAGTTGGTGAGAGATCTGGAGAATGTGCTGGCCAGGGCAGCAGTCGAACATTTTCCGTATCCAGAAAGGCCCATACATGACTTACAACATGCGGTCGTGCATTATCCTGCTGAAGTGAAGGGTTTCGCAGGGATCGAATGAAGGGTAGAGCCACGGGTCGTAACACATCTGAAATGTAACTGCCACTGTTCAAAGTGCCGTCGATGCGAACAAGAGGTGACTGAGACGTGTAACCAATGGCACCCCATACCATCACGCCGGGTGATACGCCAGTATGGCGATGACGAATACACGCTTCCAATGTGCGTTCACCGCGATGTCGCCAAACACGGAAGCGACCATCGTGATGCTGTAGACAGAACCTGGATTCATCCGAAAACATGACGTTTAGCCCTTCGTGCACCCAGGTTCGTCGTTGCGTACACCATCGCAGGCGCTCCTGTCTGTGATGCAGCGTTAAGGGTAACCGCAGCCACGGTCTCCGAGCTGAGAGTCCATGCTGCTGCAAACGTCGTCGAACTGTTCGTGCAGATGGTTGTTGTGTTGCAAACGTCCCCATCTGTTGACGCATGGATCGAGACGTGGCTGCACGATCCGTTACAACCATGCGGATAAGATGCCTGTCATCTCGACTGCTAGTGATACGAGGCCGTTGGGATCCAGCACGGCGTTCCGTATTGCCCTCCTGAACCCACCAATTCCATATTCTGCTAACAGTCATTGGATCGCGACCAACGCGAGCAGCAATGTCGCGATACGATAAACCGCAATCGCGATAGGCTACACTCCGACCTTTATCAAAGTCGGAAACGTGATGGTACGCATTTCCCCTCCTTACACGAGGCATCACAACAACGTTTCACCAGGCAACGCCGGTCAACTGCTGTTTGTGTATGAGAAATCGGTTGGAAACTTTCCTCCTGTCAGCACGTTGTAGGTGTCGCCACCGGCGCCAACGTTGAGTGAATGCTCTGAAAAGCTGATCATTTGCATATCACAGCATCTTCTTCCTGTCGGTTAAATTTCGCGTCTGTAGCACGTCATCTTCGTGGTGTAGCAATTTTAATGGCCAGGATTGTATCTTTGTGAAGCGAATGCTACCTTTGATGCTTTCATCGCCGAGGGGACTGAGGCGCTCCAGTCACGGTCTGCACGGCCGCTACGTTCGGGGGTTCGAATCCCCCCTCGGGCATGGATATTTGTGTCGTCCTAGTTAGTAAGTAGTTTGTAAGTTTAGGGACTGATGACCCCGTAGTTAAGTCCTATAAATTATACAACATTTGATGCTTTCATCCATTCGAAACACTTGCCGTGAAAATTAAATCCTTTTCAATGGACCACTGTAAGCAATACTGCAGAAAACGTTAACTTATCTGTGTCGAGGCATTGCGTATTACTAGCTGTGCTGCAAAGCGGCTGCAAGGTAACTCGACAGACATGAGATTTCTTTGCTGCGTACATGTTTATTTCTTTTTACGCCCGCTTCGAATCGTCATCGTAAAATTTCTCCCCCGATTTCTGACGATGAAGAATCGAAACGTGTATCATAATCAATATAAATACCACCAAAAGATCTCTACTACACTACTGCGTAGACAGGAACATTTGCCGAAAGCGATAACGGAATATATAATGCGGTATTGGCGGTTTTGGTTAAATACGCATAGAGGCGGTGGTTATTCGGCATTGCGTTTACGCTTTATTGATACTGTGGTGTGTTGCAAGACCACTTGAACGAAACGAAACAACTTCATATATGCAGGAAGCAATTTAGGTTCGTGTTTCATAAAGGATAGTGGTCGATAGCGGTGACAGTTGCTGGGGCGATGCAATACAGTTTTTATCGAGTCATTAATAGATTTTGTACATTTTACAATCCCACAACACGCTGTATAGAGGCAAGTGGCGTTTTTACGGTCGGATACCAGTTCGGTTTTACAAAGAGTATTCTGCAGCACTGCCCCCTTACTCATCTTGCAATTATCGCGAACTAGCTGAAATCCCGGCGTTGCCCGGGTATTTATTTATTTATTCCTGTCATTTTCAGGTATATATTCATTCGTATAAGGGCTGCATGTCTGTAAAATCTCTTGGGAATACAATTAGTAGTCAAGAAGTAATAGATTAAAACTTGGTGCGTGATGAGGCGGTTTTACATGAACGTTACTGTTTATGTGCTCATATCTCATGAAGTACGTGTCTGAATGTGAAACAATTTAGAAGCTACATTCAACTATATATGTGTATACTGTCTATAAAATTTCCTGTCGCTGCAATTTGTAGTGTCTAAATTATAAATTGTAAAGTCATACCGAATGCCGTAGTTTTACTCTATGAACAGCGGAAAAGTAGTAAGCGACAAACTTTTTTCATTTCATCATTTTACTACGGTTGCCAGCGAGAAAAAGTTTAATCAACGTTTGAAATTATGTATAAAGTTTGTTTCAAGTCGCTAAGTACTGTCATTCTCATACAGCGTATTTCGAAAGTCTCGTCGCAATATATGGCATTTTTTTGCGATTTCTATTGGTTATGACGTAATATCTTTTGAACCATGCGCCGTATGTGATTCTTAACCATACAGCAATTGTTACCTCACGGTAAGGAATGTGTGTACCAAATTTGGTTGAAATCGGTCCAATGGCTTAGGAGAAAATGAGCAGCATTATTGCAAAATGCAGCAGTTTTCGCTCATCTCATTGTTTATGACGTCATATCTGGTGAACTAAATATCGTACGTAATGCTTACACTTACGGCGACCGTCGAAGCTTACGTGTACAAAATTTCATAAAGATTGGAACAAAACTGTAGATTTGTATGCAACACGTACAAATAGTATACGGACACTCTGTTTTATAAATTAAATCTTTAATTCAGCGCAAAGTTCCTAGTGATTGGAAAAATCGCAGGTGACTCCCGTTTATAAGAAAGGAAAGAGAACTGACCCACACAAATACAGGCCAATATCGTTGACATCAGTTTCATGTAGAATTTTGGAGCATATTCTCAGTTCGAATACAGTAAATTTCCTTAAAACGGAAAAGCTTCTTTCCATGAATCAGCGCGGGTTTAGGACACATCGTTCATGTGAAACTCAGCTTGCCCTTTTCTCACATGACATCTTGCGAGCCATGGATGAAGTGCAACAGGCGGATTGAGTTTTTCTCGACTTCAAAAGGGCGTTCGACGCGGTGCCACACTGCAGACTGCTAACGAAGATACGAGCTTATGGAATAGGTTCACAGATTTGTGACTGGCTGGAAGACTTCCTAAGTAATAGAACGCAGTACGTTGTTCTCGACGGCGAGTGTTCATCAGAGACGAGTGTATCGTCAGGCGTGCCCCAGGGGAGTGTTATAGGACCGCTATTATTTTCTATCTATATAAATGATCTGATGGACAGAGTAAGTTGTAATTTGCGGCTGCTTGCTGATGATGCGGTGGTGTATGGGAGGGTGTCGTCTGTAACTGACTGTAATAGCATACAGGATGACTTAGACAAAATTGTACTTGGTGTGAAAAATATCAGCTAGCTCTCAATGTAGATAAATGTAAGGTGATGCGCAATCCCATAATGTTCGAGTACAGCATTAGTAGTGAGCTTCTTCATGCTGTCCCGTCGTTCAAATATCTAGGCGTAACATTGCAGAGCGATATGAAATGGAACGAGCAGGTAAGGACAGTTGTGAGTAAGGCGGACAGCCGACTTCGGTTTATTGGGAGAATTTTGGGAAGATGTACTTCACCTGTAAATGAGACCGCGTATAAAACGCTTGTACGACCACGTCTTGAGTATTGCTCAAGTGTTTGGTACCCGCAGCAGATCAGTTTAAAAGAAGACATAGAAGCAGTTCAGAGGCGAGCAGCTAGATTTGTTACCGGTAGGTTCGACGAATGCGCGAGTGTCACGGAAATGCTCCAGGAACTCAAATGGGAATCGCTGGAGGAAAGACGACTTTCTTTTCGAGAATTTCTGTTGAGGACATTTAGAGGGCCGGAATTTGAAGCTGAGTGTAGTACGATCTTGCTGCCGCCTACTTACATTTCGCGTAGTGATCACAAAGGCGAGATAAGAGAAATTAGAACGGAAGTATATAGACATTCTTTTTTTCCTCGTTCTATTTGGTAATGGAATAGGAAAGGAAATGTCTAGTAGTGGTACACTGTACCCTCCGCCACGTACTTTACGATGGATTGCTTAGTATATATGTAGATGTACATGTAGTTAAGCAGTGACTACTTCATGCATAGGACTTCCATAGGCATTTAAACACTTCAATAGGCTGTGTCAATGGACTACGATTTTTATTGTTCATGGGCATTACCAATGGAGGTGCACTTATTTATGTCTTCCTTTGGCTTTTTAGTCCTGATGGTCAGGGATGATCTGTCAAAACCGCTAAACAAGTGCATATTTTAATGCGCGGACTTGACTGTGTTCTGTGTGACAGGAAACCGTAGGGTCGGTGGTTCGAATCCTATCGTGACAGATTTTTTTTTCTGTTGTATTCGAAAACTTACACAATTGTAATATCTGATGATAATTTTAACAAAAGTGCACGTATTTTTATTTATTTAATTAATGGTACTTTGCAAAATTTCAAAGTCGATTTTCTCGAAAATTTCTGAGAGCTGCGTCGAATGTCGTTACCTGATCGTTATTTGAGTTCTGAACTTCGTGTCCCATAAATGTAAAGAAATGCCATATTTCCATGATCGTTTGTGTTGTGATGCTCTATACAGACCAGCAGGACATTTGAAACACTATATAAAGAACAAAACGATCACGGAAATATGGCAACAGCCATTCAACATTTGCAACACCTTAGGCAAGAAAACCACTATCCCACCACCATAGAAACTGACATGCAAATAGTCAGATTTAGCAATATGAAACACCTCCTGACCCTCCAAGAGAATTTCCAAATTCAAAAAGCATTCATAGAAAAGTAACACATATTAAATGACCAAGTAAACATCAGCAACCAAACATTATTTAAACTAATAAAACATATAGTAGACAGACACAAACCTCCCACTCCCTCGAAACCATCACATAATACGACCATATAAAACAACAACAACAACAAATCCCTACCCACACATCAACACATGCAGAAAATCGGAATCTCTTTCTCTCTCTCTCTCTCTCTCTCTCTCTCTCTCTCTCTCTCTCTCTCTCTCTCTCTCACACACACACACATACACACACAAAGACACACACACAAACACATACACACAAACACACACACACACAAACACACACACACAGAATGTCGCTAGTTGACCTAAAATCATATTTATAAACACACAATACAGTCAGAACATCACACACGAAGTTGATAGCAGACGCCTGTTTTAACAGAAACGAAACAAAAACACACCTCACAGTAAGAACCAAAGAACTCGAAAGCAAAGAACACACACGCAGACAATAAACAAAGAAAACAAACGACATGCAGAGCCTGCCAGACGACAGAAATGGCTATTTTTCAAAAACTTTCGTAAGAAATGTTACTGTAAAAAAGTGTAAATATAAGCAGTGACAGCAAGTGGCAATGTGCTAGCAACCACACATGAAGACGAAAACATAAAAAATTCGTGAGTAATATTAATAGTCTAATTTATTCAGGATCAAAACAATCCAATTGCACGAGAACTGTTACCGATCGAAAAAAAAACCTCAAACAAATAATGTAATACAAACCATTTCTTGTACAGCTGACCACTGAAGATGCTTTAGAATAAAGCGAAACGCGTCTGGTCTAAAGTAGACTAATTTATAGTTGCAAAAGACGGTCCCATAACCTATACAAATTGAAGACGACACGGAAAGAAGGGGTTAAGTCCATTTTACAGACTTTTCAGGAGAGTATTTTCAAAGTTTAGAACGTTACAGTTTCACTGGTTATTTACATACGCTTCTGTAATTTATACAGTACATTCTACGACCTGTCTTTAGTATTCCCTGAAAGTATAAAACAATATTTAAAAAAAAACTTCATTCTTTAAGGAATTCCTGAAAGTTTCTAATCTTTTCTTTGAAATACCATGCAGTGATTTAAAGGCCATTTGGCAAACAGGCAATTCTGTCGCAGTATTGTCTCATTATTCTGACCTTGTAATGAAATTTATAATTATGCAAAGTAGCTACTGCCTTATCTCTGCGAGGCCTACGCCGTTATACATTGTCAACAGAAATCAGTCCTGTCAGGTGACTACTTTGCTCATTCCAGTCCTTCAGCAAATTGAATTTAGAAATTAATGTAGATTTCTCTGTATCAGTTAGCAAATCAGTACAATGCTTCTTGCAGTTACAACGCTCCCCTATTTCATGTGACATCGCTCTTAGCTTTTTAGATACTTCAGACTGTCTACCAAAGCTCTGTCTTTTTCTAGACTTAACACTGCAGCTTGAATCTGGATCTTCCATCGCCAGTTGAAACACCGTCCTCAGTTGGATATCACACGAAATTAAGTCTACTACACCACAAAGAATTCAAGTGAATGTCGAGGCTACTCTGTGTTATCACAAATCACGACACGATATTCGGTTTTGCCACAGCATAAAGTAAAGAAGCTAATGTGAAATCTGGTCCATGTTTGCTTCGACAATACATATGAAAATCAACAATGACATTGCATTTAACGATGTCAACAATGATACTTCGGGAACAGCAGAAAAAAAAATACAGCCGACTGCTGAAAAATGGACACCGGCTAGACTTCAGCCTTTTTTTCGTGTTTCGGATGGACTTGACCCGTTTTCTCAGTGTATACCATAGTAGGAACACGGGAGGCAATACTCACTTTACGGCTTGTCCTACAAGATAGAGTAAGAAAAGGCAAACCTACATTTCTAGCTTTTGTAGATTTGGAGAAGGCCTTTGACAATGTTGACTGGAATAAACTCTTTCAAGTTCTGAAGTAAGCAGGAGTAAAATATAGGGAGCGTAACGTTATTTACAACTTGTATAAAAACCAGACAGCGGTTGTCAGAGTTGAAGGGCATGAAAGGGATGCAGTGGTTGGGAAGGGAGTGAGACAGGGTTGTAGCCTTTCTCCAATGTTATTCAGTTTGTACATTGAGAAAGCTATAAAGGAAAGCAAGGAGAAATTTGGAGAAGGAATTAAAGTTCAGGGTGAAGAATTAAAAACAATGCGTTTTGCTGACGACATAGTAATTCTGTCAGATACAGCAAAGGACCTGGAAGAGCAATTGAACGGAATGGACAGTGTGCTGAAAGGTGCATATAAGATGAACATTAACAGGAGCAAAACTAGGGTAATGGAGTGCTATGTAAGAAAATCAGTTGATGCTGAAGGAATTAGATTAGGTAACGAAGCAATAAAGGAGGTAGATGAGTTTTGTTACTTGGTCAGTAAAATAACAAATGATGGTCGCAATACAGAGGATATAAAATGCAGAATGGCAATGGGTAGAAAAGCGTTCTTGAAAAAGAGAAATTTGTTAACATCGAACATTGATTTAAGCCTATGGAAGTCCTTTCTGAAGGCATTTGTATGGAGTGTTGCCTTGTATGGGAGTGAGACATGGACAATAAACAGTGCAGACAGGAAGAGGATTGAGGCTTTTGAAATGTGGTGCTACAGAGGAATGCTGAAGATTAGGTGGGTGGATCGCGTAACTAATGAGGAGGTACTGAACAGAATTGGGGAGAAAAGAAATTTCTGGCATACCTTGACTAAAAGAAGGGATAGATTGGTAGGACACATTCCTAGACATCAAGGAATTGTGAATTTAGCGTTGGAGGGAAGTGTGTGGGGTAAAAACCGCAGAGGAAGACCAAGAGATGGATACAGTAAGCAGATTCAGACAGATGTAGGTTGCCGTTCTTATGTGGAGTTGAAGAGGCTTGCTCAGGATAGGGTATTGTGGAGAGCTGCATCAAACCAGTCTCTGGACTGAAGACCACAACAACAACAGCATATGTTGATCTCGCTATAACTCAGTGACTAAACCCATTACATTCATTTAAGTTCACCCAACTGAAAGTACATCTGATGGACTTCATAAGGATACCAGTAACTCATTTTCGTGAAATTTGGACTTAATCCCCTTTTTCCATGTAGTCTTCAATTGCAATACCTATGTTGTCTCGTTTTTGGCATTATGTAAGAATCGTGCTATTGCAGACTACAAGGACTGGTGAACGAATGGCGGGCATGGATTCCTGAAAAAGAATCGTGTTGCACAACTCTAGCCGGTAGCAAGCACACGGGCGAATGTCCGAAGGCCGGTATTACACTATCAAATTATTTGTCAAAGAATTGGACAAAGAAAAATTGGACGTAGTGTAATGGGAACATCGTCCAATATTTCATCCAATCTCGGCCTCGGCCTAGATTTGATCAAAGAAATCGCCCGTCTTCTGTTTCCTGCAGTGAGAAATGTGACCGCTTGGAGCGCTAGTAGTATACAGCTTCCTTGCCACTACAGCTGTTTTATTTGGAGGTTAAATATCTGTCATTACTTGGACATAACGTTCGTATTCGTAAACATGGCTAGTAGTGGAATGTTTGTGTAGTGTTTTCTAGCAACAACAAAATTTTAAAAAATCAGATGGGGTGTTGTATAACAGGTGACAAGGCCAATTCAAACTGTCCGTCACGTCAATTCGCGTAGCCCAATACCCAGCGGCTAAAGTGAGGTTGAGTTACAATCCGTGATGTAAAAAAGTCATTATATACTATCGGAATTGAAGAAGTAATACCCCTAAATCTTAATACGGCCGAAGCAGATTTTAGAATGTATGAATTTGGTAACGTGGTGTGCTAAGTTCTGGAAAATAAAACAACTTTCAAAACATCGACATCTGTTTGCAAGCGAATCTATGTACATATAAATACGTCAGCCAATTTTTGTAAGGAAATAAATAGAGCCTATTTACTTTATCAGCGATGTTTCCCCCTTACATTGTTAATAACGTCATAAACCATTTAGATTATCCTCTTTGTCAGTGCTCACATTTTCCATTTAAAACGTTATTTAATGAAACTTGCTTTATCAAATTTACAATCTTATTCATATACACTGTTTGAGTCAGTCTTTTTGTTACTCTATTGCAAACTGTGAAGGATGAAGAGCGACAAAATAATTGGCAGTGAACGGCCTGGCTGTTCTGCCGACGGCATAAAAAAGGAAAAATCCTCCTGGTACCGTAACAAATTTTATTTATCTCGCTCTGACACCCACGGTTTCATCCAAGTGCGTTTCCTTTTCTTTTTTTCCCTCTTTCTCTTCTAAATGCAGACACAACGCAACTGTAGTATAAACAATAGCTGAGCATTACACCGCCATTTTGAAGCAAATTTGACAAAATATTGGATGACAGTGTAATACCCCCTTTTGCATTTCATCCAATTTCTTTGTCATAAAATATGACCAATATTTCATCCAATTTTTTCGTCCAATTCTTTGTCCAATAATTTGATAGTGTAATACCGGCCGAAGCAACGATGTGGCAGAAGTGCCCTATTCTGCTGACGTCACAAGGGGGGAGAGAAGGGGGGAGGGAAGGTGGTGGTGGAAGTCGACAGAAGCGGCAGTTGTCGACGAAGATGATGATGATGATTGGCGTTTTAGGGCGCTCAACAGCGAGGTCATCAGCGCCCGCCGAGATTAGCCAACGATGAGGGGCAGTATCTTGTAGAGTAGGGTAACCAAATCACCCGGTTTTTCCGGGTACCACCCGGTTTTTAAGCTCTATTTCAGCCACCCGGTTGCAAACAACCAAAACAGTAAAAATCCCCCGATTTTTTGGTCCTCCACGTCAAACTGTTGTTCTGTAGTGTCGAGTGTGATTTGATGGTCTAAAACTGGAGAGATAAAAACAAGCTGACAACTAGACGTGTGTCGTCTGTCGCGGTACACGGCATAACTACAAGTTTCTACATAGTGTCTCCAGTTACCTACACAAATAAAAATATTGCGAATTGAAGGTGAAAAAAAGACTGTCGTAGAAGTGTATTCTGTCCTCTCTAATACTGTGACAAGTCTACAATAGAGCCGACCGCGGTGGCCGAGGAGACTGAGGCGCTTCAGTCACGGTCTGCACGGCCACTACGGTCGGGGGTTCGAATCCCGCTCGGGCGTCGATATTTGTGCCGTCTTTAGTATAAGGTAGTTCATAAGTTTAGGGACTGATGACCCCGTAGTTGAGTCCCATACGCTTGACAAACATTTGAACATTTTGTCTACAAGAGAGAGCTTCAAATGTTCGAATGTCTGTAAATCTATCGGACCAAACTACATGGTCATCAGACCGTAGCTTACAAACTACTTAAACCTAGGTAAACTAATCTAAGGACAAACACAGACACCCATGCCCCAGGGAGGACTCGAACCTCCACGGCGAGCAACTGCGCGCTCCGCAGCGAGACGCTTTAGACCGCTCGGCTACTCCACCGCGGCAAGAGAGAGCTAAAAATAACTTCGTTCCCCTAAAAGTAAGAGACGTCATCTCTAAATGTGACAATGATCAGGTTGTTCAAATGTTCAGAAAAGACATGAACGCTTTAAAATACTGTATGTAGAGGTTACATTAGTAGGTGGATGATGCAGTATGAGGAATTAACTGTATTCAATTGGTTAACTCTAAACAAGGAAGGTGATTAGCAAAGTGTGGAAAATATTGCTGCCTACTTGAGAAACGGAAAAGTTATTGTCTCACTAGCTTAAACCCGCGGCTCCGCTCGCGTGTTGGTTGATTATGATAGATAAGCTATCTTCCAGTAGTGTGCTATGAGACTGGTTTTGAAGGATGAAATGAAATACAATACCTTCTTTAGAAACAAACATTTTTAATCAACATTCAAATAAAGAAATAAAATTATGTGAAGTGCTTAATGATTTACAATAAATAATACATATATTATTCCTTATAGCCTGTGTTGAAATATCTCAACATGTATGGTGAAAGTAATGTACAAATTCATTTTAATTTCGCTTTAGGGCATTCTGGTAAACTACGTTATTTGTAGTATTATTTGTTTCTAAAGGTTTTGTATTTGATTTCATACTTCAAAATCTTCTTTAGAAAAAACATTGTAGCTCGCATAGACCGAAGATATGGTCTGTAGCACCACGTTTCGATGTATGTAACCTCCTTGCTATAGAGTCGCAAACGTCATCGCTGGCCTTCAGTCCGATTTTTGAAAATATAATTTGTCAACCACCATAACTTCCACCCCCTTATAGCTATCAGCATGGAACTGCTATGGTGTACAACGGGAGACTTCACACAACAATTACACACAGACCATGCGTTTGCATTCTGTAGTTTTCGCAGCTGAGCGAAATATTAACACACACACACACGCGTAGAATTTTATATACACCGATAACTTTCCATCCCAATATACTCCGCCCTTTTATCATTATCAAACCTCAAGCAACAATGCAACCAATAAAACCATTTTCAAATAGTAATTATTGTTTCGTATTTCGCGTTATATTTTTCAAATTACTAAATATCAGATCGCTATAAAACAGTCCCTAAAACCTTCCTCATGTATAAATTAGTAACAGTACAAATATTTAAGTCTCTGCGTCTTGTCGTTCGGACGTGATAAGCGTACACCGGACAGACATTAACAATAATATATATATATATATAGCTATCCGATCGCCATAAAACCGTGCCTAAAGCCTTCCCCAGGTAGACATTAGTAACTGCACAAATTTTTGGCTCTTTATGTCTTGTGATTCAGACGTGATAAACGTACACCGAACAGACATTCACATTTATAGATATAGAACGACATTGAATTGTTTGATGAGGTAACTGGCCTATAAACGTTTCTATGTGAACAGTTCAAATCCGAAACCGGGCCAACATTTTTGGAAAAAACTGTATCTGGTGTGAGTTCATGAATCATCGTTCAAGAGATGAATATTCACAACTTTTAAAAATTGTTCAGTACTTTTTCGCAATCCCTGCCCACAATGCCACTGTGTAAAGGGTACTTTCATTATTAAATATACAATGGACTGATGAAAGAAATCGAATGTCTGTACAATGTGTAAGGGATTTGGTGATCATCAGTTACAACTATAAAATCAAATGTTTGTAAAGCTGATGGGACTTAACTACGGGGTCATCAGTCCCTAAACTTACAAACTACTTATGAACTACTCACGAACTAGGACGGCACAAATATCCATGCCTGAGGGACGATTCGAACCCCCGACCGCAGTGGCCGCGTAGACCGTGACTGGAGCGCCTCAGTCCCCTCGGCCACCGCGGCCGGTTCAACTATAAAGATAGCACATGCTCTCGGTTCTATGACAATATCAAAACCAACAAAGAATTACTTAAGAAAATTCGAGGAAGTCAGAAATATGACTTTGTAAAAAAAAAAAAAAAAAAAAAAAAAAAAAAAAAAAAATATTACCTGTAATACCATTCCCCCCGGTTTTTTACTATGAACATTTAGTAAAAAAAAAAAGCTATTGTGGTCGAAATGAGGATTCTCTGTAATAACCCCCGGATTTCTATTTTGAAAATTTGATAACCCTGCGCCTCGGTTGCACAGTGGTAGAGTGCCAGACTACAAATCCAAAAGTCGCGGGTTCGATCCCCGCCAGGTCCTAGGATTTTTATCTGTCACTTTCCACTTCTTTCACCTCTGGCAGTATCGCTCATGTGAAAAATACCGAGTAGCACCGTGGTTCGGAACCGACGTTAAACTGTAGGTCCCTCTATAACTGGCTGGGTAAGTCAGTTCGAAGGTCGGAGGAAGGCAACGGCATACCACCTCCAAACAGGACCATGCCTAGTAAAGCACTGTGGTGTTCAAACCGATCTTCGGATTGTTGACTGCATTACCTTATTCTAGAAACAAATTACTCAGTTCTAAACTTGGAACAAGAGTGTTAAATAAAGAAAGTTGGTAGGCCGACGCCACTGTCTGCTTTTAAAGTAAGAGGTGAACCTTCCAACTTCTGTAACAATGTTGTTGTTGTTGTTGTTGTTGTTGTCTTCAGTCCGAAGACTGGTTTGATGCAGCTCTCCACAATACCCTATCCTGAGCAAGCCTCTTCATCTCCACATAAGAACGGCAACCTACATCTGTCTGAATCTGCTTACTGTATCCATTTCTTGGTCTTCCTCTGCGATTTTTACCCCACACACTTCCCTCTAATGCTAAATTCACAATTCCTTGATGTCTAAGAATGTGTCCCACCAATCTATCCCTTCTTTTAGTCAAGGTATGCCAGAAATTTCTTTTCTCCCCAATTCTGTTCAGTACCTCCTCATTAGTTACGCGATCCACCCACCTAATCTCCAGCATTCTTCTGTAGCGCCACATTTCAAAAGCCTCAATCCTCTTTCTGTCCACACTGCTTATTGTCCATGTTTCACTCCCATACAAGGCAACACTCCATACAAATGCCTTCAGAAAAGACTTCCTTAGGATTAAATCAATATTCGATGTTAACAAATTTCTCTGTAACGATATCCTGTGAATAATAGAATCGAACGATTTTGTTAACTAAGGAATACGCAAAGCGTTCACAGCCGTTTTATTTGATCCACACAGTCGATAGTGTGGAGTATGCAACCGGACAGCACGACAAAGAGATTCTCGTATCTCTTGTAGGTGCGTTTCTCCACTTGACATTCATAATTTAGCACATTCAATTTCCGCTGTCTTTAGTGTCAGTCGTAACGCGAAAATTGCATTCTATCGGTGAGGATATACGCTCCGTCGCCGCCCACGTGGCCTTGTTGAGAACAGCAGTTGGAGCGAGTGACTCTGATTAAATCAGAACGACAGAGCAGCAATAGTAGACCCTGCAGCTGCCTCGGACATTGCTACCAGAATTACACCCCTGACAACCCGTGTAGGTTGCCCACGTGAAATGACGGAGATCCGCTGTGTCACATTATACGCCGTTTGCTCTTTCGCGCAAGATTAAAGTAGTACAGTCCACTTTTAATGAGCCGAGCAGGGAGAGAAAAAAACTCTCAAAGTAGCCTTAAAATCTGACGTCTGAAAACGAAGCAGATGCCATGTAACACACATTCCACATTAAAAGTACGCATCTAATATATGAAGCAGAGTGTCCGTATGTTTGTACGTGTTGCATATATAATGACACATTTTCCTTTCCCCGATATTATCAGAGAAAGTTTTGTATTTTTATATTATTTCGGCATGTTAAAATAATTATCTATGAAAGTCAGAGAAAGAAAATTTAGGAACAGCACTTTCAATTTTTTTGTAAGAAAGAAGACACTCTTGCTTTGTACTTCGTAGCGATAGCATCTTGCAGACTGGAGCTGTACTTTATTATTTTTTATGTGGCCGCTATTATGTACAGTCAGGTAAATATATGTGATGTGCGCGTATCTTAAATTTATAAATAAACCCCCACCTCTCACTTAAATTCGTACTTATGAATATTTATTAATAATTTTGCCCTATCCTCCCTCCGCCCATAATGTCTTTTTCAGCCTTGTTGAATCACCGCAAGAATGTATGGCACAGTTTTTTAGTTAATATTGAATGGTGATATTTCGTGTAGCCTGCCAGTCTTGTTTAAAAATTTATTCCATAATATTATCATTCTGCAGTCGATTTTCTTGTAAATTTTTAGAAGTCCGATGTGTTTGACTTACGTAATATTCCTATCCGATTTATATCATGTCACTTATCTTACTTTACTGTTTGCTACACGAGTTGTAGTTTGATATTGACGAACTGCCATCCACTGTTCGGCGAGTGGTTATCATGTTATTAAAATTTCATTTACAGCCAAATTTCAACCACCGATGGATCTCTTGTTAAAGGTAACTGCTCGTCGATTCTTTTTGTAATGTTCTGCCTGCACAACACTCCACCGTTAATTAGCTTACCATTTCATTTAAATGCATGTAATAATTTTTCCAATTTTTCTTCCGTAATTTACTGATTGGGATCTTTCATAGCCTCTAACTTCAAACCACTTCCTTCTGTAAATTTGTTAATCTCCTAAATTAATAGCCAGGCTGGAACATTATACATACTCTGACGATACTGCTGACCCCCTCATCTCAATGTTACCGTACGATACCGTCTGCGTCGGACCCAGAATCATGTGGTTCAATAGTGATACATGTTGCGTGTGAAGTTAGTTACAAACGAAATAGCCAGTCTAGGAATCAGTGTAGGACAGTGTCTCGGTGATACTATGATTAAAACAAGTGATAGATTTCATTAATTAAGAGATTCGTATATTTTCATATAAAATGATTTCCAATCCATGGTGTACAACAGCAATCAGTTAGAATAAATATTCCTTAAAACCGTCTTGATTGCAAATTTATTTATTAATGACGCGTTTCGCCCTTTATCAGGCCATCTTCAGATTATCTGCGTGACAGAATTTACACAAAATTACAAGGCGGAATTACGAACGGTTATAATGGTACATGGGCTTATTGTGTGTTAAGAAGACAGTATAAATGGTAAACAAAGCTTACAATGCGCTCTCCGTGGTGTGACACCGTAAGTTGTTATTGCGGTGTTTATTTTCTTGGGATGTTTTTTGCTTTTCCTTGTGGCCCTACAAATGATCGGGTAACAACGAATTACAATTGGAACATACTCGGTAAAGATGTGAGAAACACACATGAGAAACACAGATGTTTCTCACATCTTTACCGAGTAAGAAAATAAACAACGCAATAACACCTTACGGTGTCACACAACGGAGAGCGCATTGTAAGCTTTGTTTACCATTTATACTGTCTTCTTAACACAAAATAAGCCCATGTACCATTATAACCGTTTGTAATTCCGCCTTGTAATTTTATGTAAATTCTGTCACGCAGATAATCTTAAGATGCCCTGATAAAGGGCGAAACGCGTCATTAATAAATAAATTTGCAGTCAAGACGGTTCTAAGGAATATTCATATATTTTCTTCCTAGACAGTCCTATAAACAATAATTGTGTCACTGTACATTATTTCAAGACTTAAACAGATGAATTGTAAAATCTTTTGTAAAAAAAACAAAAAGAAATGAAAATTAATAGCATTGTATGTATGTCAGGCTCATAAACAAGTTGTGTAGATCAGTTCATTGTTTTAATTACTGTAAAGTCGAAATTTGTATATTGTGTTTCTTTGTATATACTGACTGACGTGAGATTTTAAACCTAGTTTCAGAATTGACAATATAATTGATAGTTCAATATATGTTAGGAACATGTATAATGTACTCGTTGACTAATTAATTCATATTTAACATCGCACTTTGTTGTCAAACAGCAAGATCGGAAATTTCGTCTTAAAAATACGTGCGCCATCTAAAATTATTGTATACATAGTTTTCATTTTATATTGTGATTATTTTTGTGTACATGAAATGTTTTTCTAGTATGTTTGTTAATTGTAAATCAGTATATTCTATTGTTATGAACAATGCTTAATGTAACGTCATTATTGTCGATGTTATATATTTGCCTCACCGCCTTGTGAGTTCGAGTTTCAGTCGTTTTTCAAGTGCTCTGGAAGCTATGTCGCTCTGTTGTTTTTAAATGGAAGTGCTGTCGGCTAAGTTCTCTTGCATTGTTTTGAATATGTTATGTTTTGGTGGAGAAGAAGTTTGATTCAAATTAAAGAAGAAGTGAAAAATCGTACATATCGAGTATTTATTTCTACCACGACGCCCCAGGAGAATAATGTTGCAGCGAGCAGAACCCCCGTACATCGGAATGTCTAAAAGCTGAGTATCGGTAGAATGAAACTGTAATTACGCTATAACTATTAAAATGTTATAATACAAATACACAGTTTTGTTCCAATCTTTACAAAATTTTGTACACGTAACCTTCAATCCATGAGGACGGTCGCCGTAAGTGTAAGACTCACGTACGATACATAGTTCACGAGATATGACGTCATAAACAATGAGATGCGCGAAAAACTGCTGCATTTAACGACAATGCTACTAATTTTCTCCTAAACCACTGCACCGATTTCAACCAAATTTGGTACACACATTCCTTACCGTGAGGTAACAATTGCTGCATGGTTAAGAATCACATACGGCACATGGTTCAAAAGATATTACGTCATAACCAATAGAAATCGCAAAAAATGCTATATAATGCGGCGAGACTTTCGAAATACACTGTATGAGCAGACAGTACTTAGCGACTTGCAACAAACATTAAACATAATTTCAAACCTTTCTTAAACTTTTTCTCGCTGGCAACAATAGTAAAATGAAGAAAGGAAAAAAAGTCTCACCCTTACTACTTTTCCGCTGTTTATTGAATAAAACTACGGCTCTCGGTATGACGTTAAAATTTATAATTTGAACACTACACATTTTAGCGACAGGAAATTTTACAGACAGTATACAGGCAAATATTTGAATGTACCTTCTATTTTGTATCACAGTACGACACGTAGTTCATGAGATATGAGGACATATATAGTAACGTTCCACTGTTCATGGACTAAAACTACGGCTTTCGGTATGAAGTTGCAATTTATAATTTCTACACTACAAATTGTAGCCGCAGGAAAGTTTACAGACAGTATACACGCATATAGTTCAGTGTAGCTTCTAAATTGTATCACAATACGACTCGTAACATAAACAGAAACAGTCATGGAAGACCGCCTCATCACGTACCAAGTTTTAAACTATTACTTCTTTACTACGAATTGTATTACCAAGAGATTTTACAGATCTACAGACCTTATACTAATGAATATATACCTGAAAACTGGCAGGAATAAATAAATAAATACCCGGGCAACGCCGAGTTTTCAGCTAGTAAAGCTATATTCAAATGTTCAAATGTTTGTATAGTCTATAAGACTTAACTACGGGGTCATCAGTCCCTAAACTTACAAACTACTTATGAACTACTTACGAACTAGGACGGCACAAATATCCATGTCCGGGGGGGGGGGATTCGAACCCCCGACCGTAGTGGCCGTGCAGACCGTGACTGAAGCGCCTCAGTCCCCACGGCCACCGCGTCCGGCCCGTCATAATCTTTTCAGTGTATGCTGCTAAGTGTTCCTTATCTTCCTCATACAATTTTCAACTTCACTGTGTGCTTGTACTCCCTACATATGGCCAGAGTTCGGTAACCTTTTACTCCAACATCTCTTCAGTGATATCAACGTGTGGTTTTATTAGTTTCATAGGGCACATAGACTGCCATTAGTAGTGTACACTAGTAAGTGATGACAGATAGATTCGGCATCCTGTCATTATACCAGATTCATAGCTTTGTTTTATCATGTGGATGTTTGCAATTAGGGGAAGGTTGCCAGTATTGGACCACTTTTTTTTTTTTTACTTTGGGATCTAAAGTCTACGTTATCTATCTAATGGAAACAAAATATACTATAAAATAAGCTATATTTGGTACACTTTCATCTACTCGTTTTATACTGTGAATAAACACAAAACATAAATGGTTATTATTTAAAATTTGAAAATGTATAAACCGCGCCAAATTAGGAAACCGGTTGCCTAATTTCGACCTTCATTTCCTTAAACTGAACCGCGTGGTAAAACAATGAGTAACAAGGAAATAAGACCCGCTATATTAAGAAAAGCTTCATTTCAACATCTCGCCATTGATATTCCTTCTGCCAGCCGCGGTGGCCGAGGGGACTGAGGCGCTCCAGTCACGGTCTGCACGGCCACTACGGTCGGGGATTCGAATGCCCCCTCGAGCATGGATATTTGTGCCGTCCTAGTTCGTAAGTAGTTGATAAGTAGTTTGTAAGTTTAGGGACTGATGACCCCGTAGTTAAGTCCCATAAGCTTAACAAACATTTGAACATTTTTATTTGATTATGACGGTATACATCACACAGTAGATCGATTTCGTGAAGGTGACTCCTAATGGTCGAAACGGATAGCAGTATAGGAAGAAAGGGCGATACAAGGAAAGACAAGGAAGAAGAAGAGAAGGATGAGGAGGAGGAAAAAGAGAAGGAGAGAGAGCAGAGACGGCCTTGTAGGGAGGGGGGCGGGTCGACACATTTTCCGCACCTTGGCAACCAAATTGCGGCTCCTCACACGGAGACCCTGCTCCGCCATAAATATTAATGCGCTGACGCCCCCGCGTGTATCCGCCATGAATTCATAAGCGCGTCTCGCGAGGCTTCGCGATCCTCCAAATTGAAGGAAGCGCATGCCGAGACATCTGGGCGAGAGGAACACACACACACACACACACACACACACACACACACACACACACAACGTTTCGTTTTAGATGCAAATCCGCCAAGGCTTCCTTTCTGCGCCTTTTGCCGCCCCTTTGGTGTGTCGACAGGCACGCGGGACGCAATTCGATTGAGTCTGGAGCTGGGAGCGGCTCCGTACACCTACTGCAGGCGGCAGCTGTCATCCCCCGTGCTAGGGGCGGCAGCCGAGGCAGACGTACACTCCAGGGGGGGAGGGGAGGGGGGAGGGGTTCACCACCCCCCTGTCTCCCCACCTTGTCCTCCAGGCCACGTCTCGACCCGTCACCACCGGCGAAGGCCTATTCTCTGCTGCGCCCTTAAGCCGCGTAAAGGAAAATCCCAATCTGGCCAGAAGAAAATACACAAGGTAGCTGTTGTTGATGAATGATGGTGAACAAATTGAGCATTTCCTGTAGAGAACATCATCTTTGTCTTAATTTCATATGCTCACTATTACTTTTCTGATCAGATGAAGCGTTATATGTCGGACTTTTTTTGAACTTTATTTTATTTATTGATAGATCTGATGCATTGAATTAAAATTTGTGGTGCGGCCGGGAATCGAACCCGGACCTCCATGCTTACTAGGCAGACGTCTTAACCGTTAGACTACCACACCACTAACGATTAAGGCGCCTCGGAATAGCCTATGTACGATTTCCCTCCACAACACAAACCTTAATTCAGCTTCTTTGTACCAAAGATAATTGCCACTACTGCCAAGGCTCTCCATGCAGGATTGTTCCACCATGTCCATTGCCGAGGTGCTATTCCGCTGCATGGAGAGCCTTAGCAGTATTGGCAATTATCTTTGGAATAAAGAAGCTGAATTAAGGTTTGTGTTGTGGAGGGAAATCGTACATAGAATATTCCGAGGCGCCTTAAACGTTATTGGTGTGGTAGTCTAACGGTTAGAAGACTTATTTATTTAGCTATGTTTTGTGCGAAATCCCATACTTGCTTTTCGTTTACTACGAATTATTTTATTTTACCAATCTTCCCTACGGAATTGTTGTTTAGTTTCATAAACCGCCGAATTCAAGAACCAATATTTATACGGCCAATTCAAAAATGTTCAAATTTTTGTTAAGCTTATGGGACTTAACTACGGGGTCATCAGTCCCTAAACTTACAAACTACTTATGAACTACTTACGAACTAGGACGGCACAAATATCCATGCCCGAGGGGGGATTCGAACCCCCGACCGTAGTGGCCGTGCTGACCGTGACTGGAGCGCCTCAGTCACCTCGGCCACCGCGGCCGGCTATATACGGCAATGAAGGCATACTTTTATTTGCTGTGAAGAAGACGTGTGTTTTATTTTTACTGCAAGTTTACATCACGTAGTAGATTCGTTTAAGTTATATGTGTTTCTTCTTATATTTTAACTAAAAGACATATCATTTGCACTGCAGCATATCTCAACTGTCGCGAGACACCAGATTACTATTTCCTACATAAAAGTTAAAATATACGCCAAAGAGGCAATTACTCATTTAATTATGGTGGAAGACGCCGTATAAGTTCATTTAAAATTATTGAAGACACTATCCGATTCCGCTTGAAAAAAAAAAAAAAAAAGAAAAAAAAATAGATAAAAAAAGAAATATAAAAAAGAGAAAGAAACGGTTAAGACGTCTGCCTAGAAAGCATGGAGGTCCGGGTTCGATTCCCGGCCGCACCACAAATTTTAATCCAATGCTTCAGATCTATCAATAATGTCTTTGACATATTTGAGACGTAAATCCGTCTCTGGGATTCCTTAATTGTATTAATTTACTTTATTTATTTATTTGTTCTAATGAAGCCCCTATCATTCCAAACATGTGTGTCAATTTTTACCTCACTATCTACATTGTTCCTTGATTTATTAAGTTTTCAAATGTATACTGAGTGTTTGATCTCCCGGTATTTCGTCAAGTTTTCTTTCTGCTCATTTATGTGGGTATGCCAAAAATAGAATATTTTATATGTCAATGGTGAAATATGATTCACCCAAATTACAAACCTATCATTGATAACGTCTCTTTAACTTGTGTGTTTTTCTAAACAGACGTTCTGAATGGTAGGCTTGTAGTATGGACGAAACATGTTTTGCTCTAGGGACAAAAATGTTGTGTTTTCGATATACGGTTATCCAAGAACAGAGAGTAAACATGGTCCTCCGTGTCCGGAGCTGCCGTATGTCACGGCCACTACGGTCAGGGGTTCGAATCCCCCTTCGGGCATGGATATTTGTGGTGTCGCACAAGTCCAAAGTGCGCGCCACTTACTTTCGCCGCGCGCCGCCATGCACGCACGGCGCGGCGTTCTTACGATGTCAGCCACGAGCGCCCTCTGCTGCAACTCCGCTCGTGTCCACCACTGAACGACATCGTTCACTTGGGACTGATATAGGAACCAGTTAAGACTTGGGAATCAGATAGGCACTAGGAATCATCAGTAGGCAGGCCTCTATCTAACAAAATCAGGCGCACCCGGCCTGAGAGGCCACCCACATATTTTGTGGACTAGCTCCGCCATGTTAAATCAAATTCAAAATGCATGTTGCCTAGTCTTGAAGAGGATCTAAAGGAAGGAATTACAGCAAAATTTAAAGCATAATAATGGATTTATTGAACACAATACACCTTAAACTAAAGTGACCAAAATTACCAATTTCCCACAAAGAGCATTAAAAATTGGTTGAACAGACATCCATAAAAGTAATGAAGTTATTTTTAAAGGACATTAGGCAGTCTATTCTGACATGGAATCATCTTTTCTCGCCACATTTGCAGTCAAAAACCGATGCTATAGCTCCCAAATCAACAGCTGAAACACAGGTATGGCACAGAACGTATACGTCGCTCAAGCAGATTGGTTGATGACAAGCTGAACATTCGCGATTCTTCATCCTCCTAACTCTTGTTTCAGCCACGCATGGTCGACTTTTCAGCCATTTGGGAGGTAACGTGGGAGAACTTTCCTGTTCCTTGTGGGGTAAAAAATTTTTCAGTCGAGTTTGCAGCCGAATCGACATTCCACATATATTCATAGCATACACAGGCTAAATTGTCCAGTTAGAAGTTGATGACACAAGGTTTTGCAATTGGTGGCGTCATTTGTAGCAATATCTTTTACACTGGATGTTGTGTAATAATGATGTGACTCTTCACACTATGAATAGTAGAAGGTATCTCAAATGTTCAAATGTTTGTAAAGCTTATGGGACTTAACTACAGGGTCATCAGTCCCTAAATTTACAAACTACTTATGAACTACTTACGAACTAGGACGGCACAAATATCCATGCCCGAAGGGGGATTCGAACCCCCGACCGTAGGGGAGAAGGTATCTACTTAGACTACTTCGTCGTCTTATCGTTTCCAAAATAAAAACTCCTCACATATTTTCTTCTCTTCTTCATATTCCCGAGCTGTTCCCTAAACTTCCTGTTCAGCTGCCGAGTCCTCCTTGCCTTCTCCTACCTCATCCTGAGAGTGGGTGTCTCTCATCGACTAAATCTTCGAGCGCGGCTGGATCTTCAGCAGTTTCGTCCTCGAGGACGCGTATTATTTCCACAAGATCATTGGCTTAGAGGCATAATATACTTTTCTGGACGTTTCGGCAGAAAATATGGACGTGATAACGTAGGAAAAGAGAGGAAAACTGAAATTAGAACTCGATCAGGCGCACTCAGTCTGAAGGGCCAGGGTCGTCAAAGTCTTCTTTTTTTCCGAAGGTAACGGTGAAAGTCACAGAGGACAGACTTAGTTTGATTGAAACGAAGTAATAAAATAAAAATATCTTGAAAAATCTCACCTTAAAATCTATAACGTAATCGGGCGCAGACGGCCTGTGAGGCCCAAGGAGTTCCCCGTGATCCGCGTGGAAATCGACGGCAGCCTGCGGATCGGCACTGTGTGAGGTTCCCAAAGTTAGGCGAGTAAACGGAGAGGCGGGCCGCTGGGCCACCACTGTTAAGCACGGGAAGCAAAAAAGTGTTTTGCTGGCCTGTGAGGCCGACTGCGCCCGACGGAGGTGTGGTGTCGCACAAGTCCAAACCAAAGTGCGCCCACCTACTTTCGCCGCGCGCCGCCATGCACGCACGGCGCGGAGTTCTTACGACGACGGCCACGAGCGCCCTCTGCTACAACTCCGCTCGTGGCCACCACTGAACGACATCGTTCACTTGGGACTCAGATAGGAACCAGTTAACACTTCGGAATCAGATAGACACCAGTGAAGACTTGGCTATCAGACAGGCACTAGGCAGGCCTCTAGCTCAACTATGTATCAGCATTCTGCAGTCAAAAACTATGTAAAAGTTAAGTATTACTAAGTCTCTAAGAAATATATATCTCGTTCTAATTTACTCTAGTGTTTCTAGTTTCTGCTGTCCCACTGACTGCTCCCCTCCGTACCTGCACAAGCGTGCTTCCTTTATTCCTGTGTCGGTCTTCCCGCTCGGCCACCGACACCTACGACGGAAACGAGACACAAAAGCGGCGACGAGGCTGGGACACAAAGGGAGGGTTAAGCCACGTATAGGAAAATCCCAGTCTGGGCAGAAGAAAATACACAAGGTAGCTGTTCCAATCCTACCCATCATTAACTACACTCCTGGCCATTAAAATTTCTACACCACGAAGATGACGTGCAACAGACGCGAAACCGAGCGAGGTGGCGCAGTGGTAAGACACTGGACTCGCATTCGGGAGGACGGTGGTTCAAATCCTCCTCCAGCCATCCACATTTAGGTTTCCGTGATTTCCCTAAATCACTCTAGACAAATGCCGGGATGGTTCCCTTCAAAAGTCACGGCCGATTTCCTCCCCCATCCTTCCCCAAAAATCCGAGCGTAAGTTCCGTCTCTAATGACCTTCCTTCCAACAGACGCGAACTTTAACCGACAGGAAGGTGATTCTCTGATATGCAAATGATTAGCTCTTCTCAGTATTCACACAAGCTAGCGCCCATCGAGACACCTACAACGTGCTGACATGAGGAAACTTTCCAACCGATTTCTCACACACAAACAGCAGTTGACCGGCGTTGCCTGGTGAAACGTTGTTGCAACGCCTCGTGTAAGGAGGAGAAATGCGTACCAACACGTTTCCGACTTCATATCGCGACATTCTTGCTCGCGTTGGTCACGATCCGATGACTGTTACCAGAATATGGTGGATTCAGGAGGACAATCTACATCTACAAACATACTCCGCAATCCACCGTAAGGTGCGTGGCGGAGGGTGCATTGTACCACTACTAGGCATTTCCTTTCCTTTTCCACTCCCAGATACAACGAGGAAAAAAAAAGAATGCCGATATGCCTCCGTCCTAATTTCTCTTATCTTGTTTTTGTGATCACTACGTGAAATCTAAGTAGGAGGCAGCAAGATCGTACTACACTCAGCTTCAAATTCCGGCTCTCTAAATTTACTCAACAGAAATTCACGAAACGATCGTCGTCTTTCTTCCAGCGATCCCCAATTGAGTTGCCGGAGCATTTCCGTGACACTCGCGCATTGGTCGAACCTACCGGTAACGAACCTAGTTGCTCGCCTCTGAACTACTTCCATGTCTTTCCTTAAACTGATCTGCTTCGTGTCCCAAACACTTGATCAGTACTCGAGACGTGATCGTACAAGCGTGTTATACGCGGTCTCCTTTACAGATGAAGTACATCTTCCCAAAATTCTCCCAATAAACCGAAGTCGGCTGTCCGCCTTACTCACAACTGTCCTTACATTCTCGTTCCATTTCATATCGCTCTGCAATGTTACGCCTAGATATTTGAACGACGTGACAGCATCAAGAAGCTCACTACTAATGCTGTATTCGAACATTATGGGATTGTTTTTCCTACTCATGCGCACCACCTTACATTTTAATACATTGAGAGCTAGCTGCCATTCTTCGCACCAACCAGAAATTTTGTCTAAGTCATGCTATTATAGTCAATTAATAACGAGACTTTCCAATACACCACAACATCATCAGCAAACAGCCGCAAATTACAACATACTCTGTCCATCAGATCATTTATACAGACAGAAAATAATAGCGGTCCTATCACACTCCCCTGGGGCACGCCTGACGATACATTCGTCTCTGATGAACACTCGCCGTCGAGAACAACGTACTGCGTTCTATTAATTAGGAAGTCTTCTAGCCAGTCACAAATCTGTGAACCTACTCCATAAGCTCTTATCTTCGATGGCAGTTTGCTGTGTGGCACCGCGTCGAACGCCTTTTTGAAGTCAAGAAAAACACAATCCGCCTGTTGCCCTTCGTCCATGACTCGCAAGATGTCATCTGACAAAAGGGCAAAGTGAGTTTCACTTGAACAATGTTTCCTAAACCCGTGCCGAGTCATAGAAAGAAGCTTTTCCGTCTCAAGGGATTTTACTATATTCGAAGTGAGAATATGCTCCACAATTCTACATGAAACTTATGTCTACGATATTGGCCTGTAATTATATCCGCATGGTTGTAACGGATCGTGCAGCAACGTCTCGATCCCTCAGACAACAGATAGGGACGTTTCCAGGAAAACAACCATCTGCACGACAGTTCGACGATGATTGCAGCAGCATGGACTATCAGCTCGGAAACAACAGCTACAGTTACCCTTGACGCTGCATCACAGACAGGAGGCCCTGTGATGTTGTACGCAACTCTGAACCTGGTTGGCTGAATGGCAAAACATTTTTTCGGGAGGAACCCAAGTTCTGTTTACAGCAACATGATGGTCGCATCCGTCTTTGGGGACAGCGTGGTGGACGCACATTGGAAGCGTGTATTCGTCATTGCCATACCCAGCGTGATGGTATGGGGTGCCGTTGTTTACACGTCTCGGTCACCTCTTGTTCGCATCGATAACACTTTGAACAGTGGCCGTTACATTTCAGATGTGTTACGACCCGTGGCTCTACCCTTAATTAGATCCCTGCGAAACCCTACATTGTTGTTGTTGTTGTTCTTTTTCTTGTTGTCTTCAGTCCGGATACTGGTTTGATGCAGCTCTCCACCCTACCCTATCCTGAGCAAGCCTCTTAATCTCCACATAAGAACGGCAACCTTCATCTGTCTGAATCTGCTTACTGTATCCATCTCTTGGACTTCCTCTGCGGTTTTCACCCCACACACTTCCCTCCAACGCTAAATTCACAATTCCTTGATGTCTATCAAAATTCGCCAACGTGAATTTAGTAGGCCTACAGCAGTGAAAATAAATATTAGTACACCCTTTCAGAGTTTTTTCTGTTCACTCACGATATTGAAACATTGCATATGGAGTAAATGAGATGATCAAGTTTACAGATGAACACTTCAACCTTTGCTGAGACGCCAAGTGTGGATCTGTGCTGTAACGCTATCAGGAATTTGAGTATCGTCCACGGGCGGTATATATCGAAGTTGCGACTGCTAGTAATGTGTCTTTTGGACACGAAACTAAGATGGCTAAAAATTAGCAATACAAACACTATCAATAAAAACATACTTCATAATATCGTATATATGTATGTACTGCAGATAATAATCTGCAAATATCCCCGTAGATTACCGTTTACCAGAACAGAATGTATGATCGATCAGAGACAGGTCTTAGCAGAAAAATTCGCGCCTTGCAAATTAGAAGGAAAAAAAAAAGAACTCTTACCTATACCTAACTATCAGAGATAAGTTACAGAACTGTTAATCTATAATTTATGTTCTGCTCGAGTCATGTTACTAGGAATAGTATCCTATACATGACCCCGCAACTTATCCGTTGTCAAATAAAGACTATTCAGGCAAAGGTATGCAATAATTTCATACCGTTACACCTAGGTAGCGACTGTTGTCTAAGTACTTTTCTGATTCACGCTAATGGCGTAGTCATTCTCACAATTTGTGTGTCAATCTGTAAAAGACTTACCTTCATCATATATCGCTTGCAGGCGTTCTTGTTATGGTCTTCAGTCCGGAGACTGGTTTGATGCAGCTCTCCACCATACCCTATCCTGAGCAAGCCTCATCACCTATTGATAACAACGGCAACCCACATCCATTTGAAGCTAAATTCACAATTCCTTAATGTCTGAGAATGTGTCCTAACAATCGACCCTTCTTTGAGTCAAGGTACGGCAGAAATTCCTTTTCTCTCCAATTCTGTTCAGTACCACCTCATTAGTTACACGAACAACCAACCTAATCTTCAGCATTCTTCTACAACACCACATTTCAAAATCCTCTATCCTCTTCCTGTCTGCATTGCTTATCCCCCATGTTTCACTCCCATTCAAGGCAACACTCCACACAAATGCCTTCAGAAACGACTTTCTTATGCTTTAGTCAATATTCGATGTTAATTACTCTTTTTCAAAAACGCTTTTTCTTCCCATTGCCATTCATTTTATATCCTCTGCACTGCCACCACCATATGTTATTTTACTGTCTAAGTAACGAAACTCATTTACCACCTTTATTGATTCGTTACCCAATTTAATTCCTACAGCATCGCCTGATTTTCTATGATTGCATTTCATTATCCTTGTTTTGCTCTTGGTAATGATCGTCTTATATGCTCCTTTCAACACGATATCGAATGTTCAAATGTTTGTATAGCTTATTGCACTTAACTACGGGGTCATCAGTCACTAAGCTTACAAACTACTTATCAACTAGCTAATACTAAGGACGGCACAAATATCCATGCCTGAGGGGGGATTCGAACCCCCAACCCTAGTGGCCGTGCAAAGCGTGACTGGCGCGCCCCAGTCCCTTCGGCCACCGCGGCCGGCCAACACGCTATTCATTCCGTTCAATTGCTGCAGCAGATCCATCGCCGTCTCTGACAATTACAATGCCATCACCGAAATGCAAGGTTTTTATTTCTTCACCCTGAACAATAATTCACTGTACAAATTTCTCCTTGATTCCCCTTATAGCTTGCTCAATGTACGAATTCAACAACATTGGGGAGAGTGGGGTGGGGGGGCGTTCTTACTAATTAACGTACTGGCATGCATTGCATGATAGAGGTGGCGAATAGTGTCTCAGTATTCATTACTCCACGCATGCTTGACAATTTGATGCAGTTCAGCGGTACTTGTGGGTTGAAGAGCCGCACATGTTAGCTGTTGTCCCATCATACCAACACATGCTGTAATGAAGACAAGTCCAGAGATGGTGCTGGCCAAGCAAGTTGCTGCACATCCAGATTCATGTCTGGACGAGAAAAGTGTCCTGTTGGAAGAACACATTATGCTCCTGCTTGCTACAGTGGTGAAAAAGGCCTTGTAACATCTCGGATGTAGCGACTACTGCCCAGTGTTTCCTCCACTAGTGTTGAATGACAGTTGTAGCTTATCACAGCCCAGACCATAAAGCTTGGGTTGGGGTCAGAGTTTCACGGCGCAACCGAACCCCCAACAAGCGGTGCAACCGCACCCCCAACAGGTGGCACAACCGCACCCTCAACAGGCGGCGCAACCGCACCCCCAACAGGCGGCGCAACCGCGACCCCACCAGGAGGCGCAACCTCAACTGCACCCCCACCAGGCGGCGCATTCGCACCCCCACCAGGCGGCACAACCGCACCCCCAACAGGCGGCACAACCGCAACCCCACCAGGCGACGCAACCGCACCCCCAACAGGCTGCGCAACCGCAACCCCACCAGGCGGCGCAACTGCACCCCCACTAGGCGGCACAACCGCATCCCAAACAGGCGGCGCAACCGCAAACCCACCACGCGGCGCAACCGCAACCCCAACAAGCTGCGCAACCGCAACCCCACCAGGCGGCGCAACTGCACCCCCACTAGGCGGCACAACCGCACCCCCAACAGGTGGCACAACCGCTACCCTACCAGGCGGCGCAACCGCAAACCCACAAGGCGGCGCAACCGCACCACCAACAGGCTGCGCAACCGCTCCCCCAACAGACGGCGCAACAGCAACTCCACCAGGCGGCGCAACCACAACCCCACCGGGCAGCGCAACCGCAAACACACCGGGCGGCGCAACCGCACCCGCAACCGGCGGCGCAACCGCACCCCCAAAAGGCGGCGCAACAGCACCCCCAACAGGCGGCGCAACCGCACCCCCAACAGGCTGCGCAACCGCATCCCAAACAGGTGGCGCAAACGCACCCCCACCAGGCGGCGCAACCGCACCCCAACAGGCGGCGCAACCGCAACCCCACCAGGCAGCGCAACCGCACCCCCATAAGGCGGCGCAACCGCACCCCCAACAGGCGGCGCAACCGCAACCGCACTTGGCGGCGCAACCGCAACTGCATCCCCAACAGGCTGCGCAACCCCACCAAGCGGCGCAACCGCAACACCAACAGGCGGCGCAACCGCAACCCCAACAGCGGCGCAACTGCAACACCAACAGGCGGCGCAACCGCAACCTCACCAGGCGGTGCAACCGCAACCCCAACAGGCTGCGCAATCGTAACCCCACCAGGCTGCACAACCGCAACCCCACCAGGCAGCGCAACCGCAACCCCAACAAGCTGCGCAACCGCAATCCCACCAGGCGGCGCAACTGCAACCCCACCAGGCTGCGCAACCCCAACCCCAACGGGCTGTGCAACCGCAACCCCACCAGGCAGTCAACCCCAACCCAAACAGGCTGTGCAACCGCAGCCCCAAAAGGCAGCGCAACCGCAATCCCGCCAGGTGGCGCAGCCGCAACCCCGCCAGGCGGCGCAACCGCAACCCCGCCAGGAGGCGCAACCACAACCCCGCCAGGCAGTGCAACCTCACCCCCACTAGGCGGCGCAACCGCAGCCCCACTAGGCGGCGCAACATCACCCCCACCAGGCAGCGAAACCACACCCCAACAGGTGGCGCAACCGCACCCCCAAAAGGCGGCGCAACCGCACCCCCACCAGGCAGCGCAACCGCACCCCCACCAGGCAGCGCAACCGTACCCCCTACAGGTGGCGCAACCGCACCCCCAACTGGCGGCACAGCCGCACCCCCAACAGGCGGTTCAACCGCACCCCCAACAGGCGGCGCAACCGCACCCCCAACAGGTGGCGCAACAACCTCAACCCCACCAGGCGGCGCAACAACCGCAACCCCAACAGGCGGCGCAACCGCAACCCCACCAGGTAGCGCACCTGCAACCCCAGGAGGCGGCGCAACCGCACCCCCAACAGGCGGCGCAACCGCACCCCCAACAAGCTGCGCAACTGCACCCCCAACAGGCTACGCAACCGCACCCCCTACAGACTGCGCAACTACACCCCAACCAGGCGGCGCAACCGCAACCCCGCCAGGCGCCGCAACCGCAACCCCACCAGGCTGCACAAACGCAACCACACCAGGTTGCGCAACCGCACCCCAACAGGCTGCGCAACCGCACCCCCAAAAGGCTGCACAACCGCACCCCCAACAGGCTGCGCAACCGCACCCCCATCAGTCTGCGCAACCGCAACCCAACAGATGGAGCAACCGCAACCCCACCAGGTGGCGCAACCGCAATCCCATAGGCGGTGCAACCGCAACCCCAACAGGCGGCGCAAGTGCAACCCCAACAGGCGGTGCAACCGCAACAGGCGGCGCAACGGCAACAGGTGGCGCAACCGCAACACCAACAGGCGGCGCAACCGCAACCTCACCAGGCGGTGCAACCGCAACCCCACCAGGATGCGCAACCGCAACCCCACCAGGCAGCGCAAACGCACCCCCACCAGGCGGCGGAACATCACCCCCACCAGGTGGCGCAACCGCACCCCAACAGGTGGCGCAACTGCACCCCCACCAGGTGGCGCAACCGCACCCCCACCAGGCGGCACAACCGCACACCCAACAAGTGGCGCAACCACACCCCCAACAGGCTGCGCAACCGTAACCCCACCAGACGGCGCAACCACACCCCCACCAGGCTGCGCAACCGCAATCCCACCAGACGGCGCAACCGCACCCCCACTAAGCGGCACAACAGCACCTCAAACAGAAAGCGCAAACACACCCCCAACAGGCGGCGCAACCGAAACCCAACAGGCGGCACAACCTCAACCCCACCAGGCGGCGCAACCGCAACCCTACCAGGCGGCGCAACCGCATACCCACAAGAGGGCGCAACCGCACCCCCAACAGGCTGCGCAATCGCTCCCCTAACAGGTGGCACTACAGCAACTCCACCAGGCGGCGCAACCAGAACCCCACCGGGCAGAGCAACCGCAAACCCACCGGGCGGCGCAACCGCACCCCCAACAGGCAGCGCAACCGCACCCCCAAAAGGCGGCGCAACAGCACCCCCAACAGGCGGCACAACCGCACCCCCAAGAGGCTGCGCAACCGCACCCCAAACA
Source organism: Locusta migratoria (assembly GCA_026315105.1). Taxonomy (NCBI): domain Eukaryota; kingdom Metazoa; phylum Arthropoda; class Insecta; order Orthoptera; family Acrididae; genus Locusta; species Locusta migratoria. The sequence continues at coordinate 21,586,769 of CM048754.1, forward strand.
GGCGGCGCAACCGCACCCCCACCAGGCGGCGCAGCCGCACCCGCAACAGGCGGCGCAACCGCACCCCCACCAGGCGGCGCAGCCGCACCCGCAACAGGCGGCGCAACCGCAACCCCACCAGGCAGCGCAACCGCACCCACAAAAGGCGGCGCAACTGCACCCCCAACAGGCGGCCAACCGCATCCGCACCAGGCGGCGCAATCGCAACTGCATCCCCAACAGGCTGCGCAACGACAACCCCGCCAGGCGGCGCAACCGCAACCCGGCCAGGCGGCGAAACCGCAACCCCGCCAGGCGGCACAACCGGAACCACGCCAGGCAGCGCAAAAGCAACACCAAAAGGCGGCGCAACCGCAACCTCATCAGGCGGCGCAACCGCAACCCCACCAGGCTGAGCAACCGCAACCCCACCAGGCTGCGCAACCACAACCCAACCACGCGGCGCAACCACACCCCCACCTGGCAGCGCAACCGCACCCCCACCAGGCAGCGCAACCGCACCCCCAGCAAGCGGCAGAACAGCACCCCCACCAGGCGGCGCAGCTGCACCCCAACGGGCGGCGCAACTGCACCCCCACCAGGCGGCGTAAACGCACCCCCACCAGGCGACACAACCGCACCCCCAACAGGCGGCGCAACCGCACCCCCAACAGGCTGCGCAACGGATACCCCACCAGACGGAGCAACCACACCCCACCAGACGGCGCAACCGCAATCCCATAGGCGGCGCAACCGCAACCCCGACAGGCGGCGCAAGTCCAACCCCAACAGGCGGCGCAACCGCAACCGCAACAGGCGGCGCTACCGCAACACCAACAGGCGGCCAACCGCAACACCAACAGGCGGCGCAACCGCAACCTCACCAGGCGGCGCAACCGCAACCCCACCAAGCTGCGCAACCGCAACACCACCAGACAGCGCAACCGCACCCCCACCAGGCGGCGGAACATCACCCCCACCAGGCGGCACAACCGCACCTCCAACAGGCGGCGCAACCGCACCCCCAACAGGCTGCGCAACCGTAAGCCCACCAGACGGCGCAACCACACCCCCACCAGGCGCCGCAACCGCACCCTCAACAGGCTGCGCAACCACAACCCCACCAGACGGCGCAACCGCACCCCCACTAGGCGGCACAACCGCACCCCCAACAGGCGGCGCAACCGCACCCCCAACAGGCGGCGCAACCGAAACCCAACAGGCGGCACAACCGCAACCCCACCAGGCGGCTCAACCGCAACCCTACCAGGCGGCGCAACCGCAAACCCATCAGGGGGCGCAACCGCACCCCAACAGGCTGCGCAACCGCTCCCCCAACAGGTGGCGCTACAGCAACTCCACCAGGCGGCGCAACCAGAACCCCACCGGGCAGCGCAACCGCAAACCCACCGGGCGGCGCAACCACACCCCCAACAGGCGGCACAACGGCACCTCCAAAAGGCGGCGCAACAGCACCCCAAACAGGCGGCGCAACCGTACAGCCAACAGGCTGCGCAACCGCACCCCAAACAGGCGGCACAACCGCACCCCCTTCAGGCGGCGCATCCGCACCCCCAACAGGCGGCGCAACCACAACCCCAACAGGCAGCGAATCCGCACCCCCAAAAGGCGACGCAACCGCACCCCCAACAGGTGGCCAACCGCAACCGCACCAGGCGGCGCAACCGCAACTGCATCCTCAACAGGCTGTGCAACCCCACCAGGCGGCACAACCGCAACACCAACAGGCGGCTCAACCGCAACCCCAACAGGCGGCGCAACTGCAACACCAACAGGCGGCGCAACCGCAACTTCACCAGGCGGTGCAACCGCAACCCCACCAGGCTGCGCAACCGCAACCCCACCAGGCTGCACAACCGCAACCCCATCAGGCAGCGCAACTGCAACCCCAACAAGCTGCGCAACCGCAACCCCACCAGGCGGCGCAATCGCACCCCCACCAGGCGGCGCAATCGCACCCCCACCAGGCGGCGCAACCGCAACACCAACAGGTGGCGCAACCTCAAACTTACCAGGCGGCGCAACTGCAACCCCACCAGGCTGCGCAATCGCAACCCCAACAGGCGGAGCAATCGCACCCCCACCAGGCAGCGCAACCGCACCCCCACTAGGCGGCGCAACCGCACCCCCACTAGGCGGCGCAACATCACCCCCACCAGGCGGCGAATCGGCACCCCAACAGGCGGCGCAACCGCACCCCCACCAGGCGGCGCAACCGCACCCCCTACATGCGGCGCAACCGCACCCCCAACAGGCGGCGCACCCGCACCCCCAACAGGCGGCGCACCCGCACCCCCAACAGGCGGTGCAACCGCACCCCCAACAGGCGGCGCAACCGCACCCCCAACAGGTGGCGCAACAACCGCAACCCCACCAGGCAGCACAACAACCGCAACCCCACCAGGCGGCACAACCGCAACCCCACCAGGCGGCACACCTGCAACCCCACGAGGCGGCGCAACCGGGCAGGCTCAAGCGCAACCCTAACAGGCGGCGCAACCGCAACAGGCGGCGCAACCGCATCCCCAAAAGGCTGCGCAACTGCAACCCCTACAGGCGGCGCAACCGCACCCCCACCAGGCGGCGCAACCGCACCCACACCAGGCGGTGCAACCGCACCCCCACCAGGCGGCCCAACATAACCCCCACCAGGCGGCGCAACCGCATCCCCGCCAGGCGCCGCAACCGCAACCCCACCAGGCTGCGCAAACGCAACCCCACCAGGCTGCGCAACCGCACCCCCAACAGGCTGCGCAACCACACCCCCAAAAGGCTGCGCAACCGCACCCCCAACAGGCAGCTAAACCGCAACCCCAACAGGCGGCGCAACCGCACCCCCAACAGGCTGCGCAACCATACCCCCAACAGTCTGCGCAACTGCAACCTCACCAGGTGACGCAACCGCAACCCCACCAGACGGCGCAACCGCTACCATACCAGGCGGCGCAACCGCAATCACATAGGCGGCGCAACCGCAACCCCAACAGGCGGCGCAACAACCGCAACCCCAGCAGGCAACGCAACAACTGCAACCCCACCAGGCGGCGCAACCGCAACCCCACCAGGCGGCGCACCTGCAACCCCACGAGGCGACAACCGCTCCCCCAACAGGCGGCACAACCGCACCCCCAACAAGCTGCGCAACCGCACCCCCAACAGGCTGCGCAACCGCACCCCCAACAGACTGCGCAACTGCACCCCAACCAGGCGGCGCAACCGCAACCCCGCCAGGCGCCGCAACTGCAACCTAACCAGGCTGCGCAAACGCAACCCCACCAGGCTGCACAACCGCAACCCCACCAGGCAGCGCAACCGCAACCCCAAAACCTGCGCAACCGCAACCCCACCAGGCGGCGCAATCGCACCCCCACCAGGCGGCGCAACCACAACCCCGCCAGGCAGTGCAACCGCAACACCAACAGGTGGCGCAACCTCAAACTTACCAGGCGGCGCAACTGCAACCCCACCAGGCTGCGCAATTGCAACCCCAACAGGCGGAACAATCGCACCCCCACCAGGCAGCGCAACCGCACCCCCACTAGGCGGCGCAACCGCACCCCCACTAGGCGGCGCAACATCACCCCCACCAGGCGGCGAATCGGCACCCCAACAGGCGGCGCAACCGCACCCCCAACAGGTGGCGCAACCGCAACCCCAACAGGCGGCGCAACCGAAACCCCAACACGCGGCGCAAACGCACCCCCACCAGGCGGCGCAACCGCAACCCCACCAGGCTGCGCAACCGCAACCCCAACAGTCTGCGCAACTGCAACCCCACCAGTCAGCGCAACCCCAACGCCAATAGGCTGCGCACCCGCACCCCCAACAGGCGAAAAAACCGCGACCCCGCCAGGCGGCGCAACCGCAACCCGGCCAGGCGACGAAACCGGAACCCCGCCAGGCGGCGCAACCGGGACCCCGCCAGGCAGCGCAACCGCAACACCAACAGGCGGTGCAACCGCAACCTCACCAGGCGGCGCAACCGCAACCCCATCAGGCTGAGCAACCGCAACCCCACCAGGCTGCGCAACCGCAAACCCAACACGCGGCGCAGCCGCACCCCCACCTGGCAGCGCAATCGCACCCCCACCAGGCAGCACAACCGCACCCCCAGCAAGCGGCGGAACATCACCCCCATCAGGCGGACAAACCGCACCCCAACAGGCGGCGCAACTGCACCCCACCAGGCGGCGCAACCACCTGCACCAGGCGGCGCAACCGCACCTCTTACAAGCAGCGCAACCGCACCCCCAACAGGCGGCGCAACCGCAACCCCAACAGGCGGCGCAACCGCAACCCCACAAGGCGGCGCAACCACAACCGCACCCCCACCAGGCGGCGCAACCGCAACCCCACCAGGCGGCGCAACCGCGCCCCCAACAGGCTGCGCAACCGCACCCCAACAGGCGGCGCAACCGCAACCCCACCAGGCGGCGCAACCGCAACCCCACCGGGCGGCGCAACTGCAACTCCACTGGGCAACGCAAATGCATCCCCAACAGGCGGCGCAACCGCACCCCCAACAGGCGGCGCAACCGCACCCCCAACAGTCGGCGCAAACGCACCCCCAACAGGCTGCGCAACCGCACCCCCAAAAGGGTGCGGAACCGCACCCCCAACAGGCGGCGCAACCGCACCCCCAACAGGCGGCATTACCGCAACCCCACCAGGCGGCGCAACGGCACCCCCAACAGGCGGCGCAACCGGACCCCCAACAGGCGGCGCAACCGCACCCCCACCAGGCGGCGCAACCGCAACCGCACCAGGCAGCGCAACCGCGTCCGCACCAGGCGGCGCAACCTCAACTGCATCCCCAACAGGCTGCGCAACCCCACCAGGCGGCACAACCGCAACCCCAAAAGGCAGCGCAACCGCAACCCCAACAGGCTGCGCACCCGCAACCCCAACAGGCGGCGCAACCGCAACCCCACCAGGTGGCGCAACCGCAACCCCAACAGGTGGCGCAACCGCAACCCCAACAGGCGTTTTTTCTGTTCACTCACGATATTGAAACATTGCATATGGAGTAAATGAGATGATCAAGTTTACAGATGAACACTTCAACCTTTGCTGAGACGCCAAGTGTGGATCTGTGCTGTAACGCTATCAGGAATTTGAGTATCGTCCACGGGCGGTATATATCAAGTTGCGAGTGCTAGTAATGTGTCTTTTGGACACGAATCTTAGATGGCTAAAAAATTAGCAATACAAACACTATCAATAAAAACATACTTGATAATATGGTATATATGTGTGTACTGCAGATAATAATCTGCAAATATCCCCGTAGATTACCGTTTACCAGAACAGAATGTATGATCGATCACAGACAGGTCTTAGCAGAAAAATTCGCGCCTTGCATATTAGAAGGAAAAAAACTCTTACCTATACCTAACTATCAGAGATAAGTTACAGAACTGTTAATCTATAATTTATGTTCTGCTTGAGTCATGTTACTAGGGATAGTGTCCTATTCATGACCCACAACTTATCTGTTGTCAAAGAAAGACTATTCAGGCAAAGGTATGCAATAATTTCCATACTGTTACACCTAGGTAGCGACTGTTGTCTAAGTACTTTTCTGATTCACGCTAATGGCGTAGTCATTCTCACAATTTGTGTGTTAATCTGTAAAAGACTTACCTTCATCATATATCGCTTGCAGGCGTTCTTGTTATGGTCTTCAGTCCGGAGAGTGGTTTGATGCAGCTCTCCACCATACCCTATCCTGAGCAAGCCTCTTCACCTATTGATAACAACGGCAACCCACATCCATTTGAAGCTAAATTCACAATTCCTTAATGTCTGAGAATGTGTCCTAATCTTCAGCATTCTTCTATAACACCACATTTCAAAATCCTCTATCCTCTTCCTGTCTGCATTGCTTATCGCCCATGTTTCACTCCCATTCAAGGCAACACTCCACACAAATGCCTTCAGAAACGACTTTCTTATGCTTTAGTCAATATTCGATGTTAAATTTCTCTTTTTCAAAAACGCTTTTTCTTCCCATTGCCATTCATTTTATATCCTCTGCACTGCCACCACCATGTTATTTTACTGTCTAAGTAACGAAACTCATTTACCACCTTTATTGATTCGTTACCCAATTTAATAACTACAGCATCGCCTGATTTTCTATGATTGCATTTCATTATCCTTGTTTTTCTCTTGTTAACGATCGTCTTATATGCTCCTTTCAACACGATATCGAATGTTCAAATGTTTGTATAGCTTATTGCACGTAACTACGGGGTCATCAGTCACTAAGCTTACAAACTACTTATGAGCTAGCTAATACTAAGGACGGCACAAATATCCATGCCCGAGGGGGAGGATTCGAACCCCCGACCGTAGTGGCCGTGCAAAGCGTGACTGGCGCGCCCCAGTCCCTTCGGCCACCGCGGCCGGCCAACACGCTATTCATTCCGTTCAATTGCTGCAGCAGATCCTTCGCCGTCTCTGACAATTACAATGCCATCACCGAAATGCAAGGTTTTTATTTCTTCACCCTGAACAATAATTCACTGTACAAATTTCTCCTTGCTTCCCTTTATGGCTTGCTCAATGTACGAATTCAATAACATTGGGGAGAGTGGGGTGGGGGGGCGTTCTTACTAATTAACGTACTGGCATGCATTGCATGATAGAGGTGGCGAATAGTGTCTCAGTATTCATTACTCCACGCATGCTTGACAATTTGGTGCAGTTCTGCGGTATTTGTGGGTTGAAGAGCCGTACATGTTAGCTGTTGTCCCATCATACCAACACATGCTGTAATGAAGACAAGTCCAGAGATGGTGCTGGCCAAGCAAGTTGCTGCACATCCAGATTCATGTCTGGACGAGAAAAGTGTCCTGTTGGAAGAACACATTATGCTCCTGCTTGCTACAGTGGTGAAAAAGGCCTTGTAACATCTCGGATGTAGCGACTACTGCAACCGCACCCCCAACAGGCGGCGCAACCGCACCCCCAACAGGTGGCGCAACCGCACCCCCAACAGGCGGCGCAACCGCATCCCCAACAGGCTGCGCAACCGCACCCCCAACGGGCTGCGCAACCGCACCCCCACCGGGCGGTGCAACCGCACCCCCAACGGGCGGCGCAACCGCAACCCCAACGGGCGGCGCAACCGCAACCCCAACAGGCGGCGCAACCGCACCCCCAACTGGCGACGCAACCGCACCCCCAACTGGCGACGCAACCGCACCCCCAACTGGCGACGCAACCGCACCCCCAACTGGCGGTGCAACCGCACCCCCAACTGGCGGTGCAACCGCACCCCCAACTGGCGGTGCAACCGCACCCCCAACTGGCGGTGCAACCGCACCCCCAACTGGCGGTGCAACCGCACCCCCAACTGACAGTGCTCACAGGTCTGCATCAACCATTCCTGCAGGAAGTATCTGCTTTCATCACTGAAGACCACGGCCTGCCATTGCAAGTGTTGATCTGATGGCGCGAGTCGAGCAATGCATGTCAATGCTGTGTCATCAGTGGAATATGGGCTAAATGTGTGCGTACGTATAGTTCCACTGCTGCTGAACAGATGGTCACAGTTGGTGTTGACACTTCTGCACACACACAAACCTTACCTATGCTGTGGTAGCCACTGCTGTCCTTACAATACGATATCTTGGTGGAAGTCTGCTGTGTCGACATCCAGAAGCTCACCTGAACAATATGTTTAGAGAAATTGCACCACAGAATACGGTGTACTACACTCCAGCTTTCTGACTGTACAATGTGTTTTCCCTAAAATACAGGGCAATTTTCGACTGACCTCAATTTGAGTTTTCATTGATTGTGTGTCCACTCATGTAACAATGTTTAGCAAATTAATAAGCAACCAACTAGTTGCAATAATAGTTTAATAAACTTTTGACCACGGTTTCGACTGATAAAAACCAGTCTTCAGAAATACATGTATATCTATAGACAATGTGACATTAAAATTCATAATCATTATGCCTGAAATATGCGTCATACTAAGCCTATTGTCTAAAACATTGTGAAATACAAATCAGAATAAAACAATTACTAAACTTGCATATCACAGGAATTTGACATCCCTATGATCTAGGGAATGTGGTTTAGACTAAAATACGTCAGCGCATCTGCAGTCATTCACACTTATTGATTTGAAGCGAGGAGCGTGCATACCAGGATCGGTGGCGCATGCGCCGTGGAACTTTCAGTGGGTTAAGTAGCTGGTTGCAGAATGTACGTTGAATTTATAACGATGTCAATAAATGGAATATTTGAATAAAAAGAGGGTGAGAAGATTGAGGGAAGCTGTGGAAACAAAGGACAATTTTAAAAATATGCTGACTAACAAATAATGTTTAAATACATTGCATAAATGAACAATAATAATAGAAAAGTGTACCTCTCAGATAAATAAAATCAACTGGAATAGTACGTGGCTTATACTATGGTGACGCACGAGATAAAATCGCTGTCCTGTCAATTACAAAAGAAAATTACAAACGTAAGCAGGTTTTAGATTTTTTTTGAGGAAATGAACAAATCGCAAAGGCTACCGGTAGCTGTAAGATTTCGTGAGCAGTATGGGTTTGAAACCTTCAAAAATATTGTTTACAGGCGAGATTTAACTGATCATTTAATAAATTCCCATCCTTGAGTTGTAGATGTTTAAAGATCTCAAGTTCTTCCCAAAGATCAAGTTTTCGCCATTTAACTTCTCTGTGTAGAATGATAGTGTCTAATTTTTTTTTTTTTTCGGAGTGTGTTTGGCAATCAGTAAGTGTTCTGCAAACGTAGAGTTATGTATGTTCGCTCCTTTCTTTCCTAATAAGTGCTCTATGTTTATTGCCTTCTGCTAAAGTTTGGGATTGAACAGTGTTGTCAAACATTTTCACTTGTCAAACATTTAACCACTTTGGTAGCCATTGTAACGTTGGCCTCCCTGTTGCAATGTGTGTGAATGGTCCTCATTCCCACAAATACACATTTAGCGTCATTCATTTGTTAGACGCAGTGACACCTGAACTCTTCTCAGGAAACCCAACTGCAGTGTGTGCATCGTTATGTGAAATACTGTGCAACAATGAGAACACTATCTTCAGGAGAAACTGTTTCATGTCATGTCGTATCGTATCCAGTACTGCACAAGCAATGACACCTGTACCCATTACACTGGAGTGTGTTTGTTGTGGTTGATGTCTGTGGAGCTGTTTTTGCAGTGGCTGATGATCACTATGGAAAACCTGCTTACAAACTCTTTGTTTTTATGTCCAAGTCTTTTAGATGCCAATGTCTAACATTCTGTAAAGTTCTGAAATATTTCTGAACTTAATTGAACACTTAAAAGCGCTGTCATACTACGGATGGGCAGCAAATCCCACCTGAGGTTCGAGTCCACTCTTGGAAGCGTGAACACACATACGTGTTGCTTGTCAGTGTAAGTAGTTCATACGTCTAGGGAGTCATGACCACAGCAGGTTGGTCTAATAGTTTCCAAACATATGAACATTTCATGACTTCATTTTAACTATGTATTGTCAGAGTTACTGGAAACAATGTTTTCGAGTTCCTGCATTACTTACGCAGTCTAAGGGGATAAAAGTGTCCACTCCAATCATTGGTGACTGTCTACTGTAGTACTGAGTGACAAATGAATTCAATGTGGATAAGGTGGGAGAATAGGGAATTGGAGTGACCAATAAAAATAACTTTTTCTAGTCTACTATTGATCTTTATTTTTTTAGTAAAATTACAAGATGGTTATAAAAAATAAAATTTTAGCAAATAACACATAGTAAAAATAATATCAGTCATTCTACACTTCTCCTGTCATATTGTCTTAAAAATTGTCCCATTAACATTGTCCTTTTCTGAGACATCTGTAAATTAATATTAAAATTTGTATACGACAAATCACAATATAACAAACGCACTTAGTATTAGCTTTTAGAAATTGTTACCATCCCTTTAATCATCCAGCAGGGACAGAACACTACAACATGAAGGCACATGACAGTACTATACATACGAAGCTGTAAATTAAGAGGAATCCAGTAACCAGGAGAGAGGTCACACGACAGTAAGTTCAGTCACTATTGGTGAGGCTACAAAATGGATCTCTCTCTCAATTACATTTTAATTCCAGCAGATTACGGAAGAAATCACTAAATCTCCAAAGAAATACCAAAGGTTGGTTCCTAAGCTAAATTCGTTGATAACCGTGAGTTATTGCACTGCTAGTTTCACTCTGGCATTTTTAATTCATAGGGACGAGGAATTCGTTTTCATTCTGTAGTTTGGTATCTTTGGAGATGTATTGCAGTAGAAAAAATATTGCTGTGAAATAGTGATACTTAGCATTTAAAAAGGAGAGTAATAACCTGAGAACGGCAGCTTGCATAATGTTCAACTACTTTAAGGCACACATGTCTTTGAAAGCTATACATAGAAAATGATTAAAAATAAATGCAGGAATAGTACATGTCTCAAGTCGAGGAGATGAACTGATGTTAATGGTCGGTGCATTTTCTCATTTCCTAAGTACACCTTTCAATTAACACTGCAAAGATCACCTGAGGAGGAATAAGGGTGTGAAAGGGAAGGAGTACAGAGTGTGAAATGCGAAGGAAAGATTGACAAAGTAAAGAAAGTGTAGAAGAATTGGTAGGCAGGATATGGAACTAATGCCATGTACTCAGCCCAAAGTGCAGTATAGAAATAGTGATAGTGACAGCAGGAATGATACAGATTTGAAGAGAGAAAGTAGCATGAAAAAATATCTAGTCCTTAAGATCACATAAGGTTACATAAGAATAAGGGAGAACATTTCTCTGGTTAATGTTGCTGGCTTTTAATATTTTTGATTCAGATATGAAGACCTAATTACTTAAACACAACTGCAACGTCATACGAAGTGGGAAAACAATGGACATTATCATGAACAACAAGATGAAGATTGAGTGTTACATACACAATTACAAAGTAGCACAGTTATAGTCTAAAGTTACTGAGGACATGACAATGGAAGCATGACTTGTAAAGGAGAAGGGGAAAAGTGGGGTTTAAGTTTTGGTTTTAAGTCTAAAGAGGTAACTGCATAGAAAGTGAATGTGTATAGCATCCAAAGTGTGAAAACTGTAGTGCAAAATCCAATCCAATGGACATGATGTAATAAGAAAGCTTCAGTATTGTGTCCAAATGCTTCTCAAAATACGATTATAGTCAGCAGATGCGATGTTTGTTCATACCTTGTCGGTTTAGAGAGGATAAAACATTTTAAAAAGCACAACTAGAGTATTGTTACAGATATCTGATGATTGTACTAGTGGTTGTTGATAAAATTGTTACACTCAGTGGATGTAAATAATGATTTCACAGTTACCAGAACAAAAATAAAAGAATTCTGGTGATAGGTACAGTTTATCACACGAAAGCGTCATGAGAAAGCCGATTATTGGCGGAACATCAACTCACGATGGCATAAGTTATGTCTGTCAAAATGTTCCGAGATTCAGTGAATGGAGATTCGTCGGCTGTTGCTTTAGGAAAAACTATTTGAGTGAGTGCTAAGATGGTGCTGGTAAAATGTCGTAAAATTATTTACAATAATGGCTGCTGATAAATCATCAGGAGTGGCAGAATGTAAGAACAGATGTAACAGTGATTGAACAGGTCATACTGCCTGAAGAAAGCAGCACAACTAATGTTTCACGAGGAAGGCATGTAGACAATTACAGGGCAGTTGTTTCTGGATAGACTGTGAGGTGTGGTGACTGGTGATAACATGAGAGATTCATCATGTGATGACTGAATACGCTTTTAGTGAGAAAGCAGCAAATGACAGTGTGGTCCACATGTTGACGGCTGTAGCTAATTATGCTTGGACTGCCAAGCTGATACTTCTGACACAGCTGAACCGATGGACACTAGAAAGCTTTCAGCCTCATTGTCATAATTTTGGACCGGTGTAGATTGAGACATGGCTGGTCCAGTTGAGGGTACATACGATGACCACAGTAGCTACTGGTTACTCTGCAACTACTACTTGTGGGGAAAGTGAGATTGTTTGGCTGATGATATCTGGGCTATCAGGTGTAGAAACTTCGCTAGTGTCGTCTCAGTAGGTTCTGTAACTGAGTCTGAAGCTGGTTGAAATGATATCTAGATGTCACCGCTAGTGCTCTTTTGGTTGTATAAGCGGGGGTGAGATTCAAGGTAGTCAGAGGTCGACATACATGTCACGCAAGTAGTATGTAATGGTGACTGCTGTCAAAACTCTCCTGAACACAGGAAGTCTCTGATGCTGGCTGCAGTGGCGGATGCAGGAAAGTTTCAGCACATCCGAAATATGCAGTTGTAGATGGTGGAGACATCAAACAGCTCAAGAAAGAGTCCACTTCTTGATTACGGCAGTTACTGTAGGTGGTGGTTGTCAGAATGCAGAGATTGGTAGCACGATGATGGCAGGACTGCAGGGTGTAGAAAAATCTTCAGGCTCATTGACATGAAGTGGCAGACTTTGATCAGTGGACTTTATGTATACAGAACTTGTTAAGATACTATTGAGTTTGATAATGGCGGATTTCATTGGTGTACGAACATCTTTAACACCAGTGTTACCAAGAGGTGGATGCTGTAGATGGTTCATATTCCAGGCAGTACACTTGTGTCCAGATGTTTCTGTGGAGTCTAGAGGTACTGCTCTGCTTGTCCTCCTGGTATTGTACAAACGGTATCTGGCAGACCTCAATTAATGCAGTTAATGGAGGTGATGATTTTAGAAACGTGTAGGAGAACTAACACAAAGCAGTATATTTGTGTGGCTGCTTGAGACAATAAGAGGTAGAGAAGTGCTCCTGGGAACTTCTTGAAGTGGTTTGGCATGAAGGTCATACCTCCATGACTGCAGTTCATGGGCAAGGTACTTGCTAATACTCACATTTGTGGTCTTATGATGGGGCTGAAGAGTATAGAAACATGAATTTCTCTGTCAAAAGGGATCGGTGATACAGGTGGTTGAGATGCCAGAATGGTGTCCAAAATGTAGCAACTAGAGACAATGGAAAACATGAATCATTGTGTTTAATGAAGATCGTACTTTGTAAAGATATTAACAGTTTGATTATGGTAGGGCAGATGACCATATAAAGATCTTCAGCATCAGTGTCGAAGTGGTAGCTGATTGAGATGCCAGATATTGTGTTTCCCGCTGTTGACACTGATGTTACTGGTCTTTGTTGAACTAGTGTTGTATTGAGGGCAGCTGACAGACACACTGCAGTTAATATGTACAGTTCTTGCTGAAACACGAAGAGTTCTGCACTCTGATAATAGGTCAGATGGGTATAGAAACATTATGAATATCAGTGTCAAAAGTACTCAATGATATAGCTGCTAGAGATGCCAGACCAGAGTCCAGTCTCCTCAAAGTCATCACTAGACCTATTGGCAGCAGTCAATGACTGCAGTTGATGGATATTGTGAAGATACTAACAGTTTGACAATGGCAAGACAGGTGACCGCGAGGTGACCGTGGTCACCCCCGCGAGGTGACCGCGAGGTGACCGTGGTCACCCCCGCGAGGTGACCGCGAGGTGACCGTGGTCACCCCCGCGAGGTGACCGCGAGGTGACCGCGAGGTGACCGCGAGGTGACCGCGAGGTGACCGCGAGGTGACCGCGAGGTGACCGCGAGGTGACCGCGAGGTGACCGCGAGGTGACCGCGAGGTGACCGCGAGGTGACCGCGAGGTGACCGCGAGGTGACCGCGAGGTGACCGCGAGGTGACCGCGAGGTGACCGCGAGGTGACCGCGAGGTGACCGCGAGGTGACCGCGAGGTGACCGCGAGGTGACCGCGAGGTGACCGCGAGGTGACCGCGAGGTGACCGCGAGGTGACCGCGAGGTGACCGCGAGGTGACCGCGAGGTGACCGCGAGGTGACCGCGAGGTGACCGCGAGGTGACCGCGAGGTGACCGCGAGGTGACCGCGAGGTGACCGCGAGGTGACCGCGAGGTGACCGCGAGGTGACCGCGAGGTGACCGCGAGGTGACCGCGAGGTGACCGCGAGGTGACCGCGAGGTGACCGCGAGGTGACCGCGAGGTGACCGCGAGGTGACCGCGAGGTGACCGCGAGGTGACCGCGAGGTGACCGCGAGGTGACCGCGAGGTGACCGCGAGGTGACCGCGAGGTGACCGCGAGGTGACCGCGAGGTGACCGCGAGGTGACCGCGAGGTGACCGCGAGGTGACCGCGAGGTGACCGCGAGGTGACCGCGAGGTGACCGCGAGGTGACCGCGAGGTGACCGCGAGGTGACCGCGAGGTGACCGCGAGGTGACCGCGAGGTGACCGCGAGGTGACCGCGAGGTGACCGCGAGGTGACCGCGAGGTGACCGCGAGGTGACCGCGAGGTGACCGCGAGGTGACCGCGAGGTGACCGCGAGGTGACCGCGAGGTGACCGCGAGGTGACCGCGAGGTGACCGCGAGGTGACCGCGAGGTGACCGCGAGGTGACCGCGAGGTGACCGCGAGGTGACCGCGAGGTGACCGCGAGGTGACCGCGAGGTGACCGCGAGGTGACCGCGAGGTGACCGCGAGGTGACCATTATCAGTGTCAGAAATTGGTAGATGATTCTGATGTCAGGTGTTAGGGTTCCAAGTGTTCCTGTTGACACTGCTGTTACTATTGTTTGTTGAAATGGTGTTTTATTGAGGGCATCTGACACTTCAGTTAATGTGTATGGTTCTTGCTAAAATACTATGAGCTCTCCATTCTGATGATGGGCCTGATGGACATAGAAACATTAGGAATTTCAGTTTCAAGAGTAGTCAACGATATAGCTGCTAGAGTTGCCACTAGAGGTATTGGCAGCTATTAATCACCGCAGTTAATCGATATAATATACTAACAGTCTGATGATGGCAAGGCAATTGAGTATGTAAAGACCTTCAGTGTCAAATTGGTAGCCGATTGAGATGCCAGGTGTTGGTTGCCAAATGTTCCTGTCAACCTTGCTGCTTCTAGTATTTGTTGAAATGGTGTTGTATTGACAGCAGCTTACAGACCAACACTGCAGATAATTGATACGGTTCGTGCTGAAATACCAAGAGTTGTGCACTCTGATGATGGTGGGTCTGATGGGTATAGAAACAACATGAATTTCATTGTCAATAATAGTCAATGATACAGTTGCTGGAGATGCCAGACTTCAGTCCAGTCTCCACAAAGTTGCCATAGGGCTATTGGCAGCCATCAATCATTGCAGTTAATGGATATTCTCAAGATACTGTCTGATGATGGCAAAGCGAATGACGATGTAAAGAACGTCAAAATCCGTGTCAGAAATTGGTAGCTGATTGAGATGCCAGGTATTATGTTTCCAAGTGTTCCTGTTCACACCGCTGTTACTATTGTCTGTTGAAATGGTGTTTTATTGAGGGCAGCTGACACCCACTACAGTTAATGTGTATGGTTCTTGCTAAAATACCAAGAGTTTTGCACTCTGATGACGATGGGTCTGATGGGTACAAAAACATTATGAATTTCAGTGTCCAAAGTAGTCAACGATTACAGGTGCTAGAGATGCCAAACACCAGTCCGGTCTCCTCAAAGTCGCCACTAGAGCTATTGGCAACCACCACTGCAGTTAATGGATATTATCAAGATACTAACAGCTTTATGATGGCAAGGGAAGTGACAAATACCTAAAGTATCGGTGTCAGAAAGTGGTAGCTGCTTGAGATGTCAGGTGTTAGGTTTCCAACTGTTCCTGTTGACACTTGTTACTAGTCTTTGTTGACGTGGCAACACCAACACTGCAGTTAATGGATACGGTTCTTGCTAAAGCACAGAGTTCTGCACTCTTATGGGTCTGATGGGTACAGATACATTATGAATTTCAGTATCAAAAGCAGTCAACGATACAGCTGATAGATGCCAGACAACAGTCTGGTTCCGTCAAAATAGCCACTAGGACTATTGGCAGCCATCAATCACTGCAGTTAATGGATATCGTCAAGATACATTCTGATGATGGGAAGGTAGATGACTATGTAAAGACCTTCAGTAAGAGTGTCAGAAATTGGTATCTGATTGGGAATTAGGTGTCAGGTATCCAACCGTTCCTGTTGACACTGGTGTTACTAGTGTTTGTTGAAATGGCGTGGTATTGACAGCAGCTTATACACAAACACTGCAGATAATGGATACGGTTCTTGCTATAACACCAAGAGTTCTGCACTCTGATGATGGGTATAGAAACATTATGAATTTCAGTGTCAAAAGCAGTCGACGATACAGCTGCTAGAGATGCCAAATACCAGTCCAGTCTCCCGAAAGTCGCCAATGGTGCTATTGGCAGCCGTCTATCACTGCAGTTAATGTATATACGTTCTTATTCAAACACCAAGACATCGGTGATGTTCCGATGATGGGTTGGGTGGGTGCAGACACATTATGAATTTCACTGTTATAAGGAGTAGCTGCCGTAGCCGGTGGAGACGCCAGATGGCAGACAGGAGTCCACAGTTTTGTGGTAGTTTCCCATGCCTAGTCCTTCTTGTAGAAGCGGTGCGGCACGAATGGCAGTCGGCAGACCTCCACGGGCACGTCCCTGCCGCGCACTTGAACTGCCAGCGGGGTGCCAGGCCTCGCGTACTGGGCGTCGACATAGGCGAGGGCGACGCTGCCGCCCAGCGAGGGCGACGGGCAGCCGCTGCAGACGCGGCCCACGCTGGCGGGCGCCGCGTCGCTCAGCGCCGCCACCACCGCCGCCCCCGCGCGTGCGGGCGGGCCGGACTCCCACCGCAGGCCCACCCGCTTCCTCGGTGGACCGGACCGCAGCTGCTCTAGGATCACGCCGGCACCGGGGAAGTCTGCTGCAGCGCGGCGCCTCTTGGCTGCAAGTGAAAAAGTTGATCCGTAAGATGTTGGCACCATGACCAAAGGATATGCACTTAAACCACCAAAATCCATGTCACACACCTATACCTGAAAAATCGCAATGATCTGTTTTACGGCCCACTTTAGGATTGTAGTTTTATAGCTTTTTGCAAACATTTTGAACCAAAATAATGTAAACACTAAAAAAAATTTATTAATAAGAGTGGCTGAAACCCTATTAGGAAAAAAATTTTAAGTGGTGGTGAGTTCCGAATCACTGCCTTCAGCATCACAATCCAACGCACTACCCACTACCCTACGGCCAACGGTTGGGAGTTGTGTTCTTTAATCTTGTACTATTGATAGTGGTCGTTAACTGATAATGTGGCATTTGTAGACACTAGATTATTATTTATCGTGCGAAGGTCGACGTGTTTTTGTTAATTCTTCAGTGCACCGTTGCTTTAAAACGTGTAAGTCACAATAAGAAAACCATCAAATACGCAACGCAAGATGGCGTATGCCACAGAGTTCTGGGCGAGGAATGTCACGTGACATCTGCGAACGGCTGGTTTTCGGTAATTCAGTGGTGGGTGTCAAAAGTCCGTTATATTTGCAAATAGCTCTGCAGCGATGCAAGATATGAAAATTACATAATAGACTGTACTTCTAGAGAATTTTCCCTCTGCCAATTAGGTTATTCAATTTTCATGTCAGATGAACGATTCGTTTGCAATTACAATTATATTAAACGGTTTCTTTTGGTATCACTACCGTATTTTTTGTCCGAAAAAATTTGTAAAAGCGAAGATCTGGTCTCTGACGGGCTACAATTATGTCTGTAAAATTTTGTGCTGATCGGTTGAACGGTTCGTCTTAAAAACAGGGAAAACGTTACGGACAGACGTACATACATCCCAAATTCCCCGTTATTTTTGTGAGTATCTTTGACACGCTACGAGATATGAAACAAACATAAGAGATCAAAATTGTAGAGAATCTTCTCTACAAATTCTGTTATTAAATTTCCGTATCAGATGAATACTTAAGCCGTCATTTTCATTTAAATTTCGAGCTGTCAAAAGACGACCGCAAAGGCCCACTTTTAGCGTTACTACCGTAACCTAAACTGGGTCAAAACGTGATCCATGAGATGTCGGCATCACACACAAAGGATACACACTTAAACCACCAAAAGCCGAGATGGACCAGCACCCCCTATAGAAGAAAGCCTGCTCACAACGTCACAACATGGCGGCGGTGATAACCTCTGAAAGGTTGTAAACATTGATTTCATTTGATTTGATTCTCTCAGGGAAGCCAAAACAGTCTTGGTCCAACACACCACTGCCCGCAAGGAAACTAAGTTTGTTGAGCGGTATCGCTCCCTGTATGTCTAGTAAAGCCAACCAATGCCCTTGAACAGTGCAAGGAGTCCCTTTACCAGTTCTTTATTAGACAATTTCTTCAGGTCTGGTTGTCCCAAATGATCTGTGCCTTTTACCACACACAAATATATACAGACGGGAAAACTCCGTAAGGACCCGGTCCTATGCTCAGGGATGCGGAGCAGGGGAGTGCTGAAGCAGTTCCATAAGATGTCCCATGATGGCGCTGCGGTCAGAAGCAGCCCTTTAAACTGGCCAGAGCAGGCGGCAGGTAGCGGCTGCCCCCACCACCACCTCCCCTCACAGCCGTGGCCTCATGGCAGGCGGCACGAGCTCTCCCCTCAGCCTCCCCTCCACGCTACCCTCTGACGTGCGAGAGGCACCCTAAGCCAGGGAACGGCCTGACACCTGCTAGCATCTTACGGAACTACGAGGGGAGCATAGGACAGTGGTTTAAGGGAGGCTGCTCCTCTGTATATGTTACTCTCTGCCACTACCAAAGGACATAAACCACCTAAAGCCGAGTGAGACACATTCCTAGTGTGTCAATGTAGCAAAGATCATAATCGCAGGGGTCAAATCTCATGAGTGCGGTGGGTGTTCCAGAATCAGCTGCTGCCTGTTGTCCGAGAGGTGCTGGGCACCATTAGTGGTTAGACATCATGCACTGTCCAGTTGAATAATGGTGTGCTGTTCCATGATATGTCGCCACTTTCACCCGTACACCGCTCGAAGGTGCCGCTGATTCCATAGAAAAGCGCCCCCCCCCCCCCATCTCTGAGCATGACAATGCACGACGCTACCCCGCTGGTGGTGTTAGGTCGTCTAGCGCCACTGATACTGGCACATCCTCGAACATCACATCCTCGAACATCACATCCTCGAACATCACATCCTCGAACATCACATCCTCGAACATCACATCCTCAAACATCACATCCTCGAACATCACATCCTCGAACATCACATCCTCGAACATCACATCCTCGAACATCACATCCTCGAACATCACATCCTCGAACATCACATCCTCGAACATCACATCCTCGAACATCACATCCTCGAACATCACATCCTCGAACATCACATCCTCGAACATCACATCCTCGAACATCACATCCTCGAACATCACATCCTCGAACATCACATCCTCGAACATCACATCCTCGAACATCACATCCTCGAACATCACATCCTCGAACATCACATCCTCGAACATCACATCCTCGAACATCACATCCTCGAACATCACATCCTCGAACATCACATCCTCGAACATCACATCCTCGAACATCACATCCTCGAACATCACATCCTCGAACATCACATCCTCGAACATCACATCCTCGAACATCACATCCTCGAACATCACATCCTCGAACATCACATCCTCGAACATCACATCCTCGAACATCACATCCTCGAACATCACATCCTCGAACATCACATCCTCGAACATCACATCCTCGAACATCACATCCTCGAACATCACATCCTCGAACATCACATCCTCGAACATCACATCCTCGAACATCACATCCTCGAACATCACATCCTCGAACATCACATCCTCGAACATCACATCCTCGAACATCACATCCTCGAACATCACATCCTCGAACATCACATCCTCGAACATCACATCCTCGAACATCACATCCTCGAACATCACATCCTCGAACATCACATCCTCGAACATCACATCCTCGAACATCACATCCTCGAACATCACATCCTCGAACATCACATCCTCGAACATCACATCCTCGAACATCACATCCTCGAACATCACATCCTCGAACATCCTCGAACATCCTCGAACATCCTCGAACATCCTCGAACATCCTCGAACATCCTCGAACATCCTCGAACATCCTCGAACATCCTCGAACATCCTCGAACATCCTCGAACATCCTCGAACATCCTCGAACATCCTCGAACATCCTCGAACATCCTCGAACATCCTCGAACATCCTCGAACATCCTCGAACATCCTCGAACATCCTCGAACATCCTCGAACATCCTCGAACATCCTCGAACATCCTCGAACATCCTCGAACATCCTCGAACATCCTCGAACATCCTCGAACATCCTCGAACATCCTCGAACATCCTCGAACATCCTCGAACATCCTCGAACATCCTCGAACATCCTCGAACATCCTCGAACATCCTCGAACATCCTCGAACATCCTCGAACATCCTCGAACATCCTCGAACATCCTCGAACATCCTCGAACATCCTCGAACATCCTCGAACATCCTCGAACATCCTCGAACATCCTCGAACATCCTCGAACATCCTCGAACATCCTCGAACATCCTCGAACATCCTCGAACATCCTCGAACATCCTCGAACATCCTCGAACATCCTCGAACATCCTCGAACATCCTCGAACATCCTCGAACATCCTCGAACATCCTCGAGTGACCAACTCTCCCATATTATACGGGTTCTCCCATATTTTTAAATTCTAACATCTCCCTTTACTGTCAGCCTGTTTCTCCCATACTATGTCAACCGTTTCTATTAGCAGAAACCGTCTGATTATAGAGATAGTTGAAAATCTATAATCGTGATGTCTCGAAAACTTATCATAATCGATACCTCACAAAGGGCTTTTAATCAAATTGCGTGGTAACGGCATTTCGCCCCAGATTTGCGACTGGATAGAAGATTTCCTCTCAGAGAGGACATAGTTCGTTGTAATCGATGGTAAGGCATCGACTAAAACAGAGGTGATATCGGGCGTTCCACAGGGTAGTGTTATTCGTCCTCTGCTGTTCCTTATTTACATAAACGATTTAGGGGAACATCTAAGTAGCTCTCTTTGGTTGTTTGCAGATGACGCCGTCATTTACCGTCTAGTAAAATCTGAAGATCAAAACCAACTGCATAACGATTTCAATATCTGGATGGTGTAAGAATTGGCAATTGACTAAATCATGAGAAGTGCGAAGTCGTCCACATGAGTACGAAAAGAAATTGGTTAAACTTTGTTTACAAGATAAATCAATCAAATGTGAAGGCCGTAAACTCCACAAAATACCTAGGAATTACAATTACTTCTGACTAAATTGGAAAGAACACGTAGATAATGTCGTGGGAAAGGCGAACCAGAGACTGCGTTTTACTGCCAGAACCCTTAGATGCAACAGAACTGCAAAAGAAACTGCATACACTATGCTTGTCCATACTTTTATGAAATATTGCAGCCTAGTTTGGGATCCTTATCGGGTAGGTTTAACGAAGGACATCTAAAGAGTCTAAAGAAGGGCAGCTCGTTTCGTATTGTCACGATACAGGGGAGACTGCGTTACGGAAATTATACAGAATCTGGGATGGGAATCATTACAACAACGGCACTTATCGATGCGGCGTGGGCTACTTGCGAAACTCCAATCGCCAACATTCTCCTCCGAATTCGAAAATATATTGTTGACATACATAGGTAGAAATGATCATCAGAATAAAATACGAGAAATTAGAGCTCGAACGGAGATATTCAGGTGTTCTTTCTTCCCGCGCGCTATTCGAGGATGGAATGGGAGATAAATAGTATGATGGTGGTTCGATGAACCCTCTGCCAGGCACTTAAATGTGATTTGCAGAGTATCCCATGTAGATGTAGAAAAGGCGATTCATCAGATGTCGACACCACGACCAAAGGATATGCACTTAGACCAGCACGCCCTATAGAAGAAAGCCTGTTGACGTCACAACATGGCGGCGCTGAGAGGTTTAGAGTCCGCTGAAAGATTGCAAACATTGAATGATTTTCTCAGGGAAGCCAAAACAGTCTTGGTCCAACTCGCCACTGCCCGCACCGAAACTAAGTTTATTGTGCGGTATCGCTCCCGGTATATCTAGTAAAGCCAACCAATGCCCTTGAACAGTGCAAGGAGTCCCTTTACCAGTTTTTTATTAGACAATTTCTTCAGGTCTGGTTGTCCCAAATATTCTGTGCCTTGTACCACAGACAAATATATACAGACGGGAAACCTCTGTAAGGGCCCGGTCCTACGCTCAGGGGTGCGGGGAGGGAGGGTTTCCAGCAGTTCCGTAAGATGTCCCGTGATGGCGCTGCGGTCAGAAGCAGCCCTTTAAACTGGCCAGAGCAGGCGGCAGGTAGCGGCTGCCCCCACCACCACCTCCCCTCACAGCCGTGGCCTCGTGGCAGGCGGCACGAGCTCTCCCCTCAGCCTCCCCTCCACGCTACCCTCTGACGTGCGAGAGGCACCCTAAGCCGGGGAACCGCCTGACACCTGCTAGCATCTTAGGACAATGGTTTAGGGGGGGCTACTCCTCTGCATGTGTTACTCTGTGCTTTTACTCTCTAATGCAATGCATTCTGAGATTAGATGTGATGCAGTTTCATCACTGTCATCACAGATCCTACATTTAGGGTCCTCTTCTGTTATTACCATTGTATGTAGGTGTTTTTTTTGAAATTCCCATGGCCTGTCAGCAATCCAACCATGAGTAATCTCTCTCCTGTTCAGGCCCAGGATTGCAGAGCTTCTTTTACAACATGGCTTTGGCATCATTACCTTGCCATGTTTTTGTTGATAGACTGGTCCAATGTTCTATGTGCTCTCTTCTCAGCCCAGTTACGTAGGTCCAATTTGATCATTGCCTTGGCGATTGTCAGGACAGGTTCCTGTCCAATAAATGTAGTCTCTGCCCCCATCCTGGCTAATCTGTCGGCATGTTCGTTGCCACTGATCCCCGGGTGGCCAGGGACCCACAATATTGTAAACATTAGCAGTGCATGCTGTTTACAGTACATTCTTTCGTTCGGGAGTGTATTTAATACGTAAATTGGTGCGTACGGTGTGATCGCTACGCTGGACGAGTTGTGTGTGTGTGTGTGTGTGTGTGTGTGTGTGTGTGTGTGTGTGTGTGTGTGACAGAGAGAGAGAGAGAGAGAGAGAGAGAGAGAGAGAGAGAGAGAGAGAGAGAGAGAGAGAGAGAGAGAGAGAGAGAGAGAGAGAGAGAGAACAACGTGTGATCTCTTTTTTACTGACAAAATATTCTGTGCAGAAATGTAGAGGAAATTACGACTGTGGCCCAAAAGTTACCGTCTTTAAACGTCCGGACAATAAATTAACTGGGGTGGTTACGTAAATGTAATGAATCGCAATATCCAACGGTAAACAGTCATGACAAAACTTGTAAGGTTGAACGAAAACGGAAACTTTCTCATTAACTTCTAGGAGCCAAGTTATCCTGGGAATTCTTGGTATCCATTTCTTCTTCCACAGACGTTTAAAGACTGTATTTTTGGGCTACAGTCATACTTTTCTCTACACTTCAAATTTATACTGAGTTTTTGATCAACCGGTATTACTGCTGAGCAAAAGTAATGTCTGAACTCTTCTGGTTGCAGTTAATCTACTATTTCAGTAAGCCCATATGCCGACATACTTTTGGGGTTACCTAGTAGTTTGAAAAAGTGAATGCGTAGCTACAAATAATTAGCAAGTGCGTGTTTAAAGTGTTAATATCACCACGTCACATTTTTGGAAATATTTTGTTTGATACCTGACAAGTAGCTAAAAAGCCACGAGAAGTACATGTAAGGCACCGAATAAAAGTGAAAAGATGTATACTCCGTTCAACAAAACAAGATATTTCGTGGCATCCGTTTCAGGTGTAAGGTCGTTGTGTTTGTGTTGTTATATAGCAGTGATAATAGGTGTTTACTGTCAACTTCATCCTAAAGGACCAGTTGCTGAATAGTAACGTAAATATTAGTGTTTACAATAACATTCAGCATTCATAGGATTGGGTGTATTTTTCTCTCTCATTGGTATCACGTAAGAGTAAACTCATTGTGTCATCCTCGATTTGAGTCCATCTAAGAAGCGTTCAAAAAAGAAGTAATAAAGTTCTTTAGAGAAACACATGGTTCCTCGGGTGTATAAAACGCAGCTGTTGTGTTCAGGATAGTCAGTGACTAATATTGTTATGAAAACTTAATAGAAAGCCACATTCTCCTTGAAGCCTCCAAGGAAGGAAAGAACAAAAAAGGAAATATGATAAGCTTTCAGAACGTTTTGATGGCTATGACGCAAATGGGATTTTCGTGTGAAATTTCCAACACTTCACAAAGTGCTTGGCGTGGTAAGGGAAGTTGCAGATTTGGGAAATTTTCGGAAAAAATCTCTTCTTATAAAGTTATTAAAAGAAATGAATTTTAAATGTTTGGCTTCTAATAGCACTGCTATATTACGGTATTTTGCCAGTAAAAAAGATCACACGTTCTCTCACACGAATCGTCCAGCGTAGCTATCACACCGTACACATCAATTTACGTAATAAATACACTCCTGAACGAAAGAATGCACTATAAACAGCATGCATAGCTAATTTTTAATATCTTTCAGAGGACTAAGCCTCTCATCGCCGCCATGTTGTGACGTCGTGCGCAGGCTTTCTTCTATAGGGATGCTGGTGAGACACCTATACCTAGCGCTGCACTACTATTGTAAAATTTTCGGGGATTTAAAATCGTGGCTATTTTTCCAGGGAATATTGCCGGCAACACTCCCAAAATTCATACATTCCCAGGAAATTGTGATTAATTAGCCAGATAGCTTAATAAAACTTACTAGCTTTAAGGCACTAATTATATAGTTAAACACAAAAATTGAAATATATTTTAAATATCGTGCGATTAAAGAATCCCCTGGTCCCATCTTAAATGCACAGATCTAAGACACAAGAGCCTGTTGCCAAATTTTGATTTTCTTAAACAGGTAGCTTACTCCGATAGAACACTTTCAGTTTAGTATGCATTTTTTCCCCCTGATATTTCGGTGTCTGAGGTGGTGTGATCCGCAGAACCCGTTGCAATTATTTTGTCACTACATTGAATGTTAATCCTCATGCTGTCTCATGTGGTGTATTTTAGTATAATTAATGTTATGTAACCAGTTGGATTGGTTTCTTTCAAGCATTTCAAGCATCAAATCTTACTTAGAATTCAGTTCGGTCACTTTTGTCTGGGCCCTGTTAGAATACCATAAACACAGGATTTGGCCAATATACAGTCACGTCTTGTATAGAAACGGTAAGGTTTGCAGCGACGCTAACGCCATCCTGTCGACAGCGGACGCATCATTCAATGGTCAGCATTGACTCTGCTAGTGCAGCGCCAACAAAAAAAAATGTTCAAATGTTTGTATAGTCTATGGGATTTAACTACGGAGTCATCAGTCCCTAAACTTACAAACTACTTATGAACTACTTACGAACTAGGACGGCACAAATATCCATGCCCGAGGGGGATTCGAACCCCCGACCGTAGTGGCCGTGCAGACCGTGGCTGGAGCGCCTTAGTCTCCTCGGCCACCGCGGCCGGCTGCAGCGCCAACACCGCTTCCACATGGCAGGGTAAGGAACCTTATCCCTTTCCTAAAAGTACAATCGGTTTTCACGTCGAGTACGTTGTAAATCCCAGACACTTTTGTAAAAAGAAATGCATTTTCTTGTACGTTTTACCTGCCCTTCACCCCAAAATATTTTAAAAAAGATTACTAACGCAACAGCATTTAACTTATATTTTTTAACTAGCTGAAAACCCGGCGTTGCCCGGATATTTATTTATTTATTTATTCCTGTCATTTTTCAGATATATATTCATTTGTGTAAGGGCTGTATGTCTGTAAAACCTCTTGGGAATACAATTAGTGCTTAAGACGTAACAGATTAAAACTTGGTGCGTGACGGAACGATTTTACATGAACATTACTGTTTATGTGCTCATATCACGAACTACGTGTCGTACTGTGACACAGTTTAGAAGGTACACTCAGCTATATGCATGTATACCATCTGTAAAATTTCCTGCGGCTATAAGTTTTAGTGTATAACTTGTAACGTCATACCAAATGGTGTAGTTTACTCCATAAACAGCGGAAAAGTAGTTAGCGAGAAACTTTTTCCTTTCATCATTTTGCTATGGATGTCAACGAGAGAAAGTTTAATAAAGGTTTGAAATTATGTACACAGTTTGTTGCAAGTCGTTAAGTACTCTTATTCTTATATAGCGTATTTATGAAGTCTCTGGCTGAGGGGACTGAGGCGCTTCAGTCACGGTCTGCACGGCCACTACGGTCGGGGGTTCGAATCCCCCCCCTCGGGCATGGATGTGTGTGCCGTCCTAGTTCGTAAGTAGTTCATAAGTTCCCAGAATGAAACTTTCACTCTGCAGCGGAGTGTGCGCTGATATGAAACTTCCTGGCAGATTAAAATTGTGTGCCGGAACCGGGACTCGAACCTGGGACCTTTGCCTTTAGCGGGCAAGCGCTCTACTGGCAGAGGTGGAGTTGTGAGGCGGCATCGTGAGTCGTGTCGGGGTGGCTCAGTGGTAGAGCGCTTGCCCGCGAAAGGCAAAGGTCCCAGATTCGAGTCCCGGTTCCGGCACACAATTTTAATCTGCCACGAAGTTTCAGTTCATAAGTTGTTTGTAAGTTTAGGGACTGATGACCCCGTAGTTAAGTCCCATAAGATTTACAAACATTTGAACATTATAAAGTCTCGCCGCATTATGTGGCAGTTTTTTGCGATTCCTATTGTTTAGGACGTTATATCTCCTGAACGATGTGTCGTATATGGTTCGTACTGTTACAACAATTGTTATCTCACGTAAGGAATCTGTGTACCAAATTTGGTTGAAATCGGTCCTGTTGAGCATCATTGTCGCTAAATGCAGCAGTTTTAGACATTTCATTGTTTATGACGTCGTATCTCGTGAACTATATATCGTATGTGATTCTTACACTTATCGCGACCGTCCTCATGGATTGAAGCTTACGTGTACAAAATTTCATAAAGATTGAAACAAAAACTGTAGATTTGTATGCAACACGTACAAATATACGGACACTATGCTTTATATATTAGATGACGACGTAAAGTTAAGCTTTTAATTGTTTCCAATTTTACGTGAACGCTGGGGAAGGCTAAAAGGCAAATGTTGTTCTAAGGAATTTTAGTGAGTACTTTTCTATGACTTAATGTTATTGTACAGTCAGCAACGTTATTGTATATTTTTCTCTTAACTTCAAAACACGGCCTTCTTAATGTATATTGCAGAGCACCTGACGCGTCTACAAGACGCGATACCGGTAGTGCTTTTTTAAATGAAAATTGCAACCGAAGCGGATTTTTTATCAAAATGAAAACGTGCCTACGGATGCCCGAAATTCAACATTACATTTTAAGAAAAACTGTAAATAAATTTCATGGGAATTTATCATTTTTAAAGAGGAAATCGGTCAAATTAATAGATGAATGTGGTAATAGTGTTATCAGAACAAACACGAATACTCTTCATAGGTTGAGGTTCATATGGATCTGGACTTAACCTTGTTTCAAAGAAACATTTTTCAGTTTCCATTATTTTTAATATAAAAGAATTAGCCTTACCACTACCAATTATCGAAATTTACGATCTTACGTTTTCTAGAAATGCCTACCTAGAAATAATCAACTTTTAGATTAAGCGAATTTATAACATTTATGGGCCATCTAGAAGATAGCTACTAAATACTAAAATACACTTGGGTTGTTTATTCAGTTTGTTAAGCTTTGTCTCTCTTATACTTTAGACTGTAGAGTTTAAAATAAACTCGTGCGAAATTTATGAACACTAGTATTGTCTGTGGTCGAAAAATCTACATCACTGGGGGTAAAATTTTACGTATCATGTCGGTGGCCTCGCGTGATCATGTTGGCAATGTCAACAACACGATAGAAAATCTTTGCCCATTTGTTAGAACCACATAGAATGACTAGTGTATCTTACAGGCCATGAAGTAAACAAATAATGCTGTTCTTGCTTTATGGTTGACAGCTTCTTGTTATGTACCCTCGTCCGCCCAGTAAAATAATTGCCCTAGTAAAGCGAGGATTCCTTGAGAAATCATCATAGGAGGCCGCTGGGATATTTGGTAAAACTTAACCGGCACTGGGAGGTATGAAACGGTATCTTTTACGTGTTAAGGAAAATTCCTGACACAATAACAACAAATAAAAACGGAAGTACATACTTTTCATGCCATTTTAGAATTACATAACTTTCATTAGCCTAATATTTGAAATGGAACTACAATTTCGGTGTTCGTATATTTATACAACGCCAAGAAATAATATTTGGATTCTGCGATATTCAGAAAGTGACACATCAAGGCAAGGGATGGGGTAAAACACCCACCGACGGCATTATCCATGCTTTACTGCGTCCAATACAAGACACCTACATGAACAGACATGCAGATGGACACGATGCCTTCTGGGCATTTGCCAGAATGTTATGAATAACGCAGCGATCCTTATTAAGGTGTGCAACCCTAAGGAGACTGTGTTCAGAGTTATTGCAGAGAACAGTGCCAGTTGCCGTTATTGTTATCTATCTCTGATATCTGGTATGTGGTAGTGGTACTCACCGATCAGCCAGGAGAGTCCGGCTTCCACAGGCGTGGTCGTCTCGTCCAGGTCGTTCCCGTATAGGCAGAGGCCGGCTTCCAGTCTGGAACAAGCAGGAGGCCAACTCTGAGCCGTCAGGTAACCCCAGAAATAGCAGGTGTTCAACAAGGATTTCTCTGTACGTCACAAAATCGTTGTTCGCTAATAGGTGTCTTGTCAAAGACTTACATGATCCTCTTGGACAAAACAAATTTTAGTCCTTTTATATCCCTTACATACCTAACGACATTAATATAGAGTGGGATATTTAAGATACAAAATATGTACAGAAAGTCATATCTAAAATAAATAAATTTGCGGAAACCACAGGACGGGCGGGGAAACCACAGGACGGGCGGGGAAACCACAGGACGGGCGGGGAAACCACAGGACGGGCGGGGAAACCACAGGACGGGCGGGGAAACCACAGGACGGGCGGGGAAACCACAGGACGGGCGGGGAAACCACAGGACGGGCGGGGAAACCACAGGACGGGCGGGGAAACCACAGGACGGGCGGGGAAACCACAGGACGGGCGGGGAAACCACAGGACGGGCGGGGAAACCACAGGACGGGCGGGGAAACCACAGGACGGGCGGGGAAACCACAGGACGGGCGGGGAAACCACAGGACGGGCGGGGAAACCACAGGACGGGCGGGGAAACCACAGGACGGGCGGGGAAACCACAGGACGGGCGGGGAAACCACAGGACGGGCGGGGAAACCACAGGACGGGCGGGGAAACCACAGGACGGGCGGGGAAACCACAGGACGGGCGGGGAAACCACAGGACGGGCGGGGAAACCACAGGACGGGCGGGGAAACCACAGGACGGGCGGGGAAACCACAGGACGGGCGGGGAAACCACAGGACGGGCGGGGAAACCACAGGACGGGCGGGGAAACCACAGGACGGGCGGGGAAACCACAGGACGGGCGGGGAAACCACAGGACGGGCGGGGAAACCACAGGACGGGCGGGGAAACCACAGGACGGGCGGGGAAACCACAGGACGGGCGGGGAAACCACAGGACGGGCGGGGAAACCACAGGACGGGCGGGGAAACCACAGGACGGGCGGGGAAACCACAGGACGGGCGGGGAAACCACAGGACGGGCGGGGAAACCACAGGACGGGCGGGGAAACCACAGGACGGGCGGGGAAACCACAGGACGGGCGGGGAAACCACAGGACGGGCGGGGAAACCACAGGACGGGCGGGGAAACCACAGGACGGGCGGGGAAACCACAGGACGGGCGGGGAAACCACAGGACGGGAACAAGGTGGTTATGTTAGATGGCGGCGATGAGAACATAGCGAGGAGCAGGAAGGTCTTGAGAGAGGAGATGGACAGGGAGAGGAGGGAAGCTGGCCTGGCAGAAGATAGTGGCTGACTTATGTACAGAGATGAGAGAGAGAGTGTACCTAAGCGAGTCCCTGGCGCCCAGGCCGGCGGGCCGGACGCTGGCCTTCCGGGAGGCGAGCAGCTTCTTGGCCACGTCGGTGGCGGCGGGCGATGGCAGCGACAGCTCGAAGCCGTCCTCTCCGGTGTAGCCGCAGCGCGTGACGCGCACACGGGGCACGCCGCACACGGTGGCCAGCGTAGAGCGCATGAAGCCCAGCGCCGACAGGTCCACATCTACCAGCGGCTGCAGCGCCGCCGCTGACTCCGGGCCCTGCAGAGCCAGCAGCGACACGTCCAAGGGGTCCAGGAAGCGGACCTCCACGTCCAGGCCGGCCGCGCGCAGCTCTGCCTGCAAGCGAGACCACCCGTCACTCAAGTGAGGCGATACATTTACATATACAAGAAAAAAAAAATCAGCTGACCCACAGGGATCAGTACTGGGTCCAAAATTATTTCTGTTCCATGCTGGAGGGACATAGGTGGGCACCCAATTATTCAGCATGACATCACACCACCACACACAATTTAACAGCACAACAATTCAGGCTTGTTAGGATAGAAGCTGTTGACTAGAGGAACAGAAATTGCAACGAATAAAATCAGAGACACGTCCGCCGGGTCCAGGAAGTGAACCTCTACATCCAGGCCGTCCATGTGCAGCACCGCCTGCAAAGTGCGAGCACCGGTCACTGAAGCGAGGTGACAAATTCAGATATTGTACAATGAAACTAAAGAAAAATAAATCGGGCTACCCACAGGGATCAGTACTGGGTCCGAAATTATTTCTGTTGCACGCTGGAGGGGCATAAATGGGCACCCCATTAATCAGCATGACATCACACCACCACACACAATTTAACAGCACAAGAATTCAGGCTTGTTAGGATAGAAGCTGTTGACAGGAGGAACAGAAATTACAACGAATAAAATCAGACACGTCCGATGGGTCCACGAAGCGCACCTCCACGTCAATGCCGGCAGCGCGCAGCTCCGCCTGCATTCGAGACCACCTGTCACTCAGGTGTTGCGAGAAATTCATATGTTGTACAACAAAACCCAAAGAAAAATCGGCCGAGCCACAGGGATCAGTACTGGGTCCAATATTTCTGTTGCATGCTGGGACAGATAGGTGGGCACCCCATTATTCAGCAGGACAGTGCATGACGCCACACCACCAATCGTGTCCAGCACCTCTTTGACTGCAGGCAGTGGCGGATTGTCCCCACAGAGGATTTGCTATTCTTCGATACCTGACTAATCTCACTGCCGGCCGCGGTGGCCGAGGGGACTAAGGCGCTCCAGTCACGGTCTGCACGGCCACTACGGTCGGGGTTCGAATCCCCCCTCAGGCATGGATATTTGTGCCGACGTAGTTCGTACGTAGTTCGTACGTAGTTCGTACGTAGTTCGTACGTAGTTCGTACGTAGTTCGTACGTAGTTCGTACGTAGTTCGTACGTAGTTCGTACGTAGTTCGTACGTAGTTCGTACGTAGTTCGTACGTAGTTCGTACGTAGTTCGTACGTAGTTCGTACGTAGTTCGTACGTAGTTCGTAAGTTTAGGGACTGATGACCCCCATAGTTAAGTCCCATAGACTATTCTCACTACCCTTTTCCCCTATCTTGGGGACAGAGTCTTGGGCCCAGCGAGCGCAGAGGAACACAGAGACCTTACAATGACAGTGAAATGAAGCCGGCTGAGAGCGTGACACCCAACTAACATGGCGGCCCAGCGCCAACCAGCCACAGCTGTGTGCACAAGATAGTTTATTGATTTCGCTGCCTGTTAATTCCTTTTTCACTTATTTTAAGGTGTCATCCATGCTACAGTGTGACCAGTACAAGACACCAACAGAAATAGATGGATATGACGCCTTCCGAACATCTGGCAAAAGGTCATAAACATGGTCCGATTGTAGTGAAGGTTCTCACGTGAAAATTGGAACTTTTCATTAATGTGCAACTGATTTTTTTTTATTGCGTACTAGCTATCTAACAGTGTACCCGTGGTTCCTGCATGGAAGAACCTACATCAAGTCGGGTAGATGTCAGAAAGATACTCCTTGTTGAATTAAGGTATGTATCTATAAAATTACTTAAACTTAGATTTCATCTCCTGTACCAACAACATCTCTATATATTACTAGCAAGGTCACTAGCTACTGGAAGTAAACACGATTTTTGGGTATTTCAAATTTAAATTTTCAAATGTTTGTATAGCTTATGGGACTTAACTACGGGGTCATCAGTCCCTAAACTTACAGACTACTTATGAACTAGCTAACACTAAGGACGGCACAAATATCCATGCCCAAGGAGGAATTCGAACCCCCGACCTGCCGGCCGCAGTGGCTGAGGGGACTGAGGCGCTTCAGTCACGGTCTGCACGGCCACTACGGTCGGTGGTTCGAATCCCACTCGGGCAGGGATATTTGTGTCGTCCTTAGTTGTAGGTAGTTCATAAGTAGTTTGTAAGTTTAGGGACTGATAACCTCGTAGTTAAGTCCCTTAAGCTTAACAAACATTTGAACATTTGATTTGAACCCCCCCGACCGTAGTGGCCGTGCAGACCGTGACTAACGCGCCTCAATCCCCTCCGCCACCGCCGCCGGCTTTTCGGTATTTAAATTTTTTTAAAGAAAGAATAACTGTGGTCTGAACTAAAGTTTCACAAGAATTCAGGTTTGTTAGGATAGAAGCTGTTGACTGGAGGAACAGAAATTACAACGAATAAAAACGACGAATTCAGATATTTTACAACGAAACTAAAGAAAAATTTAAATAGTCCGACCCACAGGGCTCAGTACTGGTTCCAAAATTATTTCTGTTGCATGCTAGACCGATAGATAGGATGGCAACGAAGGAGACGGAGAGTAAGCAATAGAAAGACAGGTGAGTAATACACTTTCATGCAATTTATAGTGTAACTAGCTGTAAACCCAGAGTTGGCTAGGTGTTTGTTTATCCTACACTCTTAGTCCACATCCCCTTCCCCCCTCTCTGTGCATGTACCTCTTTCTCTTCCATTTCTGTTCGTTTCCACCTTTCCCCTTCTCGGCAAAATTTTCTGGACGGTACTATATGTCATGTAACATACAAACATTTATGTACCCAGTGCTCTTCATGGTTCCATGGTCATGTGCGCAAAAATTTATAAAGATTGGAATAAAACTACCCAATTTGTAAAATTCTTTAAGTACCCTCTACCACGCACCGAACGAAATTTTATGCAGACAGGGACATTCCTCTTGTTTTCAAGGTCAAGCTAGCCGACAGTCAGCTAATTTTAGCTGTACCGACATGCACCTACATTTGGTTATAATGATGTGGAGAAACAGGATGATACTCCAAATTCTCCTAAATTTTTGTTTTTACCACTTAACGGCTACGTGCACGCACAATTTTTATATTCGGAACATACCACAAACCACCTTTCGAATTATGAACATTTCATTGGTTTTTTTATGATTACAGATTTGTAATGTTACCCTCAGTTTCGTGTTAGCAATTTCAACATGTGGCTGATCTGCATTTCGCATAGAGATCACAAAGACAAGAGAAATTTGGGCTCGTACAGAGGTAAATAGGCATTTCTTTTCTCCTCGTTCTATTTGGGAGTGGAATAGGAAAGCAAATGCCTAGTAGTGGTACAGTGTACCCTCCGCCACGCACCTTACAGTGGATTGTGGAGTATGGAGTATGTATGTAGATGTATTTGTATCTTCGAAATTTGCTATCCGTTTATTTTGTACTAGCTGAAAACCCGGCGTTGCCCGGGTATTTATTTATTCATTCCTGCCATTTTTCAGGTAAGTACTCATTTGTATAAAGGCTGTATGTCTGTAAAAACTGTTGGGGAAAACAGTGGTAAAGAAGTAACAGATTAAAACTTTGTGCGGGAAGGACCGGTTTTCCATGAACGTTCTTGTTTCTGTGCTCATATCTCATTAACTTCGTGTCGTACCGCGATACAACTTAGAAGGTACCCGTAACTATATGCGTGTATACTGTCTGTAAAATTTCCTGCGGCTACAATTTATTGTGTTCAAATTATAAATTGTAACGTCATACTGAGAGCCGCAGTTTTACTCAATAAACAGCGGAAAAGTAGTGAGCGACAAACTTTTTCCTTTCATCATTTTACTAGGGTTGCCAGCGAGAAAAAGTATAATAAAGGTTTGAAATTATTTTTAAAGATTGTTGCAAGTCGCTAAGTACTGTCATTCTCATACAGTGTATTTTGAAAGTCTCGCCGCATTACATGGCATTTGTGATTTCTGTTGGTTATGACGTAATATCTTTTGAACCATGTGTCGCATGTGATTCTTAACCATGTAGCAATTGTTACCTCGCGGCAAGGAACGTGTGTACCAAATTTGGTTGAAATTGGTCCAATGGTTTCGGAGAGAATGAGCAGCATTGTCGCAAATTGCAGCAGTTTTTCGCGCATCTCATAGGTTATGACGTCATACCTGGTTAACTATATATCTTATGTGTTTCTTACACTTACGTCGACCGTCCTCGTGGACTGAAGCTTAGGTGTACAAAATTTCATAAAGATTGGAACAAAACTGTAGGTTTCTATGCAACACGTACAAACATACGGACACACTGCTTTATATATTATGTGTTTTTTCTTAATGTATGCGAATAAAAATTGCTCATTAGCCAAATACGTATTTTGATTTATGTTTATTTCGTCCGATTAATTCCTTTCAGGGCCTATTTTAGATTTCATCTGGCTTAATGCGGCAATAAAAAAGCCTGTTGTAGGCGCATAAAATTGCTATTGTTAGGACCTAAAAATCCACGATCTAGACCTTACAACGAACTCTGCCAAAAATGACTAAAAATCCGCCCGGACCCCAAACAAAAGGCTAAAAAGGAGGAAATGTTTGGATCATTCCGGACGTGTGGGCACCCTATGTACGCCCCTGCTAGAACAATAGTACACAAGGTACTATCCGCCACATAGCATGCAGTGAGGTTCTGGTTACAGATACCGATGTAGGACGACGTCCAACTTTTGCGCAGTTAACAGGCAGCTAGTGGTTGAAGGGGAGATTGAGATGGAATTCCTCACTGACATTCCAACATGCACCATCGTCCGCTGCGAAGAAAATTAAGCTGTTTGCAGCGGCTGGTGCTTTAGATGACTCAGGGTTCAGTTCTTTCGGTTCTGGATCTTTCTAATGGCGCCACCCTCCACCCTTTCGGCGTCCAATCTGGCGCCCCAGTTTACCCCCCCTCCCCTTCCCTTTAGATATATTTTCGTTAAAAGATTTTCAAATGTCTGTATATCTATCGGACCAAACTGCGTGGTCATCAGTCCGTAGCTTACAAACTACTTAAACCTAGGTAAACTAGCCTAAGGACACCACACAAACCCATCCCCCAGGAAGGGACTCGAACCTCCACGGCGAGCAACCGCGCGCTCCGCAACGAGACGCTTTAGACCGCTCGGCTACTCCACCACGGCTTTCGTTAAAATATCTGTAGAATGTTTTAAAGCGGATTGTTTGCGCTTCGTTTAATTGAGACGTCAGTCTACCAAACTGCTTTATTTTACAGTTTCCTTCCATGTTTACAACTGAGTTATATATGAAGAAGAGTGTCCTTATGTTCGTGTGTTCGTGTTTCATGCAAATCTACAGTTATATTCCAATCTTTATGAAATTTTGCACACGTAAGCTTCAATCCATGAGGACGGTCACCGTAAGTGTAAGAATCACATACGGTATATAGTTCACGAGATATGACGTCATAAACAATGAGATTCGCGGAAAACTGCTGCATTTTGCGACAATGCTGATCATTTTCTCCTAAACCATTGGACCGAATTCAAATTTGGTACACAAATTCCTTACCTTGAGGTAACAATTGCTACATGGTTAAGAATCACATACGGCTCATGGTTCAAAAGATATTACGTCATAACCAATAGAAATCGCAAAAACTGCCATATAATACGGCGAGACTTTCTAAATACACTATGTGAATGACTTTAGTTAGCGACTTGCAACAAACTTTAATTTCAAACCTTTTTCACCTTTTTTCTCTCTGACAACCATACCAAAATGAAGGAAAAAAGTTTTCGCTTGCTCTTTTTCCACTGTTTATGCAGAAGACTACGCCATTCCGTATGACGTTACAATTTATAATTTGTACACTACGAATTCTAGCCACAGGAAATTTTACAGACAGTATACACGCATAGTTCATGAGATTTGAGCACAAACAGTAACGGTCTTGTTACATGACACCATGACGCACTAAGTTTTAATCTATTACTTCTATACCATTAATTGTATTCCAAAGAGATTTCACACACATACAGCCCTTATACAAATGAATATACACCTGAAAAATGGCAGGAATAAATAAATACGAGTGCAACGTCCAGTTTTCAGCTAGTTTGTTTCTAAAAGATATTCAACATTGTTCACTTTGATAATAATCACCAAAAACATATGAACATGAACAATGACAGTACGTAA
Source organism: Locusta migratoria (assembly GCA_026315105.1). Lineage (NCBI taxonomy): Eukaryota > Metazoa > Arthropoda > Insecta > Orthoptera > Acrididae > Locusta > Locusta migratoria. The sequence goes on from CM048754.1 coordinate 21,623,400, forward strand.
CAGATTACACTGTTAAGTGATTGTAACAAAACGAATCTCTCTATGAAGAGAGCAGCTACCTTACGCATGCACAGAGGCTGTTCTCCCCCACATCTTTTCAAACAGTTGAATAGTTCATACAACACAGTATAAATATCATTTACTCTCAAAATCGCGACACACTTGCTAATAAGTCCAAAGATATGTGGCAAAAACAACACAAAACTCTTTCTCGTATCTGTTAAAATGGGTTTTAAAAAATTGCTTGCAGTCGATCTAGAACCCACTATCTTCGACAGCGCAAAGTGATGCCTCTAACCACACGGCTATTATTCCTAGGTGGACAGTAGTGACCTCATTATTAATCATCGGATCTTCTGTAGGCTCTTACACTTGATGCGTGTTTATAGTTATGTTTCACCAAATATGGCGTGTTTTTGATGAATCTTTAATGCGCCAAAAACAAATTTGAAGAGCGCATGTTTCCTTCATGGAGGATTTGCGCATGCGCAAGGCGAGGTGCGCAGTACCTCCAGTGTCTGTTTCGGGACCATTGGTGCGTAACCGCGAGAGCTCGAGTAGCCAGGAGCTGGCGTCTCTACCAGCTCCAACGCCAGTGTTAGAAGCGTCGTTTCCCCTCGCCCCTCCCTGCTGCCCATATGCTGCGTCCAGGGGGCTCAGCAGAGAATCTGAACCTCAGCCGCGCATGCGCATTGCAACGCTGCGGCCACTGCCGACTATATTAAGCGGCCGCGCTACGACTCGTATACGTGCTGACTCCGCGACGCAAAACGTTTCTCAAGCGATAAAAATACTTTGAATGTGCATATAAAATGATCTGATAGAAGAACGAAACGAAGAATGATAGTTTAGAAATACTATTTATTTCATTTCTTTCACTGCAGTTTTTTCTACGACGAGCTTTTCTCCGAGGGTTCACTGAACCAATCTACACATAGTACGCGCCGTCGCTGCTCATAGTAGGAGAGTGAATGTGATTGTAACGTTGAACTGAACGTTCAACTGATGATATATCGAGTGCAAGACGACAATCCTCTGTGAAGCGTATAGGGCCACATGTAACAACTATTTTTAAATGACAAATTTAAATGCCTCCATACTCAGTATATATATTATGTCAGTCACCAAACGATGGGCCAAGCCCGAGACATGTTTTGTATTTAAAGTGAACAATCTAACAATAACTAAGATTATTCGGGCAACCTTTAAGCAATTTAAGAATCATTCCAAAAAAATTGACCATGAAGGTTGTATACCTCAAGACTTTCAGTCCAAAATAAGTGTGATTTAAGGTTTGTTTTCATTAACAGTTTTTACAAATGTTTGTGAGTTCTTAAAAATTATATATATATACATGTGGCGTCTGTTCCGAAAGGACAGACGTCACTTCTGATCCTGCAGCTGTTATTTAATATTCATAGAATATATGACATCAACTGCGATTGGGCAAAGCTGAAAATGTGTACCCAGCCGGGATTCGAACCCGGGTCTCCTACTTTCTAGGCAGTTGCGCTGACCCCTACACCACTGGGGACACAGTGATCACCGCACCTGCAAGGACTACCTAAGCACGCCTCCCGTCAGATACAAATTCCCAGCTTCGCCCTGCCCATAGTACTCAAACTTGTAGTTTAATTCCCGTAAGAGTAAGGGCTTCAAACTTTGTATCTGACAGGAGGCGTGCATGGGTAGTCCTTGCAGGTGCGGTGATCACTGTGTCCCCAGTGGTGTAGGGGTCAGCGCAACTGCCTAGAAAGCAGGAGACCCGGGTTCGAATCCCGGCTGGGTACACATTTTCAGCTTTGCCCAATCGCAGTTGTCATATATTCTATGAATATTTCTTAAAAATTGTCTCTAACATTTACTACTATGTTCATTAAACATATACGGAAAGTGCGATTGATATGCTGTTTTCACAGTATTGATTGTTAGTCAAGGACTCATTCTTAGCCAATAAAGAGATTATAAAAATACCTAGAAAGTGTATTTTATATGGAAACATACAATTTTTCAAATGGAACAATGGTGTACGTGTAAAACGGTTCTCGTGCCAAAAAATTTTTTTAAAATGGATACAAAAGATGTGATACAATATCGAAACGAACCATGATAGTTTAAAAGTAGTTTTTTATTTCTTTACTGTTTTTCACGATGAGCTTTTTTCCGGGAGTTCACTGAACCAGTGAAAACATGGCACGCGCCGCCACTGTGTGAAAACTCTGAAAAATTTACAGACGACCCGGGCGCCTGTTAGGATCAATATTTACGCATGTGTGAAGCATATGGGGCAGTCTATTGGTTTGCGATAGCGGTGCATCATCTCCCACTTCATGAACGCCGCACAGAGGATTTTTTTTATTTTTCCAGAATGTTTTTTTCGCCGCCTGGCAGAATCCCTCCGCTACCGCGCTGTGCTGTGGCGAATAAATTCCTCCTTCATTAAAGAGCCGTCCGGCAGACAAATTTATCTCGTGGGAGATTTAGGCCCCAGCAGGTTAACACCTGCGCTCTCCATTGGGGGGTCTATCCCCTCTCCCCCCTACCCCCCAGGACAGACAAACTGCGGACCTGACGGCCACAAAAGAGCCCATAATTCTCTGGCCGCGAGATTACCGTGCTCCAGCCTCAAGCCTCGTCCCTGCCGATGAACACCGGCCTGAATAGAGAGAGCGAGAGATCGCGAAGAGGACTTTGTGAGGGGGAAATACGTCAGCCTGTGTGGGCACACGCACCAGCAGGTAGCGCTAAGTGCCCGATCGGTAGCCACGTAATTGGCTACTGGGATGCTGTGGGCAACGAGAAAAACCACATACCCATTTGTAGGGAGACAAAGGCATGCAGGTATCAGGTATCGTAACAACATCTACAGTTGGGCAACAAGAAACTTTACCAAGAATCAGTTCCTGCAAATCAATCTTACATTGCGAATCAATTCGTAAGATTCTTTCGGACAAGGATTGTTTCGAACAAGGAGTACGCCTCCGTAGCTCAGCGAAAGCGTCGCTGACTACCACGCAGGAGGCTTGGGTGTTGTGTGTTATCATCATCATCATCATCATCATCGGTACGTAAGTCGACCACGCGGCGTCAAAAGCAGAAACAAAAAACAAAACAAGAAAAAAGACTTAGGCGGCCAAACAAACCCCCAAGGGTTCCCCTAGCCAAGGAAGCCATACGCTCATTTCCATTTCTAACAAGGAGACCATATGGCTGTCGGATTTCAGATTTTTTTTCTGGAATTTTTAGTATGTAAAGTTCAGAGCTCACACCAATCATTTCCCGTATCAACTCAAGAACATCCTACAGAGGTCTATTTAAGGAACTGGGGATACTAACTACTGCTTCCCAATACGTTAAGTCTCTAATGAAATTTGTGGAAAATATATCTTATTTTCTTAAACAAATTGCTCAGTTCATAGGATCAATACTAGGTACGAGAATAATTTCAAGATTTAAAGTCACTTAGTTTGGCTCAGAAAGGTGGCAAATATCCAACAATACATATTTTCCTTAAGATGCCAGCAGACATAAAAAAATTAACTCAGTTTTTTTGTGGCGAACTCTTACTCCACCAATGAATTTCTTAGCAGAAGAGATTGATGTAAGTTATTGTATATAGTATATCTGGAGCCAGTACTAATTTCGTTCAGAAATCCTATCGTTTTAAGTGCTATAAACAGGAGAATCTTAGGAATTATAACATGTATCTAGTATATTCAATATTTAGTATGTAGTAGAAAGTCTCATGTTCTTTAAAATGTAAATATTTAGAAACAGAAGCCAAAATGAAGGAAACGAATATAAAAAAGCAGATAAATTGAATTACAAAGAGGACCGAGGGGAAAAGTAAAACTAAATGTGTTATGAAACACACGTTTTGGAAGATTCCTCGGTATCCATCAACTAGAATGAAATCTAAGAAGATCATGATTTCGTTATCAAGGCCAGAGTATGGAAAATTAGGTACTTTGAATGATAGTTTACTCTGTCATGAACTGACTTTTGCTTTTACCCAGCTCACTGCAGAAAATACGAAACGTAAGGCTAACGTACGTACTTCTGTCCTTAAAAATGATTTCTATGTTTATCCAATTGTATTTTCCTTCCGTAAATCCTTGCTGTCTGAACTATTTATTGTCCACGTTTCACTTTTGTGTAAAACAACATTGCAGAAAAATGCGTTCAGAGACGACTTTCTAAAACTTAAGTGAAGCTTCACTGTTAAAGTTCCCTTCTTCAGAAATACTTTTCTTCCAACAGCCGTTCTCGTTTTTTATATTTTCTTAATTCGGCTATCAGAAGTTAACTGCTATGGAAATAACGCATCGACTATAGGACTTTTAATGTCTAGTTAATTTCTTCAGGATTGCCGGACTTAGCCCGTTGTCTATTACCCTTGTTTCACTATTGTTAATGTTGCTATTATACCCTCCATTCAAGGTATTTTCAATTCTATTCAATTGCTCTTACAAGTACTTTGCCGTCTGACGGCAAACCACAAAGTTTTTATTTCTTCTACCTGAACTTTAATTCCTTCTCTGTGGTTCTGGTTGCTTTCCTTCACAACTTTTTGACTGTGCAATCTGAACAACACTGAGAAAATGTACAACCCTTGTTTTACCCCTATCCCAACGAATGCTTGTTTCATACTATTGGATCCTTGCTGTCTGGCTTCTTTTAGATGTCTATTTTCGTTCCCCATATTTTATCTATACTGCCTTCAGAATTTTTAACAGTGTATTCTTGTCACCGTTGTCATAACCTTACTCCAAATCTATAAAAGCTAGTATCTTAGATTTGCCTTTCCTGTAAGACAGGAATTTTGGTTGTCTGAATGTAAAATGGACCCTCTCGCCTACACCTTTCTTACCGTCGTTTCGACTCAGTGGAATGGCAAAATCTTATAGGAAAAAGTGGCCCCCAACCACACCGCCGGCAGCAGCAGCCCAGATAGGCAGTGGAGACGTTACCTCTGCATCGCGCAGCAGCAGCAGCATCTACAACAACCGCCGGCGGCGGCAGCAGCAGCATCTACAACAACCGCCGGCGGCGGCAGCAGCAGCATCTACAACAACCGCCGGCGGCACAGATAGTGAGTGGAGGCGTTACCTCTGCATCGCGCAGCAGCTGCTGGTCCTGCTGGCGGCGCGCGGCGTTGGAGACGAGGTGCAGGTAGCCGAGCGTGGTCTTGGTGACGACCAGGTCGTCCAGCACTCCCCCCGTGTGGGGGTGCGTGAACACCGAGAGTGCGGCCGCGTTGTCGGGAAGGGCCTGCAGGTCCGCCGGCGTCACGCGCTCCACCAGTGCCACGCGGTCCTTGCCGCGGATCTGCAACAGGGGGGTCTGTCAGTAAGAAAGTGGCAGGTTTCTGAGGACCAAGTTTAACACAGATCTAGACAGGACGACTAATTGACGATAAGAGTTATTCACTATGATATCAAGTAGAAGCTCTCCCCTCAGGAGGAATGTACATACTCATCACTTCAAGCAATGATATACATAAGACAAAATTTCCAGCTAGGTAAACACACACACACACACACACACAGTAAAACTGTCACAGAGAGGCACCTATTGGGGACACTGACGCACAATATGTGGGGGGGGGGGGGGGGGGCAAATCAGGCTGTTTGTTCCACATGACAGTCACAGGAGAGCCCTAACACTACAAGACAAGGTGACTGTGTATGTATGTATGTATGTCAGAAAGAAAGGAAGGGGCGGGGGCGAGAGAGACGAACAGACGAACAGACGAACAGACGAACAGACGAACAGACGAACAGACGAACAGACGAACAGACGAACAGACGAACAGACGAACAGACGAACAGACGAACAGACGAACAGACGAACAGACGAACAGACGAACAGACGAACAGACGAACAGACGAACAGACGAACAGACGAACAGACGAACAGACGAACAGACGAACAGACGAACAGACGAACAGACGAACAGACGAACAGACGAACAGACGAACAGACGAACAGACGAACAGACGAACAGACGAACAGACGAACAGACGAACAGACGAACAGACGAACAGACGAACAGACGAACAGACGAACAGACGAACAGACGAACAGACGAACAGACGAACAGACGAACAGACGAACAGACGAACAGACGAACAGACGAACAGACGAACAGACGAACAGACGAACAGACGAACAGACGAACAGACGAACAGACGAACAGACGAACAGACGAACAGACGAACAGACGAACAGACGAACAGACGAACAGACGAACAGACGAACAGACGAACAGACGAACAGACGAACAGACGAACAGACGAACAGACGAACAGACGAACAGACGAACAGACGAACAGACGAACAGACGAACAGACGAACAGACGAACAGACGAACAGACGAACAGACGAACAGACGAACAGACGAACAGACGAACAGACGAACAGACGAACAGACGAACAGACGAACAGACGAACAGACGAACAGACGAACAGACGAACAGACGAACAGACGAACAGACGAACAGACGAACAGACGAACAGACGAACAGACGAACAGACGAACAGACGAACAGACGAACAGACGAACAGACGAACAGACGAACAGACGAACAGACGAACAGACGAACAGACGAACAGACGAACAGACGAACAGACGAACAGACGAACAGACGAACAGACGAACAGACGAACAGACGAACAGACGAACAGACGAACAGACGAACAGACGAACAGACGAACAGACGAACAGACGAACAGACGAACAGACGAACAGACGAACAGACGAACAGACGAACAGACGAACAGACGAACAGACGAACAGACGAACAGACGAACAGACGAACAGACGAACAGACGAACAGACGAACAGACGAACAGACGAACAGACGAACAGACGAACAGACGAACAGACGAACAGACGAACAGACGAACAGACGAACAGACGAACAGACGAACAGACGAACAGACGAACAGACGAACAGACGAACAGACGAACAGACGAACAGACGAACAGACGAACAGACGAACAGACGAACAGACGAACAGACGAACAGACGAACAGACGAACAGACGAACAGACGAACAGACGAACAGACGAACAGACGAACAGACGAACAGACGAACAGACGAACAGACGAACAGACGAACAGACGAACAGACGAACAGACGAACAGACGAACAGACGAACAGACGAACAGACGAACAGACGAACAGACGAACAGACGAACAGACGAACAGACGAACAGACGAACAGACGAACAGACGAACAGACGAACAGACGAACAGACGAACAGACGAACAGACGAACAGACGAACAGACGAACAGACGAACAGACGAACAGACGAACAGACGAACAGACGAACAGACGAACAGACGAACAGACGAACAGACGAACAGACGAACAGACGAACAGACGAACAGACGAACAGACGAACAGACGAACAGACGAACAGACGAACAGACGAACAGACGAACAGACGAACAGACGAACAGACGAACAGACGAACAGACGAACAGACGAACAGACGAACAGACGAACAGACGAACAGACGAACAGACGAACAGACGAACAGAGGAACAGAGGAACAGAGGAACAGAGGAACAGAGGAACAGAGGAACAGAGGAACAGAGGAACAGAGGAACAGAGGAACAGAGGAACAGAGGAACAGTGTCGCAAAGCACATTGAACATGCGACTTCTGGAGAACGCGATGGCATACGTTCTGTTTTCCCAGCCTTTCCACACGCACCCACGCTGCGTGGTTGTGGGACATGCACAACCGACGCTAAACAAACATGGTGTCTAAGCGTATATACAGGGTGTCCCACGTGAAAGTTTCACCCCAAATATCTCTAAGAGCAACGGGTATCGAAAAACGGCTTCCAGGGTCTCTAATGTACAGCACGGGGTTATGGAACGATGTACTGTAAGATTCTACAATCTAAAATTTCGTCTTCCACAAAAAAAAAGTTTTTTGAATGGAACTCTCATACTATTTTATGCAATTAATAGCACGTAAATTAACAAAAAAAGAAGGGCGCTGTTTACATCACAATACGTAAATCACATCAGGAAGACACAACGACAAATACTCGCAAGCAGAAGCTCTCCCCTCAGAAGGGAAGTATAGATTTACTCACCACTTCAAACAATGATATACGTAGGAGGCAAAATGGCCTGCTAGATAAACACTGAAAGACGACCGTCTGTCGTCTTCCATATATTTTTGTATAGTTTCTGTAAACTTATAATTTCTTTAATGTCGCTAGATTATCATTTGGTTAAAACTTTAACCCCACCCTTTTCAAGGCTTGAGGACGAGCATTTTTATTTAGGGTGTTAAACAATTTCTTAATATTGCTACGTTTTTCGTATTTTGTTATGTGGCATAAGTACGGCTTCTCCGCTACGCCACTGTCCCTGTGAGAATGTGCAGTTGTACTTTTAAGTGTGTGCGAGCATCTATGCCTGTTTTAATGTGGCAAGTGACAGCTCGCTTTGCATCGTTCTCTCTGGCTCAGTATCGACTGCTGCTGATACTACCAAAGACGTTTCTACACCCTTTGGTTGCGAGCTAGTTGGTGAGCCTTCCCTCCAGCGCGAGTATCACTGTCCGTCCCCAACACCGCTGTTTCTTGGATTTTCCGGCTTCCGGTGGCTTTCCGCGTCTCGTGACTGCTCAGTTTGGTCATTCTATACTGGGCGTCTGGTGAGGTAAGATTGTTTCTCCTCTTGTGTCTGGGAGATGGTAGCGTTTCATTGACTAGCCCTTTTATCTTACATTCATGCACTTAGAATCATATTTTTGAAATATTTTTTCCGATCGTCTGCGGAAATGTGTTCTCGTTTTTCAATTCAGTGATCTCCTATAGATAAACGTGGTGTGTGAGATTCTAGTTGCATTTTGACAACCGCCCGGTAGTTTGACAACCGCCCGGTAGTTTGACAACCGCCCGGTAGTTTGACAACCGCCCGGTAGTTTGACAACCGCCCGGTAGTTTGACAACCGCCCGGTAGTTTGACAACCGCCCGGTAGTTTGACAACCGCCCGGTAGTTTGACAACCGCCCGGTAGTTTGACAACCGCCCGGTAGTTTGACAACCGCCCGGTAGTTTGACAACCGCCCGGTAGTTTGACAACCGCCCGGTAGTTTGACAACCGCCCGGTAGTTTGACAACCGCCCGGTAGTTTGACAACCGCCCGGTAGTTTGACAACCGCCCGGTAGTTTGACAACCGCCCGGTAGTTTGACAACCGCCCGGTAGTTTGACAACCGCCCGGTAGTTTGACAACCGCCCGGTAGTTTGACAACCGCCCGGTAGTTTGACAACCGCCCGGTAGTTTGACAACCGCCCGGTAGTTTGACAACCGCCCGGTAGTTTGACAACCGCCCGGTAGTTTGACAACCGCCCGGTAGTTTGACAACCGCCCGGTAGTTTGACAACCGCCCGGTAGTTTGACAACCGCCCGGTAGTTTGACAACCGCCCGGTAGTTTGACAACCGCCCGGTAGTTTGACAACCGCCCGGTAGTTTGACAACCGCCCGGTAGTTTGACAACCGCCCGGTAGTTTGACAACCGCCCGGTAGTTTGACAAAGGCCCGGTAGTTTGACAAAGGCCCGGTAGTTTGACAAAGGCCCGGTAGTTTGACAAAGGCCCGGTAGTTTGACAAAGGCCCGGTAGTTTGACAAAGGCCCGGTAGTTTGACAAAGGCCCGGTAGTTTGACAAAGGCCCGGTAGTTTGACAACCGCCCGGTAGTTTGACAACCGCCCGGTAGTTGAAACCTTTTGTGATCATGTGGCGCTGTATGAACTCTAAATACTGTTTAGCTTTGTGGGGCCCAATTTATAATAGGTGTTATCTTCATTTTTGTACAATGCATGTAAAAATAGTCTCATCATTTCCTTCCATAAGTGATATGTTCCACATGGTTGGTTCATAGAACAAAGCCTTCAGCTTCCACTCTTCTTTGTTCCATGCCCATCAGGCAAGTAACTATGTGAGTATTCTTCTCATTTCCACTAATATTTTGCGATCTCTCCCCGCCTATTTTAATTTTGCTATTTCTTCTTCGACTGATAGTACACACTCTGTCTTCGTCAGTAATTCTCTCTTAGGCTTGCACAACGTCCTTCAATAGCTTCCTCATGTAATTCTAAACATTTCTATTGGTTGCATGCAGTAGTTGATTGTTAATTTTCTTTATTTTTCAAAAACCGAATTTATTCAATTTTATCGGTTTTCGGAACCACGTGGGTCTGAGTTCCGACTTCAGGGGTTTGCAGCTAGTATAAAACCAGTACCTAGATCGATTTCTAACAGACTGCCACTTAAGAATCCACCGTGGTTTTGTATAATGAATCCGACTTTCAACCACTTCACCTTCAGTGGTGTGCGTTCATGTAACGTAGCCATGTGTCGCCGTTAGCGTGTTTGCTCGCGGTACAATTCAGATGTAATTTAGCTTGGCTATACACACACACCATCTCAAAACAGGCACAACAGACCAGAGCCAGCTTCAAAGTGTTTTTGTATATTGTGTTTTGTGCTACACCCGACTTGCGGAATTTCGCCTACGACAGCGGCGCCTGCTTCCGCCTCGTCTCAGCACTCTGTTTTGGTGAGTTTCGCTGTGGCATTGCGTGTGTGAGAGATAATGAGTGTTGTTTGTGAATCCTTCCCCCCCAGTAGCGTTAAATCATGTATAATTTAGGCTCGGCACCGTCCGCATTAATCCATGTAAGAGATGCATTTCTATTGTATTAACAAAATTCGTTCCCCATTTTGCTCGTTTTCTGTCTGAAAAAAAGTCTAATATCAACATAATCCCTAAGTTGCCTATAAATTGTAGTTTTAGAGCACCTTCCCTATTTTATTTAATATTGTTCTTTTCAAGTGCTATAAATAAGATCGGATGAAAATTTTGGATATCGAAAAACGGCTTCCAGAGTATTGAATGTACAGCACGGGGTTATGGAACGATTCTACAATTTAAACAAATTTATTTTTCCACAAAAAAATTATATTTTTTGCATGTAACTCCCATACTATTTTATGCAATTAATAGCATGTAAATTAACAAAAAGAACTGCGCTGGTAACATAGTAAGTAAATCACATCAGGAGAACCCGATAAGCACGTGTAACTGTCCAAATTAACTAAGCGCGCAGATAGCACATGATTAGAGATAGCATGACAGTCATGCTCGCATTTAGGGAGGTACACTGGGCGCTCGTTGCGTTTATAGCGTCAACTTCACTTCAAAATTGATTAGTATCTGACATATTGCGATGCAATCAACACTGTTCTTTGATATCTCATGCTATAGGTTAGATGAGAAAGAATATGAATGGGGGATGGGGGGTTTAAATAAACCTATGTTACTGTTTAAAGTGGTATTTGTTTGCATTTTGGAATATGTCATACTATTCCTAAGTGCCTGGCGTACTTATGATCCCACTGTAATATCTTCAATAGTCTGTCTTGTGTATACTACGTGGAGGCCTATGTTTCGACCTGGGTATAAGTGCACTCGTCAGTAAAGTGGTACGACAGTTGCTGTAAAAAATTAGAGGGGGCCAATGTTCTTTCAGGTGCTGGTTTGCTTTCGAGGTGACCACACCTGACTGTTGTCTTCATACTTTTGCGGTAATATTGCTTCACCTGGACATTGCATGGATCAGAGATATAAATCTCAATTATTCATAGCTACATAGGCAGTCCCATCCCTTAAATTTTACTTATGTTAATCTGCAGACCTTGGTAAGATAAAATCCACTATTCTGAGAGTGCCAACTGTGGTCCATAGACCACTTTGTGTACTGCGAAAATTAAAGGTTTTTTAATTCAAAATATTTTTTAGTTTTAAGAAATAAATGAGGAAAAGGTGTCGATTAAATGAGTCTCTTCGCTCTTGAATGGCTTGTATGAAAGGATCGAGGACAGAATAACATTTACCTCAATGAAACTTTCACTCTGCAGCGGAGTGTGCACTGGTATGAAACTTCCTGGTAGATTATAATTGTATGCCGGAACCTTTGCCTTTGCGGGCAAGCGCACTACCGACTGTGCTATCCCGACACGACTCACGATGCCGCCTCACAACTTTACTTCCGCCAGTACCTCGCCTCCTACTTTGCAAACTTCACAGAAGCTTTCCTGTGAACCAAGCAAGACTAGCACTCCTGGAAGAAAGGATATGGCGGAGTGTTAGTCTTGCATGTTTCGCAGGAGAGCTTCTGTGAAGTTTGGAAAATAGGAGGCGAGGTACTGGCGGAAGTAAAGTTGTGAGGCGGCGTTGTGAGTCATGTCGGGATAGCACAGTCGGTAGTGCGCTTGCCCGCGAAAGGCAAAGGTCCCAGGTTCGAGTCCTGGTTCCAGCACACAATTTTAATCTACCAGGAAGTTTCAACATTTACCACATTCGAAGCATCAGCCTTTATGGCTCTATCGCTATCGTTCAGTCTTCCGGCAGAAAATTAAGTGGTTTTTTTTTTTTTTTTTTTTTTGGAGGGGTGGTGGGGTGGGCAGAGTAGTGTGACGATCGTAGTGACTTATTAAGTTCACGTGTTTAGTTGATATTTATACAAATTTAACGTGAAATTGGTGGACAAAATGAACATTACAATAATTACTCTTATCTTCAATGCTGTAATAGTGAAACAACTTTGTTTCTCGAATAATATTTTCATTTTATGTACCACATACACTATGTAACTGTGATAAATTTTATTGCTTCGCTTTGAATTCTATTGTTTAAGGATGCTTTGTGACTCAAAACGTTTGAGAATCCCTGCTCTAAGTCACTGTACTGATTAACCACGGCACTATATTTGTTTGTGTATGTGCTACTGTTGAAACTAGTTAATGTATTCAAATACTTAGGAAGTAAAATGACATCGGATGGCAAAAGTTCAGCAGATATAAAAGTAGAATTGCGCAAGCTAAACTAGCCTTCAACAACAAACAGATGCTTCTTACATCAAGAAATATAAAAGAGACCAAAAAAGCATTTATAAAATGTTATGTTTTGAGTGTGGCATTGTATGGCTCCGAAACGTGGACACACTGCGTTTGCGACAAGAGAAGACTAGAAGCATTTGAATTGTGGTGTTGGAAGAGGATGCAAAAGATGACAAACTAAGTTCTTAGAAGAATCGGCGAAAAAGAGAGTACTTGTGAAAACGATAATGAAGAGAAGAGACAAGTTAATAGATCATCTGTATAGACACAATGAGTTTATAAGTCATATTATGGAAAGGATGGTAGAAGGAAAAAGAGGCTGAGGAAGACGCAGACTGCAGTACTTGAAACAGATTCAAAGAGATGGAGTGGAATCATATCAGGAAATGAAGAAGCTATCCAAGAACAGAAGTGTGGAGGAGAAGAATTGCTGCCAAGCTATCTTCGGATCGAGAACGAGAAGATGTGGTACTGTTGCACGCTTGATATTAGTCTGTGAAATTTATATCCATTGTTACAAAAAGTGACGATTATTCCAAGCATCCCTTCCAGCATAATTATATTCCACTTTCTATTAGCAATTTACTGACTAGGCTAACTGCGAAAACACCGAAACTGCACCATAATACTAGTGCATCACATTCTGATTTGGGGAGCTGATAGAATGAAAGAGGTAATTCATCTGCATTTCAAATAGTTGCAAGAAATTTGCATTAAACACTGAAGTTTGGTTTAATATTTATTGTTCTAGAGAGATTTGGAGTGAACATTTGAAGTGGGACGCCCTGTATACTGTGCATTTTAGGCTAATGGATGTCCTGTTAGGACGGCAGCCTTACCGGTATGGGGGCTATTTTGTCTGGGCACCGAGAGATGCCACTAGGATCCATCAATTGTTGCCATACCAAGGCAAACTACACACATTGTTGTCCTGTAGTTACTGCCAAGTAGGCGAATATCCAGTCATCGAACAATGCCATGACCAGCAGCACACTGACAGACCATTGCGGTTCATCGTCTTTGACAAGACATGCAGTGTCCCAAATATGCAAGCAGGAACTACCTTGTCTAGACGCATGGTCTTGGTGCAGGCCACATTGAAACACACCAAGCAAGCCATGATCCTGTATCTGAGTGACTATGAAACAATGAGTTGTTCCCTTGCTGACTGGCTGGCACCATGGGATCATGGACTACTCTGTGTGACGTGACGTTGACTTCACCATGTCTTTGTGGTTTTTACTGGTTTCATATTCTTCAAAATGAAATGCCGAGATCGCATATTAGTAATTTATTGAATGACGACCGGTTTTGGTGAACTGTGTCGCCATCATCTGATCATATACTCTGGGTGATCAAAAAGTCAGTTTAAATTCGAAAACTTAAATCAGGAATAATGTAGATGGAGGGGCTAGAGGGGCAAAAATTGACATGTTTGGAATGACATGGCGTTTTATGTATGATGGCGCTCCACCCCATACTGCTAGATGCGTGAATGATCTCTTGCGCGCGTCGTTTGGTGATGATCGTGTGCTCAGCCGCCACTTTCGTCATGCTTGGCCTCCCAGGGCCCCAGATTGGGGTTACCTGAAGTCGCAAGTGTATCGTGATCGACCGTCATCTCTAGGGATGCTGAAAGACAACATCCGACGCCAATGTTTCACCGTAACTCCGGACATGCTTTACAGTGCTGTCCACAACATTATTCCTAGACTACAGCTATTGATGAGGAATGGTGGTGAATATATTGAGCATTTCCTGTAAAGAACACTCTTTGCTTTGTCGTAATTTGTTACGCTAATTATTGCTTTTATGATCACATTTTTTGAACGTTTTCTTTGTTTTTGTTCTGATAAAACATGTCATTCCAAATATGTGTCAATTTTTACCTGTTTATCTTTATTACTCCGTGAGTTATTAAGTTTTCAAACTTGTACTGACTTTTTGATCACCTAGTACTTTTTAAACGCTGGTCATCTTATTTAAAAATTGAATATTTACTAGTAATTGCAACCTAGCACTTGGTCACTATATAAAAATACACAAGTTAAAACACGACAGCTTAAAGTATTTTTTAAGCTCCCATGTTTCAACTTTTGTATTTTTATATACTGACTAAGTGCTATATTGAACTTATTTTATATCCGTTATAAGACGACCAGCGTCTAAGCTGCGTTGGAGTAGCAGAGCAGTCTAAAGCGTCTAGCTGCAGAGTGCGCGGTTGCTCGCCATGGAGATTCGAGTCCTCCCTGGGACGTGTGTGTGTGTGTGTGTGTGTGTGTGTGTGTGTGTGTGTGTGTGTGTGTGTGTGTGTGTGTGTGTTTTCCTTCTTAGGTTAGTTTACCTAGGTTTAAGTAGTTTGTAAGCTACTGACTGATGACCACGCAGTTTGGTTCGATAGATTTACAAACATTTGAACCAGCGTCCAAAATATATGTATGATTAGATAATGGTGACATTTCACCAAAACCGGAATAAATAAATTATGAATACGCAACCTTGGCTTTTGATTTTGAAGAATATACGAGTATAAGATCACATTCGAAACTAGCTGTTTCTGGTAATGTTGGTATTTAATGGATCTCTTTGAGCATAACCAACGGGAATGTGGTTGGTGCTGTAGAGTGCCAGATCACATAAGGCCACAGATCAAAATGCTGCTCTGTTAACTGTACAGAGTGACCAACAAGCAAACAGATCAGCCAGGGGAACAAAGAATAGAATTGACGTTTGTTTGTTTGGCACTAATAGGCATCCTCAGGAAATGTAGTGAAAATGACGAAGCTGACATTCTTGACAGTGGTGCATTGCGTTACATTGATTCCATAAATAGACAAAAGCGTTGAGCTAAGTAACCATTTTATTCAAAGTATTTGTTGTGAGTCAGAGGAACAGAGTCAAGTCAGCATCTGTCTCCAATAGATACTGACGTTATCCTTTCTGTAAGTAGGAACATACATGACCAGTGTTATGACTCTTTACAGCTGGTCCAGCCACAGCTGGTCCAGCCACAGCTGGGCATCAGCTAGCCCCAGTCACCGTACGTCAGTTGTGGGGAAGAACAAATATATATCATTCGCAGTACGTTGATAACTGACTAAAAGAAGCAGCAAATGTGAGACCTCTCCCAGTAAGGCTAAAGGGAAATAAATACTCTTGTCAACTCAATTTGTACTTTATTTAGCACCACTCCTCTGTTCAGCATCACTGTTTCCCTGATGAGCCTCTATTTCCCTCTCCGTTAACAGGGAAAATAGTAGCCAGTACCCACACATCGTCAATGTTTCACCCTAGGGACACGACACGTCATTAACAGTGCTGTATTGGGTTCCATTGGTTCCAGAAATGGACAAACATACTGCTGAGTCGGCATTCTTCAGATTGTGCAGTAACTACGTTACCTGTGGACGTGTAGCGCGGCACTCACCTCGGTCTGCATCATGTGGGACACGTCGAACAGCGAGCAGTGCTGCCTCGTGTGCAGATGGGCGGCAGGGTCTGGGTGGTCCCGGTAGGCGACGGGCAGCAGGAAGCCCGCGAAGTCGACCATGCGGCCGCCCAGCGCGCGGTGCAGCTCGAGCAGGGCGGTGGGCCGCGGGGGCGGCGCCGCCCTCGGCAGGGGCGGCGTGGGCGCGATGATGCAGAAGCGGCGGCGGGCGGGGGCGGCGGAGGCGGAGGCGGCGGCAGCTGGACCAGACAGGGCCGCTAGCTGCCGGTGCAGCAGCGCCCAGCGCACCGCGCTAGGCATGCTCGCGGCGGCTGCAACACAGACCGAGGAAATACGGTATTAACCGACACTACATCACCAGTATTAACATATGTGCGCGCAAGTTTCGGCCGTGTGTACGACGCTAACAAGCCACACAAACAAGCCACACAAACAAGCCACACAAACAAGCCACACAAACAAGCCACACAAACAAGCCACACAAACTACTTTTTAACTACAGCAGTTATCTTACAGCCGCCAGCCATGTGGTGCAGTGAAAGACACATTTCAGCGACCGTAAAAGTGCTATGTATGTATGTATGTATGTATGTATGTATGTATGTATGTATGTATGTATGTATGTATGTATGTATGTATGTATGTACGTACATGCCTTGCCCATGTATGTATGTATGTATGTATGTATGTATGTATGTATGTATGTATGTACGTACATGCCTTGCCCATGTATGTATGTATGTATGTATGTATGTATGTATGTATGTACGTACATGCCTTGCCCATGTATGTATGTATGTATGTATGTATGTATGTATGTATGTACATGCCTTGCCCATGTATGTATGTATGTATGTATGTATGTATGTATGTATGTATGTATGTACATGCCTTGCCCATGTATGTATGTATGTATGTATGTATGTATGTATGTATGTATGTATGTACATGCCTTGCCCATGTATGTATGTATGTATGTATGTATGTATGTATGTATGTATGTACATGCCTTGCCCATGTATGTATGTATGTATGTATGTATGTATGTATGTATGTATGTATGTATGTATGTATGTATGTACATGCCTTGCCCATGTATGTATGTATGTATGTATGTATGTATGTATGTATGTATGTATGTATGTATGTATGTATGTATGTATGTATGTACATGCCTTGCCCATGTATGTATGTACGTACGTATGTATGTATGTATGTACATGCCTTGCCCATGTATGTATGTACGTACGTACGTACGTATGTATGTATGTATGTATGTACATGCCTTGCCCATGTATGTATGTACGTACGTATGTATGTACGTATGTATGTATGTGCCTTGCCCATGTATGTATGTACGTATGTATGTATGTGCCTTGCCCATGTATGTATGTACGTATGTATGTATGTGCCTTGCCCATGTATGTATGTACGTATGTATGTATGTGCCTTGCCCATGTATGTATGTACGTATGTATGTATGTGCCTTGCCCATGTATGTATGTATGTACGTATGTATGTATGTGCCTTGCCCATGTATGTATGTACGTACGTATGTGTATGTATGTATGTATGTATGTATGTATGTATGTGCCCTGCCTATCAGTTGTGTAAAATACATTATCTGTCGGAACTGTTGTGAAAACAAGAAAAGGCTTACAAACAAGCTTCAGAACAAAGAAACTGTAGCAAAATGAAATGATATTTTGGAGGAATGGACCCATTCCATCGCTGAAGTGGGAAAATAAGCGTGATGTATACTACCTTTCTACAAAACAGCCTACCACAAAAGACATCCCAGTACTTTCTAAACATGGAGTTACAGCAGTAATGAAACCAGACGTTCTAATTGACTACAATAAGAGCAAGTCTGGTGTAGATCACGTGGATCACCTGTACGGTTATTACCCATTCGCATGAAAAACAATGAAGTGTTGGAAGAAACTTTTTTCATGTTTTCCTAATGTCTGCAGTGTTTGCAGTACGAGGCCTGCAGCTGGGATGACTATCCGCAATATGGCCGTGCCTGCTTTTGTAACCTAACCTGCTCGCCCACCGAATAACCGTAGTGCGATCGACAGCAGCATCTCCATACACCTCTGCCAAACTCTTGTGTGTTTTTCGTTTTCACATGACAGGAATTCATTGACAGCACGTTGCGTCTTACAAACGTCAAGTGTGGCAGCCATCTTGAAGACCAAGATCTATGGAAGACAGGTCTGGACCTCAGTGTCCGCCATTTTGGGTCTAGAGCAGACGACGCAGCGTAGTATGGCTAGGAGAGAAAACAGTCGCTTTCGCGAATTATTATTCTGTAGCCAGTTTGAGTCAGAAATTATATTCTTGCGTTTAGTAATAAAATGCTCATTCCAAAGGCCTATATTTTCTTAGTCTTACCAAGAGTGAGTTAAATCTGTAAAAATCGTCTTGTGACCAAACTGTGTGAGAAGAACCGGCTACATGAATGTTTTAAATTTCTGAAATACGTGATGTGAGTGGACCGCAGGAATAGAAGAACTCCCATGAAATATTTTAGAATACAAGAAGTATAAGCACGTTTGGATGACTAACTATGCTTTGCAGTAAAGCATTTTTTCGGAAATATTTCTTGGCGAAACATGCGCTCGTAACATGTGACTCGTGTAAATATGTTTATTAATGATAATTACCCAAAATAAATTTAACTTTCGCAGATAACTGCTACATTTTTATGAATACTTTTTTTCAGTGGACACTTCACCAAATAATGAAAATGGTTTGAGTAAATTAATGGCCATAAATTTCAACTGAAACGAATACCTTGATTTTACATAAATTTCAGTTACGTAATTTCTCAGTTCACGTAATTTTTTCAATTAAAAAAGTAGGACCTGCCATACGTTTGACACAGGTGCAGTATCCCGAAATTTCTTCCTGTTACGTAATGTCGAATCACGTAAAACGAGCACACCAGGAAAATTTAAAGTGAATGTAAGCCGACACCGCATGTAATATTCTGTTCTGATATTTCAATACAAGAAACTTTTGTTTTTCCTTCGTCTATACCGTAACGAATGCAAACTTTGAGATAAAGGTGAAGCATTGAATTAATATTTGTGATGCGACCGGGAATCTAACCCGGACGTCCATGCTTACCAAGCAGACGTCTTACCGCTGTAGCAACGCATCACTAGCGTTTAAGGCGCCTCGGAATAGTCTAAGTACGATTTCCTTCACGTCACAAACTTTAATTCAGCTTCTGTGTTCCCATGAATAATTGCCACTACTAAAATCCTATTTAGAATGGAAACTTGACATAATGTATCAGAAGAAAACATGTACAGCATTATGTTATACAGATTCGATTAGGAGAAAGCAGAATTTGCTTATTAAAACATCAGTATGGTGTAAAAATTGGCAGTTGACTCTAAATAAAGAGAAGTGTGAAGTCGTCCACACGAGTACGGAAACAAATCCGTTAAACTTTGTTTACAAGATACATCAATCGAATGTGAAGGCCGTAAACTCCACAAAATACCTAGCAATTACTATTACATGAGACATAAACTGGAAAGAACACGTAGGTAATATCGTGGGAAAGGCGAACCAGAGACCGTTTTATTGGCAGAGCCCTTAAAAGATGCAAAAGAACTAAAACCGCATACATCACGCTTGTCCGTCCATTTTTGGAGTATTGCAGCCCAGTGCGGGATCCTTATCAGGTGGGTTTGACGGAGGAGATCTAAAGAGTCCAGAGAAGGGCAGCTCGTTTCGTATTGTCACGATACAGGGGAGACTGCGTTACAGAAATGATACAGGATCTGGGATTGGCAATCATTACAACAACGGCGCTTATCGCCGCGGCGTGGGCTACTTGCGAAACTCCAATCGCCAACATTCTCCTCCGAATGCGAAAATATATTGTTGACTCTCTAAGATTAGGTACAAATGATCAGAAAAAAATAAATCAGAGCCCGAACGGAGAGATTCAGGTGTTCTTTCTTCCCGCGCGCTATTCGAGAATGGAATGGTAGATAAATAGTATAATTGTGGTTCGATAAACCCCTTGCCAGGCACTTAAATGTGATTTGTAGAGTATCCCATGTAGGTATAGAAAGGCAACTTTCTCATAATTGTGGTTAGTCAAATCTAATATATAAAGCAGAGTGTCCATATGTTTGTACGTGTTGCATACACATCTACAGTTTTGTTCCAATCTGTATGAAATTTTGTTCACGTAAGCTTCAATCCATGAGGACGGTCGCCGTAAGTGTAAGAACCACATACGATATATAGTTCACGACATATGACGTCATAAACAATGAGATGCGCGAAAAACTGCTGCATTTTGAGACAATGCTGCTCATTTTCTCCTAAACCTTTGGACCGATTTCAACCAAATTTGGTACACACATTCCTTACTGTGAGGTAACAATTTCTGCATGGTCAAGAACCACATACGGCACATGGTTCAAAAGATATTACGTCATAACCAATAGAAATCGCAACCAAAAAAAATTCTATATAATGCGACGAGACTTTCGAAATACACTGTATGAGAATGAGAGTACTTAGCGACTTGCAACAAACTTTCAACATAATTTCAAACCTTTAATAAACTTTTTCACGCTGGCAACCATAGTAAAATGATGAAAGGAAAAAAGTTTCTCGCTTACTACTTTTCCGCTGTTTATGGAGTAAAACTACGGCTCTCGGTATGACGTTACAATTTATAATTTGAACACTACAAATTGTAGTGACAGGAAATTTTACAGACAGTATACACATATATAGTTGAATGTAGCTTCTAAATTTTATCACACTCCGACACGTAGTTCACGAGATATGAGCACATGAACAGCAACGTTCACGGAAAACCGCCCCATCACGTACTAAGTTTTAATCTATTACTTCTGTACTACTAATTGTATTTCCAAGAGATTTTACAGACATACAGCCCTGATACACATGAATATATACCTGAAAAATGGCAGAAATAAAGAAATAAATACCCGGGCAACGCCGGGTTTTAGGCTAGTTACATATACATTGCAAAGAGAATGGACACAGCTATATTCTCTGTAACCTGCATACTTCGTCGCAATTTTACATTCACTGCTTTATCAAACTAACCTTTTGTAGTGACCAACATTAACCAAATACAGTGTGCTACATCCGCGTTTTAGAACCAAAATGGTCGCCACCGGAAAAGATCATGATAGGGTGAACAGACCTCTCGTATATAGACCTTGTTGAAGACCTGCTGTGAGGTCGCCACTCACGGGAATAGGTTCAACTAAGTTTCAAACAGGCGGGAAGGACGTATCTACACACTGTAAATCTTTCTAACATTCAGAATTAAAACTATTTCAAAAAATCGCACTGACTTGTTTTACAGCCCCGCTTTAGATTTGTAGTTTAAGTTTTTGCAAACATTTTGAACCAAAATAATAATCTAAACAATAAAAAATTAATAAGAGCGTATGAAACCCTTGTAGGGAAAAAAATTGGTACTGGCGGGTTCCGAACCACCGACCTTCAGCGTCACAGTTTAACACATCGCCCACTACGCTGCAGCTAAGTTTGGAATTGCGTTCTTTAATCTCATACTATTGATGGCCGTCGTTAACTGATACTAATATGGCGTTTGTAGACAGTGGATTATCATTTATCGTACGAAGAACCACGTGTTTTTGTTAATTCTTCAGTGCGCCATTGCTTTGAAACGACAACGTGTAAGATACAATAAGAAAGTCATCAAATACGCAACGCAAGATGGCGTATGCCAGAGAGAGTTCTGGGCGAGGAATGTCACGTGACGTCTGCGAACGGCTGGTTTTCGTTAATTCAATGGAGGGTGTCAAAACTCCGTTATTTTTGAAAATCTCTCAAACGATACGAGATATGAAAAAACAAGAGGGAACAAAGTTTTAGAGAATGTTCCCCTCTACAAATTCGTTTATTCAATTTTCGCGCCAGATGAACGGTTTATTTGCAATTTAAATTACATTCCAAAGGGATTTTTTTGTATTACTAACGTATTTCTTGTCGGAAATATTTCAAAAAACTAGATTCTGGTCTCTGGTAGCCAACAATTATGTAAAATTTGGTGCCGATCGGTTGAACGGTTCGACCTAAAAAGTGGGAACACGTTACAGCCAGACAGACATCGTCAAATCATCGTTATTTTTGCAAATATCTGTGCACCGCAGCAAGATATGAAAAACACAGAGCGAAGGTGCAGAGAATTTTCCCCTCTACCAATTAGGTTAATTTTCGTCTCAGATGAACAGTTCGTTTGCAATTACAATTATATTACAAACGGCTTTTTTCGTATACTAACGTATTTTTTGTCCGAAAAATTTGAAAAAGGGAGGTTCTGGTCACTGGCGTCCTACAATTGTGTGTGCAAAATTTGGTGCTGATAGGTTGAACGGTTCATCTTAAAAACAGGGAACACGTTATGGACAGACAGACATCCCAAAATCCTCATTATATTTGCAAATATGTCGTACGATACGAGATATGAAAACAACGTAAGAGCAAAGTTGTAGAGAATTTTCTCCTCTACTAATTCGGTTATTCAATTTTCGTGTCAGATGCATGGTAAAGCCGTTATATTTTCATTTAAATTTCGAGCTGAGAAAAGACAATCGCAAACGCCCACTTTCAGTGTTACTACAGTAACAAAGTGGGCCAAAAAGGTGCATTTCTTTTTGAGTGACCCTCGTATATTAATTTCTGCGATCAATATGAAGGTTTTAATTTTGGACCACCCCAGGGGACTTAACACACAAACAAAGTCACGAGTGACTAAAGTACCCTCAGCCACATGCCGCTGAGGTGTCTTGAGCAGTGTCAACATACTCCTCTTGTGTAGTTCGCGAACGAACTAGTTCGTAAGAGCGCTCCCACAGGCGAACTACGCGAACTAGTTCGCAGATCCTTGCTTCTTAGTTCGTCCGCTCCTTTTCCGAAGACTGACGGGTAACAGCGAGAGGACGCGAGAGGGCGCAGAATCGCGTGATTCCCTTCTGCCAGTTGCCGTCATTTCGAGCTGAGATGCAGCTCAGCTGTA
The DNA here is from genome assembly GCA_026315105.1 of Locusta migratoria. Lineage (NCBI taxonomy): Eukaryota > Metazoa > Arthropoda > Insecta > Orthoptera > Acrididae > Locusta > Locusta migratoria. Next base: position 21,646,845 of record CM048754.1, read on the forward strand.
GTTTCGTAGTTCAATGCGACAAGAAATCTATTTTTTTTAAGTTCTACGAGTACTGTGTATGCAAAGTAGTTGATTACCATTGTAGTACCCATTCGTGTAAATAACTGGATTATTTGGCTAAGTATTAGATGTCAAATTGCCCAGAAATACGGGTAATGGCACACGATTTGACAACACTGATCATTATATAAAAAAGCTGTCAAAAAAAGAGCACCAGGAGCAGCGGACGAACTAGAAGAAGAAGCGGACGAACTAGAAGAAGAAGCGGACGAACTAGAAGAAGAAGCGGACGAACTAGAAGAAGAAGCGGACGAACTAGAAGAAGAAGCGGACGAACTAGAAGAAGAAGCGGACGAACTAGAAGAAGAAGCGGACGATTATGCCAAACGTGTCTCCTTAGTTTGTTGGATTCTTTTCCGAAGACCGACGGGCAATAGCGAGAGGGCGCGCAGCAGAATTAAAAATCACGTGTTTGCCTTCTGCTGATGAGAGCTATTTCGAGGTGAGCGTCTGCCTGCTAGATTACATAGTTCAGTGCTACAAAATTTCTGTTTTGAAGTGTTCTGCACTCCGCAATATCTGACTAATAATTTCCATAATGCCAAGATATAGAGAACTGTAAAAGTAAACGCGACAAATTATCCACAAACTGCTTCTTTTGATTTGCGTGATATCGTTAGCGGCTCAAGCAGCAAGCGCATGAAGCAGCTAGGTGGGGGAACTTCTCCCTCCACCTGCACGCGCAGACCACGCCGCTCAGCCATCACTGGCAGCAGACGAACTAAATGTTCAAATGTTTGTTAAGATTATGGGACTTAACTACGGGGTCATCAGTCCCGAAACTTACGAACTACTTATGAACTAGCTACAACTACGGACAGCACAAATATCCATGCCCGAGGGGGGATTCGAACCCCCGACCGTAGTGGCGGACGAACTAAAAGAACGAAAACTACTAAATGAACGAAGAACTACTAAATGAACGAAGAACTACTAAATGAACGAAGAACTACTAAATGAACGAAGAACTACTAAATGAACGAAGAACTACTAAATGAACGAAGAACTACTAAATGAACGAAGAACTACTAAATGAACGAAGAACTACTAAATGAACGAAGAACTACTAAATGAACGAAGAACTAAAAGAACGAACTAATTCACGGCAGAGCCGCCAACTAAAATGAGCACTCCCAATCGCCAACTATTATCCGCAAGTGTACAACGTTCAGTGTGTGGTAGTGTAGTGTGTGTGGTGGCCCTGTCATTTGGCTATTGCCGAGATTACAGCTCTCATGGTTTGCGGTCGGTAATGTTTCGATCCACCTCGCAGAGCTCTCTGTGCGTTTGAACTTTGCAGCAGCGGGCACCCCACCCTCCCCTCCCCCCCCCCCCCCCCCACACACACACACACACACACACACACACACACACACACACACACACACACACTCCCTTCCAGCTCTCCAGTGTGACACAGACCGCTGGAAGCTCCAGCGCTCTGCTGGAGACACGGCCAGCGCTGTAAATTCCAGAGCAGAGACCGCGGTTATGGTAGGAGGGGAGGAGGGGGTAGCCTTAATGGATCCTTAATGGGCTGGCGGAGGGGGGGGGGACAGTCCACAAACACACCGCGTGTTGTGTGTGTGTGTGTGTGTGTGTGTGTGTGTGTGTGTGAGCAGTAGGCGGCTACGAGATGACAGCCGACCCCCTTTGTTCCAACCAGTCTACACATCTATACGAATGTCTGTTCGGTGTACGTTTATCACGTCCGAACGACAAGACGCAGATACTTAAATATTTGTACAGTTACTAATTTGTACCTGAGGAAGGTTTTAGGCAAGGTTTTATAGCGATCTGAGAGATATTTATTAATTTGAAGAATATAACGCGAAATACGGAACAATAATTACTCTTTGAAAATGGTTTTATTGGTTGCATTGTTGCTTGAGGGTTGATGATAAAAGGGCGGAGTATATTGGGATGGAAAGTTATCGATGTATATAAAATTCCACGTGTGTCTGAATATTTTGCTATTTAACGAAAACTACAGAACGAAAACGAATGGTCTGTGTAATTGTTGTTCGAAGTTTCCCGTTGTAAACCAAAGCAATTCCATGCCAATAGCTATAAAACAGATTTTATAAATACCCTATATGAGAGAGTACTTAGCGACTTCCAACAAACTTTAAACATAATTTCAAACCTTTATTAAACTTTTTCTCGCTGAAAACCATAGCAATGTGATTAAAGGAAAAAAGTTTCTCGCTTACTACTTTGCCGCTGTTTATGGTGTAAAACTACTTCGTTAAAATTTACAATTTCTACACTACAAATTGTAGCAGCAGGAAAATGTTAGACAATATACACACACATAGTTTAATGTACCTTCTAAATTTTATCACAGTACGACACAGTTTATGACATACAGCACAAACAGTAACGTTCATGGAAAACCGCCGATTCCCGCACTAAGTTTTAATCTATCACTTCTTTACTACTAACTAGATTCCAAGAGATTTTACCGACATACTGCTCTTATACAAATGAATGTATACCTGAAAATGGCAGGATTCAATTATTAAATACCCGGGCAACGCCGGGTTTTCAGCTAGTATAGGATATGGGGAAGGAACTTTTGGCTTCCGATAGTTAGTGCAATTTTGGAATATTATCACCTGTCTTGCTGTTCTATTGTGTTCTCTTCTTCAAGTATATTTTCTCGTCTACAAGTGTGTATATTTGATTTTAGAGTTAGACGAAGGGTTAAGCCGTTATTTTGATTTAAATTTCCAGCTGTCAAAGGCATTCGCTTGGCCCGCTTTTAGTGTTACTACCGTACCCTAAATAGGGCTAATGGGAGGGAGTCCCTACTCCAGCTCCCGTGGATGGGGCATAGCGTCGAAATTAATGTTAATAGAAGTCCCTCTTCGTCTTTGAGGTGAAAACTTTTATCCAGAAGGCTTATCACAACGTATGTCAGGAACCACTTTTAATCAAATTGCGTGGTTATGGAATGTCACCCCAGATGTGTGACTGGATAGGGGATTTGCTGTCAGAGAGGAGTCAGTTCGTAGTAATAGTTGGTAAGGCATGGACTAAAGCAGAGGGCGTTCCACTGGGTACTATTATTGGTCCTCTGCTGTTCCTTATTTACATACACGATTAGGCGAAAATGTAAGTAGCTCTCTTAGGTCGTTTACAGATGATGCCGTCATTAATCGTCTAGTAAAATCATCTGTAGATCAAAAACAACTGCAGAACTATCTGAATATCAGCATTGTGTAGAAATTGTTAACTGACTATAAATAATGTCAAGTAGTCTACCACAGTACTCTGTTTACAAGATAAATCAATCAAAAGTGAAGGCCGTAAACTCCACTAAGTACCTAGGAATTACTATTACTTCAAATAGGAAATAATACGTTTATAATGTCGTGGGAAAGGCGAACCAGAGACTGCGTTTTATTGGCAGAACCCTTAAAAGATGCAACAGAACTACTAAAGAAACTGCATACACTACGCTTGTGCGTCCATTTTTGGAGCATTGCTGCCCAATGTGGGATCCTTATCAGGTGGGTTTGACGGAGGACATCGAAAGAGTCCAGAGAAGGGCAGCTCGTTTCGTATTGTCGTGATACAGGGGAGACAGCGTCACGGAAATGATACAGGATCTGGGATGGGAATCATTACAACAACGGCGCTTATCGCTGCGGCGTGGGCTACTTACGAAACTCCAATCGGCAACATTCTCCTCCGAATGCGAAAATATATTGTTGACTCCCACTTACATAGGTAGAAATGATCATCAGAATAAAATACGAGAAATCAGAGCTCTAACGGAGAGATTGAGGTGTTCCTTCTTCCCGCGCGCTATTCGAGAATGGAACGGGAGATGAATAGTGTAACGGTGGTTCGATGAACCCTCTGCCAGGCAGTTAAATGTGATTTGCAGAGTATCCCATGTAGATACTCGGCTAGCGCTCGTCCTGAGCAGCATGGGGTTCTCGCCTGAGTCTCAGGACGTGTCAACTTCGCGTCGCAATATCTCGGGATGTAATTGGAATATTGCGATGCAATCAACGCCATTGTTTATGTGATTTGTCATGCTATGGATTGCTGAAGGAAAAATAGACTGTCCATTTAAAAAAAACGTAAGTTCGTGTTAAAAACACATTTGCTTTCGTTTTAGAAAGTTTCCAAATATGTACATTCATGGGCCCCAGCCGTACATTGATACCGGTGAAAGTCTTTTTCCAATAGCTGTTATTGTTCCAGAGATATTTTGGGTGGACAACATAGCTGGAACACCCTGTATATTGGTAATAAATGTGTTTGCGTTTCATAGTGTTTCTCGAGTACTCGTGAAACTTCCCACTGTCCGAATACTTTTGCGACTGAGTGTATAGGACGCAGAAGTTATCTGACGTGGGTGGCTGTAAGGTGTTAATGCTTTCCGCGGGTCGTCGGTAGCTTAACACACTTCAACTCTGGCCTAAGCTTCGAGTAAAGAAGACCGTCTGGAATCTCTCTCTCTCTCTCTCTCTCTCTCTCTCTCTCTCTCTCTCTCTCTCTCTCTCTCTCCCCGTGTGTGTGTGTGTGTCAGGGGTTCCGCCTCCCTCAATATGTGGCACCCTGAGGTGACAGACACACCCCCGTCTCAGCTGCGGCATTCGCCTCAGGTTCGGCAAGTGATGAAAAAAGTTTCCCCCGCTAGTCGGCTATCCACACGGGAGGGCGGTGCACCCCGGCAACCACCAACCACCAACCACCAACCACCAACCACCAACCACCAACCACCAACCACCAACCACCAACCACCAACCACCAACCACCAACCACCAACCAGCCGGCCCGAGACCGCAGCCTCATGAATTATTCCGTCTTCTTTCCCAACCCCCCTGTGCCTGCGTGCTACCCTCGATACCCGCCAAATGTCTTCAGCGGCAGGATGGGAACAGCCGTCGGCGGAGTGCGAAGCGAGGAATAAAAAAAAAATAGTTGTGCAAAGTAGAAGGCGAGCGTCTGCGTGGATCAAGAGGGGGTGACGGAACATTAATTTAGCGTTCAGTTTACTTCGCCACTTCGCAGTGCACTCCTCTACGCCACCATAGGTCTGCTACAACTTGATATTTCTAATTACAGACCTTCAGTTTTATTTTTACAATGGCCACCTTCACTCCATTGCCAATCTACGGGTAAGTCATTTTAACAAGTTTTAATGCTCCCCATATCCTAACGATTACTTTGTCAACTGACATAGGTGCAACCCCCCCCCCCCGTCAACTACTCTTCCCCTATGATTTATTTTATGACTGGTGTCGCGCAAGTACAAAGTGCGCGCCACCTACTTTCGCCGCGCGCCGCCATGCACGCACGGCGCGGCGTTCTTACGACGTCAGCCACGAGCGCCCTCTGCTGCAACTCCGCTCGTGGCCACCACTGAACGACATCGTTCACTTGGGACTGAGATAGCAACCAGTTAGGACCTTCGTAATCAGATAGGCACCAGTGAAGACTTGGCTATCAGTTAGGCACTAGGCAGGACTCTAGCTCAACTATGTATCAACATTCTCCAGTACTATGTGAAAGTTAAGTATTGTATAAATTCTGTGCAATATATATCTCGTTCTAATTTACTCTAGTGTTTCTAGTTTCTGGCTGCTCACCTTCCTACCTGCACAAGCGTGCTATCTTTGTTCCTGTGTCGGTCTCATTCCACTCGGCCACCGACACATACGACGGAAACAAGACACAAAAGCGGCGACGAGGCTGGGACACAAAAATGACTATAGAGACAAAATTGTCACGTGTCTTTCTTTTTACCTTCAGGTTTTATCGAAAATACGGTGGTCAAAATCACGCGACTACTTGTCCCACATTTTAACGCCCATGTTTTTTATCCTTAAAGACAACCATTTGATTTTGGACTTGGACCCATGTATTTGGCCCTATTGAATTTTTAACCAATTAACGGATGAAACCAACTAGAATGTTGGGATTCAGTAGCGAATTATGACGAGAGAATAAAAAGTTGTAAGTAATACCGTGTTCAATTCATGTATCGCGTTTATTAAGTTATTGGTCCTGTAATTTTAATTATTGTTTTGTTATTTAACACAGTAACACCTGAAGATGCGTCTCTACTGACGCGAAACCGGTTGTGGACCTGTACATAAAAGGATCTCAATAAAAACAGCTGAAGCGGCTCCAGAATTTATTGATTGTTTCATAAGAGGGCATTTCTATTTCAATTTCCAAAATACTTTCTTTTATTATATGAGGTCATACAATCAATTTTTTTAAACAATTGATAAATTCATAAAAGAAAAAAAAATTAGCGCTCCCAGAAGGGGAGTGGAGAGGGGGAAGAGGCTAACGTAAACGGAATGTGGCAGCGCTAGCTTTTGTGGCGAAACCCGACCCCTGCAACGCTGCGACAAATGTCGCAAAAACAGTCTAAATACGTATATAGAATTAGCTTAATGGCTGCTCCTTCGCACGATATCCTGGATAGCCTCCACTGGTTATTTCTTCAAAACGGTCCAATGTTTATGAAGCTTAAGGGACATAACTGCGAGGGTAATCAGTCCCTAAGCTTACAAACTAGTTATGAAGTAGCTACTGCTAAGGACATCACTAACGTCCATGACCGAGGGTGGATTCGAACCCCTGACCGTAGCGGCCGTTCTGACTGGCGCGCCGCAGGCCGCTCGGCCACTGCGGCCGGCTATTTACTTTATAATTCCGACCTTGAATCCAAACACCAATACCAATTTTTGTAGTTCCGATTTCAAAATTGGCTTAGTAGTAACATCTTAATCCACTATTTAACCCCCTTTATTAGACGTCCAAAGATTAAGAAATTTTGAATTTTTTCCAATTTTCGTGGTTTCAGCCTCACAACTGTCTATAGCAAAAAAACCTTTATTTCACCTCTGTATTCGATAAATTTCATAAATGTATGTGATGTAATAAATCTCAATTTGCGATCAGTTATGGCTTCACTGTACTAGGTTTAGATGTAATACTAAAAGGTGGCGAATGAAAATTTGTGCCCGGCCGGGATTCGAACCCGGGATCTCCTGCTTACTAGGCAGACGCGTTGACCACTCCGCCACCGAGGACACAGTGACCAGCCCGACTGCAGAGGACTCTTCCCTGCACGTCTCCCGCCACACACAAATCTCCATTCACCACGCTGTCTCTTTCCTATTACCACAGCCTATTTGTTCTGTAATGCTCGCAGCCACAATACTGTATTCCCTCATCAGGGAGAACAGACCATGAGGTATCGAGAAAATTGTCGGAAGAACAAACAGGCTGTGGTAATAGGAAAGAGACAGCGTGACGAATGGAGATTTGTGTGTGGCGGGAGACGTGCAGGGAAGAGTCCTCTGCAGTCGGGCTGGTCACTGTGTCCTGGTGGCGGAGTGGTCAACGTGTCTGCCTAGTAAAGCAGGAGATCCCGGGTTCGAATACCGGCCGGGCACAGATTTTCCTTCGCCGCCCTTCGATATTCCATGTGAACCCAGTACAGTGATGCCATAACTATTCGCAAATTGCGATTTATTTCATTAAATGAACGCTGTAACGTCAAAAAATATATAACAAATGCATGTATTTTTTAAAATTTTAACAAATAATCCGAATTTACGCACTTCTACATTCACAATTACGTTATACCAACGTATTTTCAAAAAGCAATTTTTTTGCTTTTTCTATTTTACCCCCTCAGTAGCTGAAAATCCAAAACAATTTTAACGAAGAACCCTAATCCGAAATTGTGCACTTTTAACTCCATAATTGAGTAAGCAGCAGCGTACTATTATTGAACTTTTCAGCCCGTTTCACCCCGTTAGGGATGAAATACCGAAAGGTCGTTACTTAAGCAACACCTGTAGTGTACGATCTGAACCATCTGCAAATGTCAAATTTCTGTCAATGGTTTGGGCTGGGCGACGATGACTCAATCAACCGGGACATTGCCTTTTAAATATAAAGATATCTTCGTGTATATGAGAATGTGTATATACACCGCAGCCATTTCTAGAATGGCTTATCCACCAAAGCAGAGTTTTCTGAAGACAGCAAAAACCTTATTGCACTTATTTTCATTTATTCATTTACGCCCAGTTTCCATGTGCTTCGCCATGATCTTCTGGTCGCATTTATTTATACATAGCGATCATGTTTCCAAAAAATAATACTAATAAAATAATGGAGGTGTCCCCTGTCTCCAATGTCCAACGATTCCGTCCCGCATGCATGAGAAATAGCAGTACCTGTCAAATTCATGGTGATTGGTTAAACAGTGTCAAAGTCTTGAGGAGTGTGTGTGTGTGTGTGTGTGTGTGTGTGTGTGTGTGTGTGTGTATTCCTGTTGTTAAACCACACACAAACCAATGTACGAAGCGTGATATGCCCGGCTGTTAATGTTCATTTCTTTAAATTAATGCTTCCATTGGCAGGAATACCACAATAGGCGCTTTCTCGGAATCGAAATTAGCTAACTGTTCCCTCTTTTAGTAATCGGGTTTGGATTCAAATAGTATTACACTCCACTACTTATATTCATAATTTACTATAAATTATATCCAGAGAAAACAGGCGCGTTGCCTAGCAAAACTCAAATGTTCAAATGTTTGTTAAGCGTATGGGACTTAACTCCGGGGTCATCAGTCCCTAAACTTACAGACTATTTATGAACTAGCTAAGACTAAGGACGGCACAAATATCCATGCCCGAGGGGGGATTCGAACCCCCGACCGTATTGGCCGTTCTGACCGTGACTCGAGCGCCTCAGTCACCTCCGCCACCGCGGCCGGCCCTAGCAAAACTCTAACATCCATCAAACAGTACATAAAACGGCGAAAACTGCATAATTAAAAGTTTCTGATGAACGTTCACGCCCTGGAATATTACGTAGTTCATAAACTAAAGTACTGCATTTGATATTACTGCACGTCAAATTCCTGTCGAAGCAGTCCGATCGAGTGTTTACACATGTCAGTTCGTTCAGTCAAAGATAATATTTAAATAAATTAACGTACACACACGTAACTTTTCTCAGATTCTTCGAATATATTCACAGTTACTTTTGAATGTAATGATATCTTGGATATTAGGAACTTTTCATCCATAAGTTCTATGAAGTCCCAAAATGTAGTTTCTATTATTATCAAGTCAAATCCACGCCCAAACCAGCACACAGTCATTCGACTGATTCTAAGTATCGACCGTAATGACTGATTTCGATACTGTTAGTACCAATCACAAAACTGTACGAAAGATTTAGTACCGCGTAATAAAGTCCATTAATATAGTAACGCATATTACACACATTTCATCGATTTCTTCAGCTAAAACATGACTGACTTTAACAATGCGGAAATTTTGCTTTTATATGACCCCACGGAGCAAATAACTAAGTTATTCTGTTATTGTAATATGGTCTGACAAATCGATAAATGTGTTTTCCGGTATTTGCCCACCTAGATTTATTGTGAGCAACCATTCGACAGCTCAGTTTTACGGGATATCAGATGCACTACCAAATCCGCGCTTTAGTTTAATACATACTGGGCGCAAAAATTAAGCAAATTTATCGATTGTCGTCCAAGACTAAGGTAAAGCATTTTCACACGCTATAGTTTCAAAACACTTTTCAGCTAATGGAATTTTTAACAGCTATCAGGGCTTTAATAAAATTCTGCTGGGATAGAATTAGTCAATTTTACTTACGATTTATAGTGCTGATGTTGCCAACGATCTTTGCATGTTCTTTTACAACTAACAGCTTGACAGAGAAAATAGTTCATGTTTACCAACTTCTTGTATGAACCCTTGTCCGGTCAGTAAATTAATCATCCTCGTAAAGCGAACATTTTGTTGCAAACATTAGGGAACTAAACCGCCGTTGCAGGAACAAAAATTAGCATCGCAGTAGCTTCAAACATCGTTACGAGCCATATGAGCCTTATCACCACCATCATCATTAGAGACTGATTATGCCTTTCAGAGTTCAGTCTGGAGCATAGTACGTCTAATTAAATTCCTCCATGATCCCCTATTCAATGCTAACATTGATGCCTCGTCTGATGTTATGCGTTTTACTTCAAAATCATTCTGCGCCGAATCTACGTACTTTCTTCTTGGTCTACCTCGACTCCTCTTACCCTCTGCTGCCGAGCTCATGAGTCTCTTAGGTAACCTTGCTTCTTCCATGCGTGTACCATGACCCCACAATGTCAGTCTGTTCGTTTTAACTGCTTCATCTATGGTGTTCATTCCCAGCTTTTCTTTGATTTCCTCATTATGGACACCCTCCTGCCATTGTTCTCATCTATTGGTACCTGCAATCATTCTTGCTACTTTCATATCTGTAACCTCTATCTTATGAATTAGGTAACCTGTATCCACTCAACTTTCACTCCCATACAACAAAGTTGGTCGAAAGATAGGGTGGTGCACTGCTAACTTAGTCTTGGTACTGACTTCCTTCTTGCAGAAGAGAGTAGATCTTAGCTGAGCACTCACTGCATTAGCTTTGCTGCACCTCGATTCCAGTTCTTTCGCTATGTCGCCATCCTGTGAGAAAATACATCCCAGGTACATGAAACTGTCTACCTGTTCTAACTTTGTTCCTCCTATTTGGCACTCAATCTGTTTGAACCTCTTTCCCACAGACATTAGTTTCGTTTGGGAGATGCTGATCTTCATATCATAATTCTTAACTTGTAAAAAAACAGTATGCATCATTTAAAAGTAAATATTATTGCTATTGTCTAAATATTGATACTGTGTTATCGCCAATGTATATATAAATAAAACTCTGTAGCAGTACTTCGTAGCTTCAGAACCTTCGCTAAAAAGAACACGTATCGAAACCTGTCGTTTACAACGTGTAGAAATTGTGCGTAACTGCAAATGAATTAACCCACCTCGCATAGTTTTAAGACTTGTCACGACGACTGTTTATTAACTATATTTTACGCCTTTCAGGACCCACTGCAAACGAAAAACACGAAAACCATTTTCTGAACGATTAGAACAATTCGGAGCTGCACAGCCCACCATGCTGAAAGCGCACTGACTGTCCTATTATACAATCGCGCTTCGAACCGAAGGAACAAAAAAAGGCGGATGGGCATGTCCGTCTATATCTTGGTGCCCTATTCGTGAAGATGACACTATTGGGCAGGAAACACGTGAAGAGTACCACCATATTATTATTATTAGTAGTAGTAGTAGTAGTAGTAGTAGTAGTAGTGCAGAGTGGAATAGATGAATACCCGAGCGCATACCCGGGTGCTGATAGGATGTAACCGCCGTATACCCAGATGTTCTGCGAGTGTCTTATGAGCAGTGAGGACGCTCCGGCCATCCATATGCATGGCGTAATGGCCGACATCTGGAACGGCTCTTCAATTAGCCGGTGACCCCCCGACTGCCGACAGACAGGCAGACAACCTAACAGCTGGGCTCTGTCTGACTGACTGCGCCACAGCACCTAACCTACTCAACCATCGGTTTACCTCACAAGGGTTTCAGCTCGTCTACATACACAAAATCTGACAACACGTAGAATTAGAGGGGCCAAAATCTCTTATACAACTGAATTCGAAAACGACAAATTTTTCACAGCGGGATTCGAACCACCGATTTTATGGTTTTAAGAATAAAACACTACGACCTATTGTTCTCACCTGTACTACATTGACATATGGTGCAACTTTCAAATGTTTGTATAGCTTATGGGACTTAACTACGGGGTTATCAGTCCCTAAACTTACGAACTACTTATGAACTAAGACTAAGGACGACTACACGGACTGTCTTAAGGCACGTCTCCCTCCATACCACAGTCTCGGTCTGTACTGCTACTACTAGAGAGACAATACAATCCCTTGGGACAACATTGTTGATATTTATATCACCTCGGCCTGAAAAATTGACTTTGCAAAAACTTCAAAGTACACGTAAGTACCGGTAAAGTTGCACCCCAAAAAAAAATTGTTTAGGAACAAGGCGGGATTCTTTGCGTCCAATGGATTTAGCTGTGTTATTTAACTTCTGAACTTCAAGAACTACACAGACATTCTTAACACTTTCGCTGCGGCTGACGCTATCCTACACTGACCTTGAGCCGCTGAATAGTTAGCAAAAGGGAAGAAACAGATACAGGATTAAAGTTAACACGCTTAAGTTGACGCATGTACATTCGAATTTACTAATCTATGAACCTTCCTACTAAAAACCAAAATGGAATTAATATTTTACATTACATGTCACTAGCAATTTCATATATAAGAAATGACAAATATAAGAATGTAGTTTTTGAAGTTGAATTTGAGAAACTAATGCATCTGTATCAGGTTCAATTGAAGTGGTTGCAATTCTCATTCTGTTGCTCTAACAAGGACACGCTTACAAGCAACAGAATGAGAATTGCAACCACTTCAATTGAACCTGATACAGATGCATTAGTTTCTCAAATTCAACTTCAAAAACTACATTCTTATATTTGTCATTTCTTATATATGAAATTGCTAGTGACATGTAATGTATAATATTAATTCCATTTTGGTTTTTAGTAGGAAGGTTCATAGATTAGTAAATTCGAATGTACAAGCGTCAACTTAAGCGTGTTAACTTTAATCCTGTATCTGTTTCTTCCCTTTTGCTAACTATTCAGCGGCTCAAAATTCCTTCCACTGCGTCTGTCCCCCGCCGCTGCTGTTCAAAAGTGTTAAAACTGGGCATGACCATATTCATAGCTGAATAATCTCCCGGCTTAAACCACCTCACTATTAGGGAAAAATTGTGTCCATATCTCCGAACAACTATAGGGACAAATAATACAATCCCTTGGGACAACATTGTTGATATTTATATCACCTCGGCCTGAGGAACAAGGCGGGATTCTTTGCTGGGGTGCTATTCTAATGTAGGAGAGCCCTGACAATTTGATACGCATTTCACAGGGAACGTTGAGGCAGAATTAAAGTATGTGGCGTGTAGGGAGACGTGCTTTCAGACAGTCCGTGTAGTCGCTTTGGCTGCAACGCTGTGTTAGCTGAGTGGTCTAAAGCGCCTACCTAGTAACCAGGAGGTCCCGGGTTTGAGTCCCGGCCACCGCATAAATTTTAATTCAATGCCTCTCCTTATGTTTAATGACTATAGAGACGTTATGAAGTAAAATTACATTCCTCTAGATTTCACGAGCAGTTATTTTCAAAGTTTGCCTCCGAAGTTCAGTCGTCAGTAAGCGAGACTTCCAAATTACGGCCGTTTATTGAAGCAGATACACATAGGCATCAACACGGCTATAACATACTGTAACTTCAAAAAAAAGTTCAATTTTGAATCCGCAGCAGAAAAAGGCATAAGTAGTTGTCTTTACATTGCTGCTAAATTTGTGTTTATTCAGGTGTTTCGATATTAAGCCATTGTCAATCCATGGCGAGTATGTATCGTAAATGTTTGATGTTAAATTTTATTTTAAAAAACTGTCATTTTGACGCTACTTGCAGTATCCGTAAGTTCTACATGATTTTGAAGATTTTCTTTTTTTAATTTTTTATCTTTGATCTTGTAATATTGTGCATGTGTTTTTCTGGGATGTTTTTTCAAAGTTGTAAAAGGCTTCCCAATGAATTTCTGCGTGGTGTGGTACAGCAACCGTGTTAATTCGAATTCTTGAATAAAAGAACGCCGTTTTCTTTGAAGATAGCATTTAAGGTTTAAGTATATTCGGAATTTCATGTTTGCCTTCGCTATGAAAAAGTTTTCCTTTGGATTCATCCTCTAATTGTATTAGATCATCGATATTTTCTAAATAATTTCGGGTCCAAAATCTAAGTGATCATTAAGAATTTTACTAGGTAATATTTCTGTGTGCTCTATTTATGATTCATCCAGAATATACATATTTATGCCTTTAGTAATTTTATCAGACATTTGTAGGATTCTTTCTATTTCTGTCATGGCATGTTTTTTATTTTTAGATCCTGCTAAAAAGTGGAATGTTTATTTTCTATCTTACATTTACAGTTAATGTCTGCCAACAAATATTACTTAAATTTCCCAACAGCATAAATATGAGTACTCCGAAAGAATTAGAATTATACATCTAGACAAAGAATTTTGTGACGGAATGCTATCATAAATTTTAGACGTTTATTTTTTAAGAAAATTGTTTCTAATTGTAAAGAAATAGTAGATTAATCCAAAGAACCACTCTGACATATGCAAACATATCATGAAACTCCGAATAAAATTCAACCATAGATAAAATAGAGATAGAACTCAATAACGCATCTCCGAAAAACAAGGCACTATTACAGGAGTACAGTTAAGAAAATTAATACAAGAAGATCTTAATAAATGTGATGAATTTAGGAGTTCTGCTTCTAGGAACGAAATATAAACCCATCAGCGAAATTTAAGTTGTATTTACCGATCGCTATTTCATTATAAAACTACCTCAAAACCCGGCGTTGCGCGGGTTATTTGTGTCTTCCAGACGACAGTATCTTGCCTGCCTGCCTGCCTCTCTCTCTCTCTCTCTCTCTCTCTCTCTCTCTCTCTCTCTCTCTCTCTCTCTCTCTCTCTCTCTCTCTGTGTGTGTGTGTGTGTGTGTGTGTGTGTGTGTGTGTGTGTGTTTTTCTTCATCTCCTCCTCCTTCCCTCTCCTTCCCTCCCCTCCCCCCCCCCCCATCATCAGCTAGGAAACCTCATTTATGTCAACATTTGTGATAATTGGTCAAATAGCGTTTTTATTTATTTATTTTTTGGAAGGCACATTTTGCCATTCATCATAGAACAATTTATGCAGAGTGTGACCTTCGATTTGCTTTAACCGTCTAGTCTCGTATAATTCAAGACAGCAGCAAAACTTTTTATTTTGACCTAAGTTAAGTACCCTCCGTCATGTACCACACGAAATTTAGACAGTGAACTTCCTGTCGTTTTAAAGGCCCCGTGTACAGAATTTCATCGAGATTGGAGGGAAAACTAAACTTCGTCGAAATCCGAAAGTAGTCTCCGCCATGCACAGAACGTAATTTTACGTTGGCAGTGGGGCCCTCTTGTTGTAAAGGTCAAGTGAGCAAAATTTCATATGTTCGGAAAAAAAACTATAGCTTTGTGTGCAATAGTAAGACATGGAGAAGTTGGAAAACGAACTTTAAAATCTGCTTATTGCGGTTCTCTCTACCTGCTTTTTCATTCGTGAGATTATATATATATATATTAGGAGCATCCTGTATACTTTCACAGGTTGCTTGACAATGACAATGCCGAAAGAGTTAAATTTTGCACAATAAGAACAAATATTTATTTATAATCTTTCAGTTCTCCACATAGTCGCCGCGGTGGAGTAGCCGAGCGGTCTAAAGCGTCTCGCTGCGGAGCGCGCGGTTGCTCGCCGTGGAGTTTCGAGTCCTCCCTGGGGCATTGGTGTGTGTGTGTTGTCTTTAGGTTAGTTTACGTAGGTTTAAGTAGTTTTGTAAGATACGGACTGATGATCAGGCAGTTTGGTTTGATTGATTTACAAACATTTGAACATCCCCAAGTTCTCCAAGAGATTGTACAAAATGTCTCGGAACGGATAACCAACTCTATTCCGGATACGATACATTGCCACGTGGGGGATAGCCGATTTCCCGATCGTTTTGGAATCTTGGCCGTTGCCTGTGTGTAAGTGAATTAATAAATTTGCAAATTATTGATATAGGAGGGGTAGAAAGAAGAATTAGGAAAGAAAGGATTGACAACGGTTGCATTTGGGCATTGAAATTGAACAATGGCGACAAGTGAAATGAGTTGGCCGGGTCTTTCGTTTCGCGCCATCGGTCGTCTTAACCACTTCGCTAGCCGTGCTCGTCTCCCGTCCGTCTCAAACTTCCACAAGTCGCACGCTATGGCTGTAGCGCCCCTAACGTCTATGCCCTCATCCTCGCCAGTACGAAATCCCGTGGGAGGTCGAACGTAAGACCCCCATCTGCGGTGAATTTAAGCTAACACCGTCTTCGAGTGCAAATACTTACAAAATTAAGTGTGTGTTGTCTGGTCGTTCGGACATGTCCAAAAGAACAGACACCACACCAAGATACTAAGGGTTAATAAATAGTCATAGCTTAGAAGTTGAAAGACGACTGTGTCGTCTTCCATATATTTTTTGTATGTTTCTGTAAAGTTATAATTTAATGTCGCTAGATTATCACTTTGTTACAACTTTAACCCCAGTCTTTTCAAGGCTTGAGGAATAGCCTAGATAGATTACTCTCAGATTGCAACTTTAGAATCCACCGTGATTTTGTATAATGAATCCGATTTTCAACCACTTCACCTTCAGTGGAGCGCGTTCATGTAACGTAGCCGTGTGTCGCCGTTAGCGTGTTTGCTCGCGGTCCAATTCAGATGTCATTTAACTTGCTACACACGCACCATCTCAAAACAGGCACGACATACCAGAGCCAGCTTCAAAGTGTTTTTATATATTGTGTTTTGTGCTACCTCCGACTTGCTGAATTTCGCCTACGATAGCGGCGCCTGCTTCCGCCTCGTCTCAGCACGCTGATTTTGGTGAGTTTCGCTGTGGCAATGCGTGTGTGAGAGAGAATGAGTTCTGAATCCTTCCCCTCCCCCCCCCCCCGTAGTGTTAAACCATGTATAATTTAGGCTGGGCACCGTCCACATTAATCCATGTAAGAGATGCATTTTTATTGTATTAACAAAATTGGTTCCCCTTTTTGCTTTTCTATCTGAATAAAGAAGTTCAGCATAATCCGTAATTGCCTATAAATTGTAGTTTTAGAGCACCTTTTCTCTTATTTAATATTGTTCTTCGCAAGTGCTGAGAACAAGTTCAGATGCAATTTTAATTAATGTTTAAATTCCGTTGCGCCATAAATGTCTTCTTAGCCACCTTTCTAAGATAACTTTAATTGCGGTGGCTTTCTTATTAATGTCTGTGTGTAATAACGTGTGAGCTGCTATGTATATTGACCACTGTAGTGTCAACTTCCTGTTATTGAAGTAATATGAAACGAGTCAGTTCTCAGTTTGGGCCAGGGAACAAGGCTTTGTAGCGGGGAGTAACCAGTAGTTCACACGGAGCTCATTTGCTAATTTTTGTGATAAAACAAGGCTCTTGTTTCGTACAGTGGTCGACTTTTCAAGTTTAACTCCCTTTTTGATTCAGCCTCATATCTAAGGTCGAACGTCGTGACTTGTGTTAGACTACATCTAAATCTACTTCCATACTCTGCAAATCACATTTAAGTGTCTGGCAGAGGGTTCATTAACCACTTTCATAACTTTTCTCTACCGTTCCATTCTCTAATAGCGCACGGGAAGAAACACCTAAATCGTTCCGTTTTCGATCTGATTTCTCTTATTTTATTGGGATGGTCATGTCTCCCTAAGTAGGTGGGTGCTAGCAAAATATTTTTGAATTCAGAAGTAAAAGTCGGCGATCGAAACTTCGCAAACAGATCACGCCGCAATGAATAACGTCTTTCTTTTAATGATTTCCACCCCAATTCGTGCAACATTTCCGTGACGCTTTCCCCCCCGTAACGTGATAAAACGAGCTGCCCTTCTCTAAAACCTTCTCAATGTCTTCCGTCAGTCCCACCTGGTGAGGGTCCCACAAGGGGCAACAGTACTCCAGGAGAGGACGCACAAGTGTGATGTAGGCAGTCTCTTTGGTGGAGCTGGTGCATCGTCTAAGCGTTCTGCCAATGAAACGTAACCTTTGGTTCGCCTTCCCCACAATATTTTCTATGTGTTCTCTCCAGTCAAAGTTGTTCGTAATTGTAACTCCTAGGTATTTGGTAGAATTTACGACCTTAAGGTTTGACTGTTTTATCGCGTAATTGAAATTCAGCGGATTTCTTTTAGTGGTCATGTGTATTATTTCACACTTTTCTTTATTTAGTGTCAATTGCCAATTTTCGCACCAAGTAGAAATTTTGTCTAAATCGCTTTGCAGTTGCTTTTGATCCTCTGTTGACTTCACTAACCGATAAACGACAGCATCATCCGCGAACAGTCTAAGGGAGCTATTCAGATTATCTCCTAAATCGTTTATAAACAGAGGAAGAGTAGGGGACCTATAACGCTTCCCTGTGGAACACCAGATATCTGTTTTACTCGATGACTTACCGTCAGTTACAACGAACTGTGTTCTTTCTGATAGGAAATCGTGGATCCAATCGCACAATTGGGGAGATATTCCATAAGCACCCAATTTCATAAGTAGCCGCTTGTGGGGTACAGTGTCAAAAGCCTTCCTGAAATCCAGAAATATGGAATCTACAACCATACTCCGCAAGCCACCCGACGGTGTGTGGCGGAGGGTACCTCGAATACCACTATCGATTTTCCCTCCTATTCCAGTCACGTATTGTTCGCGGAAAGAAAGATTGTCGGTATGTGTGTGTGGGCTCTAATCTCTCTGATTTTATCCTCACGGTCTCTTCGTGAGATATATACGTAGGAGGGAGCAATATACTGCTAGACTCCTAGGTTATTGTTTTTATTATCTTCAGTCCGGAGACTGGTTTGATGCAGCTCTCCACCCTACCACAGTCTAACATATACAGTCACGACACTCCCGTAGATTTTTGTTATACACTGCGACAGTAGCGCTCCAAGCGGCCGGCAAGCTACGTTTCTGATACAATATTGCACGAGTGCGAATAGTATCGTTTATATTGTTTTCAAGATACTTTTTACATCAGGAAACGTATTGAGTGTCATAAAAATAGGCAATAATTTAAAAATAGCTCCACCTTTGTCTTTCTTACGTTTCCTAATATCCCTGGCACGGTACGAAACGGTACATTACAGCACAGTTTATTTACAATTATCTTGTAACCTACAAGCTTCTACTGAATAATCTCATTTAGTATTAAAATTAGAAAAATGTCTAGGAAACACCAGAAGACCTGCCCTTTGGCAGAACGATGTCGCTTTTCTAGTCAAGAACGTCAACACTTCCTCACTACAATTTCAGTAAAATCGATGAGGGTGGAAGGTAGGAAACGAATAAAGAATATAATAACTACAGTATTTAACATAATAAATCAGCCGCCACAACTGTAGATGAAAGATAAAGTCACAGACCTGACAAGAAAACGGAAAAGCAATGAAACTGTGTCAACATAGAAGAACCCAATTCTACAATTGTTGCTACAGTTTAACCACAAACGGCAAGAATCTTCAAGGCATTGTCTTCTTAAGCTAAAGTAATCACACTCAAAGGAATATGCGCGTGTAAGAGACGAGTGAAGCCTACAAGTGTGCGAATCATTAGACGTCATACCGAAATGACATGTCAAAAAAACTGTCATAAAAAGACCACACCGTAATAGAAATTTATGTTTGTCTTGTGTTTATATTCTACTTACTTTCAGCGGAAAAAGCTGCAAATATATACGTATTCGTAAGTATTGGTTCTTGACGAAGTTCTTCGTTATACCACTCAATCAGTTAAATTCTGCTGTTTTTACATTAGTTTCCGTATTATGTATTTCTGTTGATATTTTATTAATGTTTGTAACACAAAAATTATACTATCTATTTTGTTAATTACGAACACAATGAAAAACATTGCTCCTTCGGCAGCTTGCCCACCGCTAGGGGCGCTAGTGTCGTTGCAGCTGTCAGTTGGTAACATCTTTCACAGCAGTGAGTGTCGCGACTGTATATGTTAGACTGTGACCCTACTCTATCCTGAGCAAGCCTCTTCATCTCCTCATAAGAACGGCAACCTACATCCACTTTAATCTGCTTACTATACGCGTCTCTTGGTCTCCCTCTGCGATTTTTACCCCAGACACTTCCCTCCAATGCTAAATTTACGATTCCTCTATGTCTAAGAATGTGTCCTACCAAGCGATCCCTTCTTTTAGTCAAGGTATGCCAAAAAATCCTTTTCTCACCAATTCTGTTCAGTACCTCTTCATTAGTTATGCGATCTACCCACCTAATCTTCAGCATTCTTCTGTAGCACCACATTTCAAAGGCCTCTATTCTTTTCCTGTCCGCATTGCTTATCGTCCAAGTTTCACTCCCGTACAAGGCAACACTCCACACAAATGCCTTCAGAAAAGACTTCCTTACCCTTAAATTAATATTCGATGTTAGCAAATTTCTCTTTTTCAAAAATGCTTTTCTTCCCATTGCCAATATGTATTTTATATCTTTTGTGTCCCAGCCTCGTCGCCGCTTTTGTGTCTCGTTTCGGTCGTAAGTGTCGGTGGCCGAGTAGACCGACACAGGATTAAGGAAGCACGCTTGTGCAGGTACGAAGGTGAGCAGCCAGTGAGACAGCGGAAACTAGAAACACTAGAGTAAATTAGAACGAGATATATATTGCACAGAATTAATACAATACTTAACTTTTACATAGTTCAGTACTGCAGACTGCTGATACATAGTTGAGCTAGAGGCCTGCCTAGTGCCTGTCCGATAGCTAAGTCTTCACTGGTGCCTATCTGATTCCGAAGGTCTTAACTGGTTCCTATCTCAGTCCCAAGTGAACGATGTCGTTCAGTGGTGGCCACGAGCGGAGTTGTAGCAGAGGGCGCTCGTGGCTGACGTAAGAACGCCGCGCCGTGCGTGCATGGCGGCGCGCGGCGAAAGTACGTGGCGCGCACTTTGGACTTGTGCGACACCACAATATCCTCTGTACTGCGACCATCGCATGTTATTTTACTACCCAAGTAACAAAACTCATCTACCACCTTCATAGAGACTCCTAGGTAAAGGATGTTAACCTCCAGCATTCCTCAGTCGAAGTCTTCAGACGTCTGTTTTAGAAACTTGCGGGATTCCCCCGTGTAGAAGAAGTCTAAATCCTGCCACTTTGGCCCCGCTACGTCGCCGTGCCAGGAATAACCTCGGCCTGGCTGTTTCGCAGCTGTTTTGCTGCTAATCGCGCGTACGGGTCAAGGGCCAGCGTATTACGCAACGCGGACTTCAGCCCAACGTCAACATGAGCGTTGCGAAAGTACGGGGCCCACTACACTACGAGCGTCACATTGACGTTCATTTACCAGCTGAGCGTACGAGAATGGTAGTACTCTACGTAGGCCTGCGGTTCTGGACAGTTACGAACGAGAAGAGTCTCATATGGATCACCGATTTCTATCAAATTTTGCATGGACGTTCTATATCTATTCATCTTATAAAATAGGCTGTGTGTGTGTGTGTGTGTGTGTGTGTGTGTGTGTGTGTGTGTGTGTGTTTTCCGCATCACCTTAACTGGGCCGATTTCAACCAAATGGTGCACATGTTCCGGCAACAATTTCTGTCGGGGTACGAAGCAACTATGACATGACATTCATGAAAAACAGCCGTCTCGTGCAAAAATTTTCTACATAATCTCTGAAACTAATGAACAGATTTCAACGAAATTCCGTACAAATATTCTTTGAGTAATGAATCATTTTCTATGGCTACAAAAGCCACTTACGGTACATACTTCCTAACATATAACGTCAAACAGTGTAAACTGCCCCATCTTGCGGCGCGTAATAGCGTGATTTTATTCCTCAACTATTTAACAAGGAGAGCACTTAGCGACTTGCAATGAACTTTGAATATGATTTCAAATCTTCACGAAACTTTCTCGCTGACAACCCCAACAAAACGATTAAATGAAAAAGTTTATTACTTACCACTTTTCGAATATGACATATCTACGCATTTGTCATGACGTTAGAAATTATGACTTCTACAATGTAAATTGATGCACGAGACATTTCAGAGACTAGACGTACATACATCGCGCGCGCGCACACACACACACACACACACACACACACACACACACACACACGAAGTAAAGTTACTTCGATAGTGTATCACAGTTCCACATATACTTCATGAGACATGAAATCAACAATTTGGTACATGGAAAACAGCACGCACGAGGTTTCCATTTACCGGGTGATCAGTAAGTCAGAATAAATTTGGAAACTTCACAAATCACGGAAAATTTGCACACATGCTTTGACTTAGGGTTTTATTAGAACAAATAAATTGAAAGAATGTCCGACAGATGGCGCGTGATTATGGTTTTTAACTGCTACCGTGACGGGTGAGAGGTACGCCGATCCCAGGTCCCCAGACCTCAGTCCGTGCGATTATTGGCTTTGGGGATACCTGAAGTCGCGAGGTATCGTGATCGACCGACATCTCGAGGGATGCTGAAAGACTACATCCGACGCCAATGCCTCACCATAACTCCGGACATGCTTTACAGTGCTGTTCACAACATTATTCCTCGACTACAGCTATTGTTGAGGAGTGATGAACATATTGAGCATTTTCTGTAAGGAACATCATCTTTTTTACTCTTAATTTGTTACGCTAATTATTGCTTTTCTGATGAGATGAAGCGCCATCTGTCGGACAATTTTTTTCTAATAAAAGCCCATGTCAATCCAAGCATGTGTGTCAATTTTTACCCCTCTATCTACATTATTCCGTCATTTATTAAGGTTTCAAATTTATACTGACTTTTCGACAAGAAAAAGTACGAGTCACTCATCAGCAAGATTAAAACACTAAAATCTGGAAGAAAGAATGACGGTAACGACTTGGGTTGTAGAATTTTTAACTGAATCTACGACTATGTAGAGGATTCTGGTCTCTATTCTAATTTGTTGTACCATTAATATTGGTGTAAGTTTATCATTATTTGTCATAACTTTAGGGCTGCAATTATATGCTTGAAAGTAATGTATTACAGGTACATAACCTACAACAATAACAACAACAACACTTTCTATTTCTATCTTTTAGATGCAAAATAATCTTCTCGGTAGCTTCCCTAGAGTGATTAAATTTTTCTTTGAAAACAAAAAACCTTCATTTTTCGTAAAAATTACCCTCTTATACCCGGTGATCAAGTCAGTATAAATTTCGAAACGGAAATAAATCATGGAATAATGTAGATAGTGTTAAAAATTGACAAACGCTTAAAATGACATGGGGCTTTATTATAACCAAAAAAGTTCAAAAATTTGAGACAGATGGCGCTGCTTCTGATCAGAAAAGCAATAATTAGCATAACAAATTACGACAAAGCACAGATGTTCTTTACAGGAAATGCTCAATATGTTCACCAATCAATCAACAATAGCTGTAGTCGAGGAATAATGTGAGTTATGGTGAGGCATTGGCGTCGGATGTTGTCTTTCGGCATCCGTAGAGATGTCGGTCGATCACGACACACTTGCGACTTCAGGTAACCCCAAAGCCAACAATCGCACGGACTGAGGTCTGGGGACCTGGGAGGCCAAGCATGGCGAAAGTGGCGGCCGAGCACACGATCATCACCAAACGACGCGCACAAGAGCCAATCAGACTGGGAACTAAAAACAGAGGTATTTAAATTCACTATCACTTTCGAATGACAATTGCCATTCTTTCTGAAAACATAACAAACGCTACAATACAAATGCCTCTTTTAGAAGAAATAGGCAACAAAGCAGATTTAACCCTTTAATGCGTGACTATTTGCAGATATAAAAACTACCATATATATATATATATATATATGTGTGTGTGTGTGTGTGTGTGTGTGTGTGTGTGTGTGTGATTGACTAATTACACTTGGCAAAGAAAGAATTACGAATGTAAACAAATGCACATGTTCCGAGTAAGGACGAGCTACTAGCGTATGTAATGGTATGTATACAAGCATTATTTATGGAAAAATGTTAACCAGTTTGAGAGATATTGCAAAAAATAAGGTATGTAGCTGAAGACCCACACTAGGAATTAAAGGGATAAGAATACCTGTAGAGAAAACAAAATGTGACAAAAATACTCCGGAATCTGTAGCAACGGATATTGGCCAGATAAATAGGGTAAATAAGTATAAAATATTTGGGAGAAATTATCCAACAAAATTTCTAAGATTAATTCACGTAAGAAGAAAGAGTACATAAAATGGAGAGAGCATATGGAATAACTAGGGATATCTGCAATACTAGTGTCTCAAAAATCGAAGATACCGCTCGAAAACAGCTGAGAAACCAAAATTTCTGTATGCAAGTGAATGTGTAATTTGTAGTTGTGCCAAAGAAACTCAAAGTCCAAGAAAGAAAGATCAATCGAAATATTCTTGGGCCACAAACATACAGGGGTGGAAGTTTAGAAGTAATGACCAAGTTTATCGCAATATATACTACTGGCCATTAAAATTTCTACACTAAGAAGAAACGGAGATGATAAAACATTCACGCGACAAATATACTACATGAGATAACATTTTCACCCCTGGCTGTAATATTGTCTTTGAGACGCCTGGGTATTAAGTCAAACAGAGCTTGGATGGCGTGTACAGGTACAGATGCCCATGCAGCTTCAGCACGATATCACAGTTCATCAAGAGTAGTGACTGGCGTATTGTGACGAGCCAGTTGCTCGGCCACCATTGACCAGACGTTTTCAGTTGGTGAGAGATCTGGAGAATGTGCTGGCCAGGGCAGCAGTCTAACATTTTCCGTATCCAGAAAGGCCCGTACAGGACCTGCAACATTCGGTCGTGCATTATCCTGCTGAAATGTAGGGTTTCTCAGGGATCGAATGAAGGGTAGAGCCACGGGTCGTAACACATCTGAAATGTAACGGCCACTGTTCAAAGTTCCGAACAAGAGGCGACCGAGACGTGTAACCAATGGCACCCTATACCATCACGCCGGGTGATACGCCAGTATAGCGATGACGAATACACGCTTCCAATGTACGTTGACGGCGATGTCGCCGATCACGGATGCGACCATGATGCTGTAAACAGAACCTGGATTTATCCGAAGAAATCACGTTTTGCCATTCGTGCACCCAGGTTCGTCATTGCGTACACCATCTTAGGCGCTCCTGTCTGATTCAGCGTCAAGGGTAACCGCAGCCACGGTCTCCGAGCTGACAGTCCATGCTGCTGCAAACTCTGACTGTTCGTGCCGATGGTGGTTGTCTTGCAAACGTCCCCATCGGTTGACTCAGGGATCGAGACGTGGCTGCACGATCCGTTACAGCCGTGCGGATAAGATGCCTGTCATCTCGACTGCTAGTGATACGAGGCTGTTGGGATCCAGCACGGCGTTCCGTATTGCCCTCCCGAATCCAC
>CM048754.1:22321360-22396360 GCA_026315105.1 Locusta migratoria
ACTTGCTAATACATTTGTGGTCTTATAATGGGGCTGAAGAGTATAGAAACATGAATTTCTCTGTCAAAAGGGATCGGTGATACAGGTGGTTGAAATGCCAGAATGGTGTCCAAAATGTAGCAACTAGAGACAATGGAAAACATGAATCATTGTGTTTAATGAAGATCGTATTTTGTAAAGATATTAACAGTTTGATTATGGTAGGGCAGATGACCATATAAAGATCTTCAGCATCAGTGTCGAAGTAGTAGCTGATTGAGATGCCAGATATTGTGTTTCCCACTGTTGACACTGATGTTACTGGTCTTTGTTGAATTAGTGTTGTATTGAGGGCAGCTGACAGACACACTGCAGTTAATATGTACAGTTCTTGCTGAAACACGAAGAGTTCTGCACTCTGATAATAGGTCAGATGGGTATAGAAACATTATGAATATCAGTGTCAAAAGTACTCAACGATATAGCTGCTAGAGATGCCAGACCAGAGTCCAGTCTCCTCAAAGTCATCACTAGACCTATTGGCAGCAGTCAATGACTGCAGTTGATGGATATTGTGAAGATACTAACAGTTTGACAATGGCAAGGCAGGTCCCCATGAGGTCACCCCCGTGGCCGTGGCCGTGGCCGTGGCCGTGGCCGTGGCCGTGGCCGTGGCCGTGGCCGTGGCCGTGGCCGTGGCCGTGGCCGTGGCCGTGGCCGTGGCCGTGGCCGTGGCCGTGGCCGTGGCCGTGGCCGTGGCCGTGGCCGTGGCCGTGGCCGTGGCCGTGGCCGTGGCCGTGGCCGTGGCCGTGGCCGTGGCCGTGGCCGTGGCCGTGGCCGTGGCCGTGGCCGTGGCCGTGGCCGTGGCCGTGGCCGTGGCCGTGGCCGTGGCCGTGGCCGTGGCCGTGGCCGTGGCCGTGGCCGTGGCCGTGGCCGTGGCCGTGGCCGTGGCCGTGGCCGTGGCCGTGGCCGTGGCCGTGGCCGTGGCCGTGGCCGTGGCCGTGGCCGTCACAGTCTGATGATGGCAAGGCAATTGAGTATGTAAAGACCTTCAGTGTCAGAAATTGGTAGCCGATTGAGATGCCAGGTGTTGGTTGCCAAATGTTCCTGTCAACCTTGCTGCTTCTAGTATTTGTTGAAATGGTGTTGTATTGACAGCAGCTTACAGACCAACACTGCAGATAATTGATACGGTTCGTGCTGAAATACCAAGAGTTGTGCACTCTGATGATGGTGGGTCTGATGGGTATAGAAACAACATGAATTTCATTGTCAATAGTAGTCAATGATACAGTTGCTGGAGATGCCAGACTTCAGTCCAGTCTCCACAAAGTTGCCATAGGGCTATTGGCAGCCATCAATCATTGCAGTTAATGGATATTCTCAAGATACTGTCTGATGATGGCAAAGCGAATGACGATGTAAAGAACGTCAAAATCCGTGTCAGAAATTGGTAGCTGATTGAGATGCCAGGTATTATGTTTCCAAGTGTTCCTGTTCACACCGCTGTTACTATTGTCTGTTGAAATGGTGTTTTATTGAGGGCAGCTGACACCCACTACAGTTAATGTGTATGGTTCTTGCTAAAATACCAAGAGTTTTGCACTCTGATGACGATGGGTCTGATGGGTACAAAAACATTATGAATTTCAGTGTCCAAAGTAGTCAACGATTACAGGTGCTAGAGATGCCAAACACCAGTCCGGTCTCCTCAAAGTCGCCACTAGAGCTATTGGCAACCACCACTGCAGTTAATGGATATTATCAAGATACTAACAGCTTTATGATGGCAAGGGAAGTGACAAATACCTTCAGTATCGGTGTCAGAAAGTGGTAGCTGCTTGAGATGTCAGGTGTTAGGTTTCCAACTGTTCCTGTTGACACTTGTTACTAGTCTTTGTTGACGTGGCAACACCAACACTGCAGTTAATGGATACGGTTCTTGCTAAAGCACAGAGTTCTGCACTCTTATGATGGGTCTGATGGGTACAGATACATTATGAATTTCAGTATCAAAAGCAGTCAACGATACAGCTGATAGATGCCAGACAACAGTCTGGTTCCGTCAAAATAGCCACTAGGACTATTGGCAGCCATCAATCACTGCAGTTAATGGATATCGTCAAGATACATTCTGATGATGGGAAGGTAGATGACTATGTAAAGACCTTCAGTAAGAGTGTCAGAAATTGGTATCTGATTGGGAATTAGGTGTCAGGTATCCAACCGTTCCTGTTGACACTGGTGTTACTAGTGTTTGTTGAAATGGCGTGGTATTGACAGCAGCTTATACACAAACACTGCAGATAATGGATACGGTTCTTGCTATAACACCAAGAGTTCTGCACTCTGATGATGGGTATAGAAACATTATGAATTTCAGTGTCAAAAGCAGTCGACGATACAGCTGCTAGAGATGCCAAATACCAGTCCAGTCTCCCGAAAGTCGCCAATGGTGCTATTGGCAGCCGTCTATCACTGCAGTTAATGTATATACGTTCTTATTCAAACACCAAGACATCGGTGATGTTCCGATGATGGGTTGGGTGGGTGCAGACACATTATGAATTTCACTGTTATAAGGAGTAGCTGCCGTAGCCGGTGGAGACGCCAGATGGCAGACAGGAGTCCACAGTTTTGTGGTAGTTTCCCATGCCTAGTCCTTCTTGTAGAAGCGGTGCGGCACGAATGGCAGTCGGCAGACCTCCACGGGCACGTCCCTGCCGCGCACTTGAACTGCCAGCGGGGTGCCAGGCCTCGCGTACTGGGCGTCGACATAGGCGAGGGCGACGCTGCCGCCCAGCGAGGGCGACGGGCAGCCGCTGCAGACGCGGCCCACGCTGGCGGGCGCCGCGTCGCTCAGCGCCGCCACCACCGCCGCCCCCGCGCGTGCGGGCGGGCCGGACTCCCACCGCAGGCCCACCCGCTTCCTCGGTGGACCGGACCGCAGCTGCTCTAGGATCACGCCGGCACCGGGGAAGTCTGCTGCAGCGCGGCGCCTCTTGGCTGCAAGTGAAAAAGTTGATCCGTAAGATGTTGGCACCATGACCAAAGGATATGCACTTAAACCACCAAAATCCATGTCACACACCTATACCTGAAAAATCGCAATGATCTGTTTTACGGCCCACTTTAGGATTGTAGTTTTATAGCTTTTTGCAAACATTTTGAACCAAAATAATGTAAACACTAAAAAAAATTTATTAATAAGAGTGGCTGAAACCCTATTAGGAAAAAAATTTTAAGTGGTGGTGAGTTCCGAATCACTGCCTTCAGCATCACAATCCAACGCACTACCCACTACCCTACGGCCAACGGTTGGGAGTTGTGTTCTTTAATCTTGTACTATTGATAGTGGTCGTTAACTGATAATGTGGCATTTGTAGACACTAGATTATTATTTATCGTGCGAAGGTCGACGTGTTTTTGTTAATTCTTCAGTGCACCGTTGCTTTAAAACGTGTAAGTCACAATAAGAAAACCATCAAATACGCAACGCAAGATGGCGTATGCCACAGAGTTCTGGGCGAGGAATGTCACGTGACATCTGCGAACGGCTGGTTTTCGGTAATTCAGTGGTGGGTGTCAAAAGTCCGTTATATTTGCAAATAGCTCTGCAGCGATGCAAGATATGAAAATTACATAATAGACTGTACTTCTAGAGAATTTTCCCTCTGCCAATTAGGTTATTCAATTTTCATGTCAGATGAACGATTCGTTTGCAATTACAATTATATTAAACGGTTTCTTTTGGTATCACTACCGTATTTTTTGTCCGAAAAAATTTGTAAAAGCGAAGATCTGGTCTCTGACGGGCTACAATTATGTCTGTAAAATTTTGTGCTGATCGGTTGAACGGTTCGTCTTAAAAACAGGGAAAACGTTACGGACAGACGTACATACATCCCAAATTCCCCGTTATTTTTGTGAGTATCTTTGACACGCTACGAGATATGAAACAAACATAAGAGATCAAAATTGTAGAGAATCTTCTCTACAAATTCTGTTATTAAATTTCCGTATCAGATGAATACTTAAGCCGTCATTTTCATTTAAATTTCGAGCTGTCAAAAGACGACCGCAAAGGCCCACTTTTAGCGTTACTACCGTAACCTAAACTGGGTCAAAACGTGATCCATGAGATGTCGGCATCACACACAAAGGATACACACTTAAACCACCAAAAGCCGAGATGGACCAGCACCCCCTATAGAAGAAAGCCTGCTCACAACGTCACAACATGGCGGCGGTGATAACCTCTGAAAGGTTGTACACATTGATTTCAT
The DNA here is from genome assembly GCA_026315105.1 of Locusta migratoria. Taxonomy (NCBI): domain Eukaryota; kingdom Metazoa; phylum Arthropoda; class Insecta; order Orthoptera; family Acrididae; genus Locusta; species Locusta migratoria. The sequence goes on from CM048754.1 coordinate 22,325,626, forward strand.
TTGATTTGATTCTCTCAGGGAAGCCAAAACAGTCTTGGTCCAACACACCACTGCCCGCAAGGAAACTAAGTTTGTTGAGCGGTATCGCTCCCTGTATGTCTAGTAAAGCCAACCAATGCCCTTGAACAGTGCAAGGAGTCCCTTTACCAGTTCTTTATTAGACAATTTCTTCAGGTCTGGTTGTCCCAAATGATCTGTGCCTTTTACCACACACAAATATATACAGACGGGAAAACTCCGTAAGGACCCGGTCCTATGCTCAGGGATGCGGAGCAGGGGAGTGCTGAAGCAGTTCCATAAGATGTCCCATGATGGCGCTGCGGTCAGAAGCAGCCCTTTAAACTGGCCAGAGCAGGCGGCAGGTAGCGGCTGCCCCCACCACCACCTCCCCTCACAGCCGTGGCCTCATGGCAGGCGGCACGAGCTCTCCCCTCAGCCTCCCCTCCACGCTACCCTCTGACGTGCGAGAGGCACCCTAAGCCAGGGAACGGCCTGACACCTGCTAGCATCTTACGGAACTACGAGGGGAGCATAGGACAGTGGTTTAAGGGAGGCTGCTCCTCTGTATATGTTACTCTCTGCCACTACCAAAGGACATAAACCACCTAAAGCCGAGTGAGACACATTCCTAGTGTGTCAATGTAGCAAAGATCATAATCGCAGGGGTCAAATCTCATGAGTGCGGTGGGTGTTCCAGAATCAGCTGCTGCCTGTTGTCCGAGAGGTGCTGGGCACCATTAGTGGTTAGACATCATGCACTGTCCAGTTGAATAATGGTGTGCTGTTCCATGATATGTCGCCACTTTCACCCGTACACCGCTCGAAGGTGCCGCTGATTCCATAGAAAAGCGCCCCCCCCCCATCTCTGAGCATGACAATGCACGACGCTACCCCGCTGGTGGTGTTAGGTCGTCTAGCGCCACTGATACTGGCACATCCTCGAACATCACATCCTCGAACATCCTCGAACATCCTCGAACATCACATCCTCGAACATCCTCGAACATCACATCCTCGAACATCCTCGAACATCCTCGAACATCCTCGAACATCCTCGAACATCCTCGAACATCCTCGAACATCCTCGAACATCCTCGAACATCCTCGAACATCCTCGAACATCCTCGAACATCCTCGAACATCCTCGAACATCCTCGAACATCCTCGAACATCCTCGAACATCCTCGAACATCCTCGAACATCCTCGAACATCCTCGAACATCCTCGAACATCCTCGAACATCCTCGAACATCCTCGAACATCCTCGAACATCCTCGAACATCCTCGAACATCCTCGAACATCCTCGAACATCCTCGAACATCCTCGAACATCCTCGAACATCCTCGAACATCCTCGAACATCCTCGAACATCCTCGAACATCCTCGAACATCCTCGAACATCCTCGAACATCCTCGAACATCCTCGAACATCCTCGAACATCCTCGAACATCCTCGAACATCCTCGAACATCCTCGAACATCCTCGAACATCCTCGAACATCCTCGAACATCCTCGAGTGACCAACTCTCCCATATTATACGGGTTCTCCCATATTTTTAAATTCTAACATCTCCCTTTACTGTCAGCCTGTTTCTCCCATACTATGTCAACCGTTTCTATTAGCAGAAACCGTCTGATTATAGAGATAGTTGAAAATCTATAATCGTGATGTCTCGAAAACTTATCATAATCGATACCTCACAAAGGGCTTTTAATCAAATTGCGTGGTAACGGCATTTCGCCCCAGATTTGCGACTGGATAGAAGATTTCCTCTCAGAGAGGACATAGTTCGTTGTAATCGATGGTAAGGCATCGACTAAAACAGAGGTGATATCGGGCGTTCCACAGGGTAGTGTTATTCGTCCTCTGCTGTTCCTTATTTACATAAACGATTTAGGGGAACATCTAAGTAGCTCTCTTTGGTTGTTTGCAGATGACGCCGTCATTTACCGTCTAGTAAAATCTGAAGATCAAAACCAACTGCATAACGATTTCAATATCTGGATGGTGTAAGAATTGGCAATTGACTAAATCATGAGAAGTGCGAAGTCGTCCACATGAGTACGAAAAGAAATTGGTTAAACTTTGTTTACAAGATAAATCAATCAAATGTGAAGGCCGTAAACTCCACAAAATACCTAGGAATTACAATTACTTCTGACTAAATTGGAAAGAACACGTAGATAATGTCGTGGGAAAGGCGAACCAGAGACTGCGTTTTACTGCCAGAACCCTTAGATGCAAAAGAAACTGCATACACTACGCTAGTCCATACTTTTATGAAATATTGCAGCCTAGTGTGGGATCCTTATCGGGTAGGTTTAACGAAGGACATCTAAAGAGTCTAAAGAAGGGCAGCTCGTTTCGTATTGTCACGATACAGGGGAGACTGCGTTACGGAAATGATACAGGATCTGGGATGGGAATCATTACAACAACGGCGCTTATCGCTGCGGCGTGGACTACTTGCGAAACTCCAATCGCCAACATTCTCCTCCGAATTCGAAAATATATTGTTGACATACATAGGTAGAAATGATCATCAGAATAAAATACGAGAAATTAGAGCTCGAACGGAGATATTCAGGTGTTCTTTCTTCCCGCGCGCTATTCGAGGATGGAATGGGAGATAAATAGTATGATGGTGGTTCGATGAACCCTCTGCCAGGCACTTGAATTTGATTTGCAGAGTATCCCATGTAGATGTAGAAAAGGCGATTCATCAGATGTCGACACCACGACCAAAGGATATGCACTTAGACCAGCACGCCCTATAGAAGAAAGCCTGTTGACGTCACAACATGGCGGCGCTGAGAGGTTTAGAGTCCGCTGAAAGATTGCAAACATTGATTTGATTTTTCTCAGGGAAGCCAAAACAGTCTTGGTCCAACTCGCCACTGTCCGCACCGAAACTAAGTTTATTGTGCGGTATCGCTCCCGGTATATCTACTAAAGCCAACCAATGCCCTTGAACAGTGCAAGGAGTCCCTTTACCAGTTTTTTATTAGACAATTTCTTCAGGTCTGGTTGTCCCAAATGTTCTGTGCCTTGTACCACAGACAAATATATACAGACGGGAAACCTCTGTAAGGGCCCGGTCCTACGCTCAGGGGTGCGGGGAGGGAGGGTTTCCAGCAGTTCCGTAAGATGTCCCGTGATGGCGCTGCGGTCAGAAGCAGCCCTTTAAACTGGCCAGAGCAGGCGGCAGGTAGCGGCTGCCCCCACCACCACCTCCCCTCACAGCCGTGGCCTCGTGGTAGGCGGCACGAGCTCTCCCCTCAGCCTCCCCTCCACGCTACCCTCTGACGTGCGAGAGGCACCCTCAGAAGCGCCTCTAGTGTAGTCTACCAGTACTAAGCCGGGGAACCGCCTGACACCTGCTAGCATCTCACAGAACTACGAGGGGAGCGTAGGACAGGGGTTTAGGGGGGGGGGCTGCTTCTCTGCATGTGTTACTCTGTGCTTTTACTCTCTAATGCAATGCATTCTAAGATTAGATGTGATGCAGTTTCATCACTGTCATCACAGATCCTACATTTAGGGTCCTCTTCTGTTATTACCATTGTATGTAGGTGTTTTTTGAAATTCCCATGGCCTGTCAGCAATCCAAACATGAGTAATCTCTCTCCTGTTCAGGCCCAGGATTGCAGAGCTTCTTTTACAACATGGCTTTGGCATCATTACCTTGCCATGTTTTTGTTGATAGACTGGTCCAATGTTCTATGTGCTCTCTTCTCAGCCCAGTTACGTAGCTCCAATTTGATCATTGCCTTGGCGATTGTCAGGACAGGTTCCGGTCCAATAAATGGAGTCTCTGCCCCCATCCTGGCTAATCTGTCGGCATGTTCGTTGCCACTGATCCCCGAGTGGCCAGGGACCCACAATATTGTAAACATTAGCAGTGCATGCTGTTTATAGTACATTCTTTCGTTCGGGAGTGTATTTATTACGTAAATTGGTGCGTATGGTGTGATCGCTACGCTGGACGAGTTTTTGTGTGTGTGTGTGTGTGTGAGAGAGAGAGAGAGTGTGAGTGAGAGAGAGAGAGAGAGTGAGTGTGAGTGAGAGAGAGAGAGAGAGAGAGAGAGAGAGTGTGAGTGAGAGAGAGATAGAGAGAGAGAGAGTGTGAGTGAGAGAGAGATAGAGAGAGAGTGAGTGTGTGAGAGAGAGAGAGAGTGTGAGAGAGAGAGAGAGTGTGAGAGAGAGAGAGAGTGTGAGAGAGAGAGAGAGTGTGAGAGAGAGAGAGAGAGAGAGAGAGAGAGAGAGTGTGTGTGTGTGAGTGAGTGAGTGTGCGAGAGAGAGAGAGAGAGAGAGAGAGAGAGAGAGAAGAACGTGTGATCTCTTTTTTACTGACAAAATATTCTGTGCAGAAATGTAGAGGAAATTACGACTGTGGCTCAAAAGTTACCGTCTTTAAACGTCCAGAGAATAAATTAACTGGGGGTGGTTACGTAAATGTAATGAATCGCAATATCCAACGGTAAACAGTCATGACAAAACTCTTGTAAGGTTGAACGAAAACGGAAACTTACTCATTAACTTCTAGGAGCCAAGTTATCCTGGGAATTCTTGGTATCCAGTTCTTCTTCCACAGACGTTTAAAGACTATTTTTGGGCCACAGTCGTACTTTTCTCTACACTTCAAATTTATACTGAGTTTTTGATCAGCCGGTATTACTGCTGAGCAAAAGTAATGTCTGAACTCTTCTGGTTGCAGTTAATCTACTATTTCAGTAGAGCCTCTTTAGTTTCACAAAAATTGTAAGCCCATATGCCGACATACTTTTGGGGTTACCTAGTAGTTTGAAAAAGTGAATGCGTAGCTACAAATAATTAGCAAGTGCGTGTTTAAAGTGTTAATATCACCACGTCACATTTTTGGAAATATTTTGTTTGATACCTGACAAGTAGCTAAAAAGCCACGAGAAGTACATGTAAGGCACCGAATAAAAGTGAAAAGATGTATACTCCGTTCAACAAAACAAGAGATTTCGTGGCATCCGTTTCATGTGTAAGGTCGTTGTGTTTGTGTTGTTATATAGTAGTGATAATAGGTGTTTACTGTCAACTTCATCCTAAAGGACCAGTTGCTGAATAGTAACGGAAATATTAGTGTTTACAATAACATTCAGCATTCATAGGATTGGGTGTATTTTTCTCTCTCATTGGTATCACGTAAGAGTAAACTCATTGTGTCATCCTTGATTTGAGTCCATCTAAGAAGCGTTCAAAAAAGAAGTAATAAAGTTCTTTAGAGAGACACATGGTTCCTCGGGTGTATAAAACGCAGCTGTTGTGTTCAGGATAGTCAGTGACTAATATTGTTATGAAAACTTAATAGAAAGCCACATTCTCCTTGAAGCCTCCAAGGAAGGAAAGAACAAAAAAGGAAATATGATAAGCTTTCAGAACGTTTTGATGGCTATGACGCAAATGGGATTTTCGTGTGAAATTTCCAACACTTAACAAAGTGCTTGGCGTGGTAAGGGAAGTTGCAGATTTGGGAAATTTTCGGAAAAAATCTCTTCTTATAAAGTTATTAAAAGAAATGAATTTTAAATGTTTGGCTTCTAATAGCACTGCTATACTACGGTATTTTGCCAGTAAAAAAGATCACACGTTCTCTCACACGAATCGTCCAGCGTAGCGATCACACCGTACACATCAATTTACGTAATAAATACACTCCTGAACGAAAGAATGCACTATAAACAGCATGCATAGCTAATTTTTACTATCTTTCAGAGGACTAAGCCTCTCATCGCCGCCATGTTGTGACGTCGTGCGCAGGCTTTCTTCTATAGGGATGCTGGTCAGACACCTATACCTAGCGCTGCACTACTATTGTAAAATTTTCGGGGATTTAAAATCGTGGCTATATTTCCAGGGAATATTGCCGGCAACACTCCCAAAATTCATACATTCCCAGGAAATTGTGATTAATTAGCCAGATAGCTTAATAAAACTTACTAGCTTTAAGGCACTAATTATATAGTTAAACACAAAAACTGAAATATATTTTAAAAAATATCGTGCGATTAAAGAATCCCCTGGTCCCATCTTAAATGCACAGACAGATCTAAGACACAAGAGCCTGTTGCCAAATTTTGATTTTCTTAAACAGGTAGCTTACTCCGATAGAACACTTTTTCAGTTTAGTATGCATTTTTTCCCCCTGATATTTCGATGTCTGAGGTGGTGTGATCCGCAGAGCCCGTTGCAATTATTTTGTCACTACATTGAATGTTAATCCTCATGCTGTCTCATGTGGTGTATTTTAGTATAATGTTATGTAACCAGTAGGATTGGTTTCTTTCACCAGTTAACGATTTCAAGCATCAAATCTTACTTAGAATTCAGTTCGGTCACTTTTGTCTGGGCCCTGTTAGAATACTATAAACACAGGATTTGGCCAATATACAGTCACGTCTTGTACAGGAACGGTAAGGTTTGCAGCGACGCTAACGCCATCCTGTCGACAGCGGACGCATCATTCAATGGTAAGCATTGACTCTGCTAGTGCAGCGCCAACAAAAAAATGTTCAAATGTTTGTATAGTCTATGGGACTTAACTACGGGGTCATCAGTCCCTAAACTTACAAACTACTTACGAACTACTTACGAACTAGGACGGCACAAATATCCATGCCCGAGGGGGGGATTCGAACCCCCGACCGTAGTGGCCGTGCAGACCGTGACTGGAGCGCCTTAGTCTCCTCGGCCACCGCGGCCGGCTGCAGTGCCAACCCCGCTTCCACATGGCACGGTAAGGAACCTTATCCCTTTCCTAAAAGTACAATCGGTTTTCACGTCGAGTACGTTGTAAATCCCAGACACTTTTGTAAAAAGAAATGCATTTTCTTGTAGGTTTTACCTGCCCTCCACCCCAAAATATTTTAAAAAAGATTACTAACGTAACAGCATTTAACTTTTATATTTTTTAACTAGCTGAAAACCCGGCGTTGCCCGGGTATTTATTTATTTATTTATTTATTTATTTATTTATTTATTTATTTATTTATTCCTGTCATTTTTCAGATATATATTCATTTGTATAAGGGCTGTATGTCTGTAAAACCTCTTGGGAATACAATTAGTGCTTAAGACGTAACGGATTAAAACTTGGTGCGTGACGGGACGATTTTACATGAACATTACTGTTTATGTGCTCATATCACGAACTACGTGTCGTACTGAGACACAGTTTAGAAGGTACACTCAGCTATATGCATGTATACCATCTGTAAAATTTCCTGCGGCTATAAGTTTTAGTGTATAACTTGTAACGTCATACCAAATGGTGTAGTTTACTCCATAAACAGCGGAAAAGTAGTTAGCGAGAAACTTTTTCCTTTCATCATTTTGCTATGGATGTCAACGAGAGAAAGTTTAATAAAGATTTGAAATTATGTACACAGTTTGTTGCAAGTCGTTAAGTACTCTTATTCTTATATAGCGTATTTATGAAGTCTCTGGCTAAGGGGACTGAGGCGCTTCAGTCACGGTCTGCACGGCCACTACGGTCGGGGGTTCGAATCCCCCCCTCGGGCATGGATGTGTGTGCCGTCCTAGTTCGTAAGTAGTTCATAAGTTCCCAGAATGAAACTTTCACACTGCAGCGGAGTGTGCGCTGATATGAAACTTCCTGGCAGATTAAAATTGTGTGCCGGAACCGGGACTCGAACCTGGGACCTTTGCCTTTCGCGGGCAAGCGCTCTACTGGCGGAAGTGGAGTTGTGAGGCGGCATCGTGAGTCGTGTCGAGGTAGCTCAGTGGTAGAGCGCTTGCCCGCGAAAGGCAAAGGTCCCATGTTCGAGTCCCGGTTCCGGCACACAATTTTAATCTGCCAGGAAGTTTCAGTTCATAAGTTGTTTGTAAGTTTAGGGACTGATGACCCCGTAGTTAAGTCCCATAAGATTTACAAACATTTGAACATTATAGTCTCGCCGCATTATGTGGCAGTTTTCTGCGATTCCTATTGTTTACGACGTTATATCTCCTGAACGATGTGTCGTATATGGTTCGTACGCTTACAACAATTGTTATCTCACGTAAGGAATGTGTGTACCAAATTTGGTTGAAATCGGTCCAGTGGTTTAGGAGAAATTGAGCATCATTGTCGCTAAATGCAGCAGTTTTAGATATTTCATTGTTTATAACGTTGTATCTCGTGAACTATATATCGTATGTGGTTCTTACACTTACGGCGACCGTCCTCATGGATTGAAGCTTACGTGTACAAAATTTCATAAAGATTGAAACAAAAACTGTAGATTTGTATGCAACACGTACAAATATACGGACACACTGCTTTATATATTAGATGACGACGTAAAGTTAAGCTTTTAATTGTTTCCAATTTTACGTGAACGCTGGGGAAGGCTAAAAGGCAAATGTTTTTCTAAGGAATTTTAGTGATTACTTTTCTATGACTTAATTTTATTGTACAGTCAGCAACGTTATTGTATATTTTTCTCTTAACTTCAAAACACGGCCTTCTTAATGTATATTGCAGAGCACCTGACGCGTCTACAAGACGCGAAACCGGTAGTGCTTTTTTAAATGAAAATTGCAACCGAAGCGGATTTTTTATCAAAATGAAAACGTGCCTACGGATGCCCGAAATTCAACATTACATTTTAAGAAAAACTGTAAATAAATTTCATGGGAATTTATCATTTTTAAAGAGGAAATCGGTCAAATTAATAGATGAATGTGGTAATAGTGTTATCAGAACAAACACGAATACTCTTCATAGGTTGAGGTTCATATGGATCTGGACTTAACCTTGTTTCAAAGAAACATTTTTCAGTTTCCATTATTTTTAATATAAAAGAATTAGCCTTACCACTACCAATTATCGAAATTTACGATCTTACGTTTTCTAGAAATGCCTACCTAGAAATAATCAACTTTTAGATGAAGCGAATTTATAACATTTATGGGCCATCTAGAAGATAGCTACTAAATACTAAAATACACTTGGGTTGTTTATTCAGTTTGTTAAGCTTTGTCTCTCTTATACTTTAGACTGTAGAGTTTAAAATAAACTCGTGCGAAATTTATGAACACTAGTATTGTCTGTGGTCGAAAAATCTACATCACTGGGGGTAAAATTTTACGTATCATGTCGGCGGCCTCGCGTGATCATGTTGGCAATGTCAACAACACGATAGAAAATCTTTGCCCATTTGTTAGAACCACATAGAATGACTAGTGTATCTTACAGGCCATGAAGTAAACAAATAATGCTGTTCCTGCTTTATGGTTGACAGCTTCTTGTTATGTACCCTCGTCCGCCCAGTAAAATAATTGCCCTAGTAAAGCGAAGATTCCTTGAGAAATCATCATAGGAGGCCGCTGGGATATTTGGTAAAACTTAACCGGCACTGGGAGGTATGAAACGGTATCTTTTACGTGTTAAGGAAAATTCCTGACACAATAACAACAAATAAAAACGGAAGTACATACTTTTCATGCCATTTTAGAATTACATAACTTTCATTAGCCTAATATTTGAAATGGAACTACAATTTCGGTGTTCGTATATTTATACAACGCCAAGAAATAATATTTGGATACTGCGATATTCAGAAAGTGACACATCAAGGCAAGGGATGGGGTGAAACACCCACCGACGGCATTATCCATGCTTTCCTGCGGCCAATACAAGACACCTACATGAACAGACATGCAGATGGACACGATGCCTTCTGGGCATTTGCCAGAATGTTATGAATAACGCAGCGATCCTTATTAAGGTGTGCAACCCTAAGGAGACTGTGTTCAGAGTTATTGCAGAGAACAGTGCCAGTTGCCGTTATTGTTATCTATCTCTGATATCTGGTATGTGGTAGTGGTACTCACCGATCAGCCAGGAGAGTCCGGCTTCCACAGGCGTGGTCGTCTCGTCCAGGTCGTTCCCGTACAGGCAGAGGCCGGCTTCCAGTCTGGAACAAGCAGGAGGCCAACTCAGCCGTCACGTAACCCCAGAAATAGCAGGTGTTCAACAAGGATTTCTTTGTACGTCACAAAATCGTTGTTCGCTAATAGGTGTCTTGTCAAAGACTTACATGATCCTCTTGGACAAAACAAATTTTAGTCCTTTTATATTCCTTACAGACCTAACGACATATAGAGTGGGATATTTAAGATACAAAATATGTACAGAAAGTCATAACTAGAATAAATAAATTTACGGAAACCACAGGACGGGCGGGGAAACCACAGGACGGGCGGGGAAACCACAGGACGGGCGGGGAAACCACAGGACGGGCGGGGAAACCACAGGACGGGCGGGGAAACCACAGGACGGGCGGGGAAACCACAGGACGGGCGGGGAAACCACAGGACGGGCGGGGAAACCACAGGACGGGCGGGGAAACCACAGGACGGGCGGGGAAACCACAGGACGGGCGGGGAAACCACAGGACGGGCGGGGAAACCACAGGACGGGCGGGGAAACCACAGGACGGGCGGGGAAACCACAGGACGGGCGGGGAAACCACAGGACGGGCGGGGAAACCACAGGACGGGCGGGGAAACCACAGGACGGGCGGGGAAACCACAGGACGGGCGGGGAAACCACAGGACGGGCGGGGAAACCACAGGACGGGCGGGGAAACCACAGGACGGGCGGGGAAACCACAGGACGGGCGGGGAAACCACAGGACGGGCGGGGAAACCACAGGACGGGCGGGGAAACCACAGGACGGGCGGGGAAACCACAGGACGGGCGGGGAAACCACAGGACGGGCGGGGAAACCACAGGACGGGCGGGGAAACCACAGGACGGGCGGGGAAACCACAGGACGGGCGGGGAAACCACAGGACGGGCGGGGAAACCACAGGACGGGAACAAGGTGGTTATGTTAGATGGCGGCGATGAGAACATAGCGAGGAGCAAGAAGGTCATGAGATGGACAGGGAGAGGAGGGAAGCTGGCCTGGCAGAAGATAGTGGCTGGCTGTTATGTACAGAGATGAGAGAGAGAGTGTACCTAAGCGAGTCCCTGGCGCCCAGGCCGGCCGGCCGGACGCTGGCCTTCCGGGAGGCGAGCAGCTTCTTGGCCACGTCGGTGGCGGCGGGCGACGGCAGCGACAGCTCGAAGCCGTCCTCTCCGGTGTAGCCGCAGCGGGTGACGCGCACACGGGGCACGCCGCACACGGTGGCCAGCGTGGAGCGCATGAAGCCCAGCGCCGACAGGTCCACGTCCACCAGCGGCTGCAGCGCCGCCGCTGACTCCGGGCCCTGCAGAGCCAGCAGTGACACGTCCGAGGGGTCCATGAAGCGGACCTCCACGTCCAGGCCGGCCGCGCGCAGCTCTGCCTGCAAGCGAGACCACCCGTCACTCAAGTGAGGCGATACATTTACATATACAAGAAAAAAAAATCAGCTGACCCACAGGGATCAGTACTGGGTCCAAAATTATTTCTGTTCCATGCTGGAGGGACATAGGTGGGCACCCAAATATTCAGCATGACATCACACCACCACACACAATTTAACAGCACAACAATTCAGGCTTGTTAGGATAGAAGCTGTTGACTAGAGGAACAGAAATTGCAACGAATAAAATCAGAGACACGTCCGCCGGGTCCAGGAAGTGAACCTCTACATCCAGGCCGTCCATGTGCAGCACCGCCTGCAAAGTGCGAGCACTGGTCACTGAAGCGAGGTGACAAATTCAGATATTGTACAATGAAACTAAAGAAAAATAAACCGGGCTACCCACAGGGATCAGTACTGGGTCCGAAATTATTTCTGTTGCACGCTGGAGGGGCATAAATGGGCACCCCATTAATCAGCATGACATCACACCACCACACACAATTTAACAGCACAAGAATTCAGGCTTGTTAGGATAGAAGCTGTTGACAGGAGGAACAGAAATTACAACGAATTAAATCAGACACGTCCGATGGGTCCACGAAGCGCACCTCCACGTCAATGCCGGCAGCGCGCAGCTCCGCCTGCATTCGAGACCACCTGTCACTCAGGTGTTGCGAGAAATACATATGTTGTACAACAAAACCCAAAGAAAAATCGACCGAGCCACAGGGATCAGTACTGGGTCCAATATTTCTGTTGCATGCTGGGACAGATAGGTGGGCACCCCATTATTCAGCAGGACAGTGCATGACGCCACACCACCAATCGTGTCCAGCACCTCTTTGACTGCAGGCAGTGGCGGATTGTCCCCACAGAGGATTTGCTATTCTTCGATACCTGACTAATCTCACTGCCGGCCGCAGTGGCCGAGGGGACTAAGGCGCTCCAGTCATGGTCTGCACGGCCACTACGGTCGGGGGTTCGAATCCCCCCTCAGGCATGGATATTTGTGCCGCCGTAGTTCGCAAGTAGTTCGCAAGTAGTTCGCAAGTAGTTCGCAAGTAGTTCGCAAGTAGTTCGCAAGTAGTTCGCAAGTAGTTCGCAAGTAGTTCGCAAGTAGTTCGCAAGTAGTTCGCAAGTAGTTCGCAAGTAGTTCGCAAGTAGTTCGCAAGTAGTTCGCAAGTAGTTCGCAAGTAGTTCGCAAGTAGTTCGCAAGTAGTTCGCAAGTAGTTCGCAAGTAGTTCGCAAGTAGTTCGCAAGTAGTTCGCAAGTAGTTCGCAAGTAGTTCGCAAGTAGTTCGCAAGTAGTTCGCAAGTAGTTCGCAAGTAGTTCGCAAGTAGTTCGCAAGTAGTTCGCAAGTAGTTCGCAAGTAGTTCGCAAGTAGTTCGCAAGTAGTTCGCAAGTAGTTCGCAAGTAGTTCGCAAGTAGTTCGCAAGTAGTTCGCAAGTAGTTCGCAAGTAGTTCGCAAGTAGTTCGCAAGTAGTTCGCAAGTAGTTCGCAAGTAGTTCGCAAGTAGTTCGCAAGTAGTTCGCAAGTAGTTCGCAAGTAGTTCGCAAGTAGTTCGCAAGTAGTTCGCAAGTAGTTCGCAAGTAGTTCGCAAGTAGTTCGCAAGTAGTTCGCAAGTAGTTCGCAAGTAGTTCGCAAGTAGTTCGCAAGTAGTTCGCAAGTAGTTCGCAAGTAGTTCGCAAGTAGTTCGCAAGTAGTTCGCAAGTAGTTCGCAAGTAGTTCGCAAGTAGTTCGCAAGTAGTTCGCAAGTAGTTCGCAAGTAGTTCGCAAGTAGTTCGCAAGTAGTTCGCAAGTAGTTCGCAAGTAGTTCGCAAGTAGTTCGCAAGTAGTTCGCAAGTAGTTCGCAAGTAGTTCGCAAGTAGTTCGCAAGTAGTTCGCAAGTAGTTCGCAAGTAGTTCGCAAGTAGTTCGCAAGTAGTTCGCAAGTAGTTCGCAAGTAGTTCGCAAGTAGTTCGCAAGTAGTTCGCAAGTAGTTCGCAAGTAGTTCGCAAGTAGTTCGCAAGTAGTTCGCAAGTAGTTCGCAAGTAGTTCGCAAGTAGTTCGCAAGTAGTTCGCAAGTAGTTCGCAAGTAGTTCGCAAGTAGTTCGCAAGTAGTTCGCAAGTAGTTCGCAAGTAGTTCGCAAGTAGTTCGCAAGTAGTTCGCAAGTAGTTCGCAAGTAGTTCGCAAGTAGTTCGCAAGTAGTTCGCAAGTAGTTCGCAAGTAGTTCGCAAGTAGTTCGCAAGTAGTTCGCAAGTAGTTCGCAAGTAGTTCGCAAGTAGTTCGCAAGTAGTTCGCAAGTAGTTCGCAAGTAGTTCGCAAGTAGTTCGCAAGTAGTTCGCAAGTAGTTCGCAAGTTTAGGGACTGATGACCCCCATAGTTAAGTCCCATAGACTATTCTCACTACCCTTTTCCCCTATCTTGGGGACAATCTTGGGCCCAGCGAGCGCAGAGTAACACAGAGAGACCTTACAATGACAGTGAAATGAAGCCGGCTGAGAGCGTGACACCCAACCAACATGGCGGCCCAGCGCCAGCCAGCGACAGCTGTGTGCACAAGATAGTTTATTGATTTCGCTGCCTGTTTTTCATTTATTTTAAGGTGTCATCCATGCTACAGTGTGACCAGTACAAGACACCAACACAGAAATAGATGGATACGACGCCTTCCGAACATCTGGCAAAAGGTCATAAACATGGTCCGATTGTAGTGAAGGTTCTCACGTGAAAATTGGAACTTTTCATTAATGTGCAAATGATTTTTTTTATTGCGTACTAGCTATCTAACAGTGTACCCGTGGCTCCTGCATGGAAGAACCCACATCAAATCGGGTAGATGTAAGAAAGATGCTTGTTGAATTAAGGTATGTATCTATAAAATTACTTAAACTCAGATTTCATCTCCTGTACCAACAACATCTCTATATATTACTAGCAAGGTCACTAGCTACTGGAAGTAAACACGATTTTTGTGTATTTTAATTTTTTAAACAATAAGTATGGTCTGAAGTAAAGTTTCACAAGAATTCAGTCTTGTTTTTAAACAATAAGTATGGTCTGAAGTAAAGTTTCACAAGAATTCAGTCTTGTTAAGATAGAAGCTGCTGACTGGAGGAACAGAAATTACAACGAATAAAATCAGACACACGTCCGCTGGGTCCAGGACGCGCACAACAATTCAGATAATATTCATCTCGGGTATGCAGCCGGATACCGTCGTCAACTAGACAAGATATTTCGGCAGACCAACTGGCTGCCATCTTCAGGTGAGAGCGCTGATACACTAACTCGCCGGAAACTGAGGCATAACAAGAAACAGCGGCCCCTTTATACACCGCTGACGACCCAAACCAAAGTAGAAGCCACCTAGGCGCAGTAGAACTAATAGCGCGCCGGTGCAGAAAATCGGCAGAAACGATGGGTCGAAACAAGGCTAGTTAAAAGAAACTGCAGGTAGATATCAAGACCGTTCTTGCTTAATGTCCGATAAGAGGATTTAGGACTGAGGAAACCCGGTGTTTATAGTCTTCCATGTTATTGTGGTAGAACTTACATCGGCCAAACGATCCGCACAGTTCAGGATCGGTGTGTGGAACACCACCGTCATACTCGCTAGCTTCAGCCTGGAAAGTCAGCTGTTGCTGAACATTGAATGAGGGACACAAGATGTTGTACGATGAAACTAAACTGATTGCTCCTGCTTCCCGCTACTGGGAATGTGTTCTTAAAGAATCCATGGAAATTCGTATGGCCGATAATATAAGTAATAGGGACAAGGGCTTTCCTCTACGTAAAACTTGGAACCCATTCTTATCTGATATTAAGCAAGAACGGTCTTCATTTCGACCTGCTTCAACTTTGGTTTCGCGCACGCGCGGTGGGTCATCAGTTGTGCATAAAGGAGCCGCGGTTTTCGTTCTGCCTCAGTTTCAGGCGAGGAACTGTATTCAGCGCTCTCTCCTGAAGATGGCAGCCAGTTGGTCTGCCGAAATATCGTCTCTAGCTGACGACGGTATCCGGCTGCACACCCGAGATGAATATTATCAGTTATTACGCCGGGAAAGTCTACGCAACCACACAACAATTCAGGCTTCTTAGAATAGAAGCTGTTGACTGGAGGAACAAATTACAACGAATAAAATCAGAGACACGTCTTAGACTCTTCGCGGATGATGCTGTCGTTTATCCGTTACTGAAGTCAATTGATCAAAAGCAACTGCAAAGCGATTTAGACAAAATTTCTGCTTGGTGCGAAAATTGGCAATTGACACTAAATAAAGAAAAGTGTGAAGTAATACTCATGACCACTAAAAGAAATCCGCTGAACTTCAATTACGCAATAAATCAGTCAAACCTTAAGGTCGTACATTCTACCAAATACCTAGAGAAGTTACAATTACTAACAACTTTGACTGGAGAGAACACATACAAAATATTGTGGGGAAGGCGAACCAAAGGTTACGTTTCATCGGCAGAACGCTTCGAAGATGCACCAGCTCCACCAAAGAGACTGCCTACATCACACTTGTGCGTCCTCTCCTGGAATACTGTTGCCCCTTGTGGGACCCTCACCAGGTGGGACTGACGGAAGATATTGAGAAGGTTCAGAGAAGGGCAGCTCGTTTTGTTTTATCACGTTACGGGGGGGGGGGGGAAGCATCACGGAAATGTTGCACGAATTGGGGTGGAAATCATTAAAAGAAAGACGTTATTCATTGCGGCGTGATCTGTTTGCGAAGTTTCAATCACCGACTTTTAGTTCTGAATGTGGAAATATTTTGCTAGCACCCACCTACTTAGGGAGACATGGCCATCCCAATAAAATAAGAGAAATCAGATCGAAAACGGAACGAGTTAGGTGTTCTTTCTTCCTGCGCGCTATTAGAGAATGGAACGGTAGAGAAAAGTTATGAAAGTGCTTAATGAACCCTCTGCCAGGCACTTTAATGTGAGTTGCACAGTATCTATGTAGATGTAGAGGTCCACAAAGCGCACCTCCACGTCCAGGCCTGCAAGTGCGTGCACAAGTCACTGAAGCGAGGCGAAAAATTCTGATATTGTACAACAAAACCAAAGGAAAAAAAAAGTAAATCGGCCGACCCACAGGGATCAGTACTGGGTCCAAAATTACTTCTGTTGCATGCTGGAGGGACATAGGTGGGCACCCCATTATTCAGCACGACATTAGGAGACCACGTACAATTTAACAGCACCCCCTTATTCAGCAGGACAATGCATGACGCCACACCACTGATCGTGTCCAGCACCTCTTGCACCGCAGGCAGTTGCGGATTCTCCCCGCAAAGATTTCACCATTCTTCGATACCCGACTATTCTCACTATGCTTTTCCCTTACATTGGGGACGGAGTCTTGGGCCCAGCGAGCACAGAGTAACACAGAGAGACCTTACAATGACAGCGAAATTAAGCCAGCTGAGAGCGGAACACCCAACCAACATGGCAGCCCAGCGCCAGCCAGCCACAGCCGTGTGCACAAGATAGTTTATTGATTTCGCTATCTGTTAATTCATTTTTCATATATTTTAAGGCATCAATGCCACAGTGTGAGCAGTAGAAGACACCATCAGAAATACATGGATATGACGCCTTCCGAAACCTGGCAAAAGGTAAAATGGTCCGATTGTAACGAAGGTTCTCATGTGAAAAGTGGAACTTTTCATTAACTGATTTTTATTGCGCACTATCTAACAGTGAACCCGTGGCTCCTGCATGGAAGAACCTACATCAAGTCGGGTAGATGTCGGCAAGATGCTCCTTGTTGAATTAAGGTATGTATCTATAAAATTACTTAAACTCAGATTTCATCTCCTGTAACAACATCTCTATATATTAGTAGCAAGGTCACTAGCTACTGGAAGTAAACACGATTTTTGGGTACTTCAAATTTAAATTTTCAAATGTTTCTATAGCTTATGGGACTTAACTACGGGGTCATCAGTCCCTAAACTTACAGACTACTTATGAACTAGCTAACACTAAGGACGGCACAAATATCCATGCCCAAGGAGGAATTCGAACCCCCGACCTGCCGGCCGCAGTGGCTGAGGGGACTGAGGCGCTTCAGTCACGGTCTGCACGGCCACTACGGTCGGTGGTTCGAATCCCACTCGGGCAGGGATATTTGTGTCGTCCTTAGTTGTAGGTAGTTCATAAGTAGTTTGTAAGTTTAGGGACTGATAACCTCGTAGTTAAGTCCCTTAAGCTTAACAAACATTTGAACATTTGATTTGAACCCCCCCGACCGTAGTGGCCGTGCAGACCGTGACTAACGCGCCTCAATCCCCTCCGCCACCGCCGCCGGCTTTTCGGTATTTAAATTTTTTTAAAGAAAGAATAACTGTGGTCTGAACTAAAGTTTCACAAGAATTCAGGTTTGTTAGGATAGAAGCTGTTGACTGGAGGAACAGAAATTACAACGAATAAAAACGACGAATTCAGATATTTTACAACGAAACTAAAGAAAAATTTAAATAGTCCGACCCACAGGGCTCAGTACTGGTTCCAAAATTATTTCTGTTGCATGCTAGACCGATAGATAGGATGGCAACGAAGGAGACGGAGAGTAAGCAATAGAAAGACAGGTGAGTAATACACTTTCATGCAATTTATAGTGTAACTAGCTGTAAACCCAGAGTTGGCTAGGTGTTTGTTTATCCTACACTCTTAGTCCACATCCCCTTCCCCCTCTCTGTGCATGTACCTCTTTCTCTTCCATTTCTGTTCGTTTCCACCTTTCCCCTTCTCGGCAAAATTCTCTGGACGGTACCATATGTCATGTAACATACAAACATTTATGTACCCAGTGCTCTTCATGGTTCCATGGTCATGTGCGCAAAAATTTATAAAGATTGGAATAAAACTACCCAATTTGTAAAATTCTTTAAGTACCCTCTACCACGCACCGAACGAAATTTTATGCAGACAGGGACATTCCTCTTGTTTTCAAGGTCAAGCTAGCCGACAGTCAGCTAATTTTAGCTGTACCGACATGCACCTACATTTGGTTATAATGATGTGGAGAAACAGGATGATACTCCAAATTCTCCTAAATTTTTGTTTTTACCACTTAACGGCTACGTGCACGCACAATTTTTATATTCGGAACATACCACAAACCACCTTTCGAATTATGAACATTTCATTGGTTTTTTTATGATTACAGATTTGTAATATTACCCTCAGTTTCGTGTTAGCAATTTCAACATGTGGCTGTTGATCTGCATTTCGCGTAGAGATCACAAAGACAAGAGAAATTTGGGCTCGTACAGAGGTAAATAGGCATTTCTTTTCTCCTCGTTCTATTTGGGAGTGGAATAGGAAAGCAAATGCCTAGTAGTGGTACAGTGTACCCTCCGCCACGCACCTTACAGTGGATTGTGGAGTATGGAGTATGTATGTAGATGTATTTGTATCTTCGAAATTTGCTATCCGTTTATTTTGTACTAGCTGAAAACCCGGCGTTGCCCGGGTATTTATTTATTCATTCCTGCCATTTTTCAGGTAAGTACTCATTTGTATAAAGGCTGTATGTCTAAAAACTGTTGGGGAAAACAGTGGTAGAGAAGTAACAGATTAAAACTTTGTGCGGGAAGGACCGGTTTTCCATGAACGTTCTTGTTTCTGTGCTCATATCTCATTAACTTCGTGTCGTACCGCGATACAACTTAGAAGGTACCCGTAACTATATGCGTGTATACTGTCTGTAAAATTTCCTGCGGCTACAATTTATTGTGTTCAAATTATAAATTGTAACGTCATACTGAGAGCCGCAGTTTTACTCAATAAACAGCGGAAAAGTAGTGAGCGACAAACTTTTTCCTTTCATCATTTTACTAGGGTTGCCAGCGAGAAAAAGTATAATAAAGGTTTGAAATTATTTTTAAAGATTGTTGCAAGTCGCTAAGTACTGTCATTCTCATACAGTGTATTTTGAAAGTCTCGCCGCATTACATGGCATTTGTGATTTCTGTTGGTTATGACGTAATATCTTTTGAACCATGTGTCGCATGTGATTCTTAACCATGTAGCAATTGTTACCTCGCGGCAAGGAACGTGTGTACCAAATTTGGTTGAAATTGGTCCAATGGTTTCGGAGAGAATGAGCAGCATTGTCGCAAATTGCAGCAGTTTTTCGCGCATCTCATAGTTTATGACGTCATACCTGGTTAACTATATATCTTATGTGTTTCTTACACTTACGTCGACCGTCCTCGTGGACTGAAGCTTAGGTGTACAAAATTTCATAAAGATTGGAACAAAACTGTAGGTTTCTATGCAACACGTACAAACATACGGACACACTGCTTTATATATTATGTGTTTTTTCTTAATGTATGCGAATAAAAATTGCTCATTAGCCAAATACGTATTTTGATTTATGTTTATTTCGTCCGATTAATTCCTTTCAGGGCCTATTTTAGATTTCATCTGGCTTAATGCGGCAATGAAAAAGCCTGTTTTAGGCGCATAAAATTGCTATTGTTAGGACCTAAAAATCCACGGTCTAGACCTTACAACGAACTCTGCCAAAAATGACGACTGTAAAAATCCGCCCGGACCCCAAACAAAAGGCTAAAAAGGAGGAAATGTTTGGATCATTCCGGACGTGTGGGCACCCTATGTACGCCCCTGCTAGAACAATAGTACACAAGGTACTATCCGCCACATAGCATGCAGTGAGGTTCTGGTTACAGATACCGATGTAGGAGGACGTCCAACTTTTGCGCAGTTAACAGGCAGCTAGTGGTTGAAGGGGAGATTGAGATGGAATTCCTCACTGACATTCCAACATGCACCATCCTCCGCTGCGAAGAAAATTAAGCTGTTTGCAGCGGCTGGTGCTTTAGATGACTCAGGGTTCAGTTCTTTCGGTTCTGGATCTTTCTAATGGCGCTACCCTCCACCCTTTCGGCGTCCAATCTGGCGCCCCAGTTTACCCCCCTCCCCTTCCCTTTAGATATATTTTCGTTAAAAGATGTTCAAATGTCTGTATATCTATCGGACCAAACTGCGTGGTCATCAGTCCGTAGCTTACAAACTACTTAAACCTAGGTAAACTAGCCTAAGGACACCACACAAACCCATCCCCCAGGAAGGGACTCTAACCTCCACGGCGAGCAACCGCGCGCTCCGCAACGAGACGCTTTAGACCGCTCGGCTACTCCACCGCGGCTTTCGTTAAAATATCTGTAGAATGTTTTACCGCGGATTGTTTGCGCTTCGTTTAATTGAGACGTCAGTCTACAAAACTGCTTTATTTTACAGTTTCCTTCCACGTTTACAACTGAGTTAAATATGAAGAAGAGTGTCCGTATGTTCGTGTTGCATGCAAATCTACAGTTATATTCCAATCTTTATGAAATTTTGCACACGTAATCTTCAATCCATGAGGACGGTCACCGTAAGTGTAAGAATCACATACGGTATATAGTTCACGAGATATGACGTCATAAACAATGAGATTCGCGGAAAACTGCTGCATTTTGCGACAATGCTGTTCATTTTCTCCTAAACCATTGGACCGAATTCAAATTTGGTACACAAATTCCTTACCTTGAGGTAACAATTGCTACATGGTTAAGAATCACATACGGCACATGGTTCAAAAGATTTTACGTCATAACCAATAGAAATCGCAAAAACTGCCATATAATGCGGCGAGACTTTCTAAATACACTATGTGAATGACTTTAGTTAGCGACTTGCAACAAACTTTAAATGTAATTTCAAACCTTTTTAACCTTTTTCTCGCTGACAACCATACCAAAATGAAGGAAAAAAGTTTTCGCTTGCTCTTTTTCCACTGTTTAGCAGTTGAAGTCATATATTCTATGAATATTAAAAAAAAAAAAAAAAAAAAAAAAAAAAAAAAAAAAAAAAAGTTTATGCAGAAGACTACGCCATTCCGTATGACGTTACAATTTATAATTTGTACACTACGAATTCTAGCCACAGGAAATTTTACAGACAGTATACACGCATAGTTCATGAGATTTGAGCACAAACAGTAACGGTCTTGTTACATGACACCATGACGCACTAAGTTTTAATCTATTACTTCTATACCATTAATTGTATTCCAAAAGAGATTTCACACACATACAGCCCTTATACAAATGAATATACACCTGAAAAATGGCAGGAATAAATAAATACGAGTGCAACGTCCAGTTTTCAGCTAGTTTGTTTCTAAAAGATATTCAACATTGTTCACTTTGATAATAATCACCAAAAACATATGAACATGAACAAACAATGACAGTATGTAACAGATTACACTGTTAAGTGATTGTAACAAAACGAATCTCTCTATGAAGAGAGCAGCTACCTTACGCATGCACAGAGGCTGTTCTCCCCCACATCTTTTCAAACAGTTGAATAGTTCATACAACACAGTATAAATATCATTTACTCTCAAAATCGC
This sequence comes from Locusta migratoria, assembly GCA_026315105.1. Lineage (NCBI taxonomy): Eukaryota > Metazoa > Arthropoda > Insecta > Orthoptera > Acrididae > Locusta > Locusta migratoria. The sequence goes on from CM048754.1 coordinate 22,347,386, forward strand.
GACACACTTGCTAATAAGTCCAAAGATATGTGGCAAAAACAACACAAAACTTTCTCGTATCTGTTAAAATGGGTTTTAAAAAATTGCTTGCAGTCGATCTAGAACCCACTATCTTCGACGGCGCAAAGTGATGCCTCTAACCACACGGCTATTATTCCTAGATGGACAGTAGTGACCTCATTATTAATCATCGGATCTTCTGTAAGCTCTTACGCTTGATGCGTGTTTATAGTTATGTTTCACCAAATATGGCGTGTTTTTGATGAATCTTTAATGCGCCGAAAACAAATTTGAAGAGCGCATGTTTCCTTCATGGAGGATTTGCGCATGCGCAAGGCGAGGTGCGCAGTACCTCCAGTGTCTGTTTCGGGACCATTGGTGCGTAACCGCGAGAGCTCGAGTAGCCAGGAGCTGGCGTCTCTACCAGCTCCACCGCCAGTGTTAGAAGCGTCGTTTCCCCTCGCCCCTCCCTGCTGCCCATATGCTGCCTCCAGGGGGTTCAGCAGAGAATCTGAACCTCAGCCGCGCATTGCCTTTGCTTCGGCACCATTCGTGCATAACCGCGAGAGCTCGAGTAGCCAGGAGCTGGCGTCTCTACCAGCTCCACCGCCAGTGTTAGAAGCGTCGTTTCCCCTCGCCCCTCCCTGCTGCCCATATGCTGCCTCCAGGGGGTTCAGCAGAGAATCTGAACCTCAGCCGCGCATGCGCATTGCAACGCTGCGGCCACTGCCGACTATATTAAGCGGCCGCGCTACGACTTGTATACGTGCTGTCCCCACGACGTAAAACGTTTCTCAAGCGATAAATATACTTTGAATGTGCATATAAAATGATCTGATAGAAGAACGAAACGAAGAATGATAGTTTAGAAACACTATTTATTTCATTTCTTTCATTGCAATTTTTTCTACGACGAGCTTTTCTCCGAGGGTTCACTGAACCAATCAACACATAGTACGCGCCGTCACTGCTCATAGTAGGAGAGTGAATGTGATTGTGACGTTGAACTGAACGTTCAACTGATGATATATCGAGTGCAAGACGACAATCCTCTGTGAAGCGTATAGGGCCACATGTAACAACTATTTTTAAATGACAAATTTAAATGCCTCCATACTCAGCATATATTATGTCAGTCACCAAACGATGGGCCAAGCCCGAGACATGTTTTCTATTTAAAGTGAACAATCTACTAACAATAACTAAGAGATTATTGGGCAACCTTTAAGCAATTTAAGAATCATTTAAAAAATTGATCATGAAGGTTGAATACCTCAAGACTTTGTCCAAAATAAGTGATTTAAGGTTTGTTTTCATTAACAGTTTTTACAAATTTGTGAGTTCTTACAAATTGTCTAAAATTTACTACTATGTTCATTAAACATAAACGGAAGGTGCGATTGATATGCTGTTTTCACAGTATGGATTGTTAGTCAAGGACTCTTATTTTTAGCCAATAAAGAAATTATAAAAATACCTAGAAAGTATTTTATATGGAAACATACAAATTTTCAAATGGAACAATGGTGTACGTGTAAAACGGTTCTCGTGCCAAAAATTTTTTTTAAAATGGATACAAAAGATGTGATACAATATCGAAACGAACCATGATAGTTTAAAAGTAGTTTTTTTTATTTCTTTACTGTTTTTCACTATGAGCTTTTTTCCGGGAGTTCACTGAACCAGTGAAAACATGGCATGCGCCGCCACTGTGTGAAAACTCCGAAAAATTTACAGACGATCCGGGCGCCTGTTAGGATCAATATTTCCGCATGTGTTTGAAGCATATGGGGCAGTCTATTGGTTTGCGATAGCGGTGCATCATCTCCCACTTCATGAACGCCGCACAGAGGATTTTTTTATTTTTCCAGAACCTTTTTTTTTTCGCCGCCTGGCAGAATCCCTCCGCTACCACGCTGTGCTGTGCTGTGGCGAATAAATTCCTCCTTCATTAAAGAGCCGTCCGGCAGACAAATTTATCTCGTGGGAGATTTAGGCCCCAGCAGGTTAACACCTGCGCTCTCCATTGGGGGGTCTATCCCCTCTCCCCTCTCCCCCCTACCCCCCAGGACAGACAAACTGCGGACCTGACGGCCACAAAAGGGCCCATAATTCTCTGGCCGCGAGATTACCGTGCTCCAGCCTCAAGCCTCGTCCCTGCCGATGAACACCGGCCTGAATAGAGAGAGCGAGAGATCGTGAAGAGGACTTTGTGAGGGTGGGGGGAAATACGTCAGCCTGTGTGGGCACACGCACCAGCAGCTAGCGCTAAGTGCCCGATCGGTAGCCACGTAATTGGCTACTAGGATGCTGTGGGCAACGAGAAAAACCACATACCCATTTGTAGGGAGACAAAGGCATGCAGGTATCAGGTATCTTAACAACATCTACAGTTGGGCAACAAGAAACTTTACCAACAATCAGTTCCTGCAAATCAATCTTACATTGCGAATCGATTCGTAACATTCTTTCGAACAAGGAGTATGCCTCCGTAGCTCAGCGGAAGCGTCGCTGACTACCACGCAGGAGGCCTGGGTGTTGTGTATCATCATCATCATCATCATCATCATCATCATCATCATCATCATCGGTACGTAAGTCGACCACGCGGCGTCAAAAGCAGAAACAAAAAACAAAAACAAAACAAGAAAAAAGACTTAGGCGGCCAAACAAACCCCCAAGGGTTCCCCTAGCCATGGAAGCCATACGCTCATTTCCATTTCTAACAAGGAGACCATATGGCTGTCGGATTTCAGATTTTTTTTCTGGAATTTTTAGTATGTAAAGTTCAGAGCTCACACCAATCATTTCCCGTGTCAACTCAAGAACATCCTACAGAGGTCTATTTAAGGAACTGGGGATACTAACTACTGCTTCCCAATACGTTAAGTCTCTAATGAAATTTGTGGAAAATATATCTTATTTTCTTAAACAAATTGCTCAGTTCATAGGATCAATACTAGGTACGAGAATAATTTCAAGATTTAAAGTCACTTAGTTTGGCTCAGAAAGGTGGCAAATATCCAACAATACATATTTTCCTTAAGATGCCAGCAGACATAAAAAAAATTAACTCAGTTTTTTTGTGGCGAACTCTTACTCCACCAATGAATTTCTTAGCAGAAGAGATTGATGTAAGTTATTGTATATACTATATCTGGAGCCAGTACTAATTTCGTTCAGAAATCCTATCGTTTTAAGTGCTACAAACAGGAAAATCTTAGGAATTATAACATGTATCTAGTATATTCAACATTTAGTATGTAGTAGAAAGTCTCATGTTCTTTAAAATGTAAATATTTAGAAACAGAAGCCAAAATGAAGGAAACGAATATAAAAAAGCAGATAAATTGAATTACAAAGAGGACCGAGGGGAGAAATAAAACTAAATGTGTTATGAAACACACGTTTTGGAAGATTCCTCGGTATCCGTCAAATGAAGTCTACGAAGATCATGATTTCGTTATCAAGGCCAGAGTATGAAAAATTAGGTACTTTGAATGATTGTTTACCCTGTCATGAACTGACTTGTGCTTTTACCCAGCTCACTGCAGAAAATACGAAACGTAAGGCTAACGTACGTACTTCTGTCCTTAAAAATGATTTCTATGTTTATCCAATTGTATTTTCCTTCCGTAAATCCTTGCTGTCTGAACTATTTATTGTCCACGTTTCACTTTTGTGTAAAACAACATTGCAGAAAAATGCGTTCAGAGACGACTTTCTAACACTTAAGTGAAGCTTCACTGTTAAAGTTCCCTTCTTCAGAAATACTTTTCTTCCAACAGCCGTTCTCGTTTTTTATATTTTCTTAATTCGGCTATCAGAAGTTAACTGCTATGGAAATAACGCATCGACTATAGGACTTTTAATGTCTAGTTAATTTCTTCAGGATTGCCGGACTTAGCCCGTTGTTTATTACCCTTGTTTCACTATTGTTAATGTTGCTATTATACCCTCCATTCAAGGTATTTTCAATTCTATTCAATTGCTCTTACAAGTACTTTGCTGTCTGACGGCAAACCACAAAGTTTTTATTTCTTCTACCTGAACTTTAATTCCTTCTCTGTGGTTCTGGTTGCTTTCCTTCACAACTTTTTGACTGTGCAATCTGAACAACACTGAGAAAATGGTACAACCCTTCTTTTACCCCTATCCCAACGAATGCTTGTTTCATACTATTGGATCCTAGCTGTCTGGCTACTTGTAGATGTCTATTTTCGTTCCCCATATTTTATGTATACTGCCTTCAGAATTTTTAACAGTGTATTCTTGTCACCGTTGTCATAACCTTACTCCAAATCTATAAAAGCTAGAATCTTAGATTTGCCTTTCCTGTAAGACAGGAATTTTGGTTGTCTGAATGTAAAATGGACCCTCTCGCCTACACCTTTCTTACCGTCGTTTCGACTCAGTGGAATGGCAAAATCGTATAGGAAAAAGTGGCCCCCAACCACACCGCCGGCGGCACAGATAGTCAGTGGAGGCGTTACCTCAGCATCGCGCAGCAGCTGCTGGTCCTGCTGGCGGCGCGCAGCGTTGGAGACGAGGTGCAGGTAGCCGAGCGTGGTCTTGGTGACGACCAGGTCGTCCAGCACTCCCCCTGTGTGGGGGTGCGTGAACACCGAGAGGGCGGCCGCGTTGTCGGGAAGGGCCTGCAGGTCCGCCGGCGTCACGCGCTCCACCAGCGCCACGCGGTCCTTGCCGCGGATCTGCAACAACGTAAGAAAGAGGCAGGATTCTGAGAACCAAGTTTAACACAGTACTAGACACAACGACAGAGGACAAGAGTTATTTCCTATGACAGTAACTAGAAGCTCTCCCCTCATGAGGAAAGTACAGCTTTACTCACCACTTCGAACAATGATATACGTAGGAGGCAAAATGGCCTGCTAGATAAACACTGAAAGACGACCGTCTGTCGTCTTCCATATATTTTTGTATAGTTTCTGTAAACTTATAATTTCTTTAATGCCTTAGATTATCATTTGGTTAAAACTTTAACTCCACCCTTTTCAAGGCTTGAGGACTAGCATTTTTATTTACGGTGTTAAACAATTTCTTAATATTGCTACGTTTTTCTTATTTTGTTATGTGGCATAAGTACGGCTTCTCCGCTACGCCACTGTCCCTGTGAGAATGTGCAGTTGTACTTTAAAGTGTGTGCGAGCATCTATGCCTGTTTTAATGTGGCAAGTGACAGCTCGCTTTGAATCGTTCTCTCTGGCTCAGTATCGACTGCTGCTGATACTACCAAAGACGTTTCTACACCCTTTGGTTGCGAGCTAGTTGGTGAGCCTTCCCTCCAGCGCGAGTATCACTGTCCGTCCCCAACACCGCTGTTTCTTGGATTTTCCGGCTTCCGGTGGCTTTCCGCGTCTTGTGACTGCTCAGTTTGGTCATTCTATACTGGGCGTCTGGTGAGGTAAGATTGTTTCTCCTCTTGTGTCTGGGAGATGGTAGCGTTTCATTGACTAGCCCTTTTATCTTACATTCGTGCACTTAGAATCATATTTTTGAAATATTTTTTCCGATCGTCTGCGGAAATGTGTTCTCGTTTTTCAATTCAGTGATCTCCTATAGATAAACGTGGTGTGTGTGATTCTAGTTGCAGTTTGATAACGGCCCGGTAGTTTGATAACGGCCCGGTAGTTTGATAACGGCCCGGTAGTTTGATAACGGCCCAGTAGTTTGATAACGGCCCAGTAGTTTGATAACGGCCCAGTAGTTTGATAACGGCCCAGTAGTTTGATAACGGCCCAGTAGTTTGATAACGGCCCAGTAGTTTGATAACGGCCCAGTAGTTTGATAACGGCCCAGTAGTTTGATAACGGCCCAGTAGTTTGATAACGGCCCAGTAGTTTGATAACGGCCCAGTAGTTTGATAACGGCCCAGTAGTTTGATAACGGCCCAGTAGTTTGATAACGGCCCAGTAGTTTGATAACGGCCCAGTAGTTTGATAACGGCCCAGTAGTTTGATAACGGCCCAGTAGTTTGATAACGGCCCAGTAGTTTGATAACGGCCCAGTAGTTTGATAACGGCCCAGTAGTTTGATAACGGCCCAGTAGTTTGATAACGGCCCAGTAGTTTGATAACGGCCCAGTAGTTTGATAACGGCCCAGTAGTTTGATAACGGCCCAGTAGTTTGATAACGGCCCAGTAGTTTGATAACGGCCCAGTAGTTTGATAACGGCCCAGTAGTTTGATAACGGCCCAGTAGTTTGATAACGGCCCAGTAGTTTGATAACGGCCCAGTAGTTTGATAACGGCCCAGTAGTTTGATAACGGCCCAGTAGTTTGATAACGGCCCAGTAGTTTGATAACGGCCCAGTAGTTTGATAACGGCCCAGTAGTTTGATAACGGCCCAGTAGTTTGATAACGGCCCAGTAGTTTGATAACGGCCCAGTAGTTTGATAACGGCCCAGTAGTTTGATAACGGCCCAGTAGTTTGATAACGGCCCAGTAGTTTGATAACGGCCCAGTAGTTTGATAACGGCCCAGTAGTTTGATAACGGCCCAGTAGTTTGATAACGGCCCAGTAGTTGAAACCTTTTGTGATCATGTGGCGCTGTATGAACTCTAAATACTGTTTAGCTTTGTGGGGCCCAATTTATAATAGGTGTTATCTTCATTTTTGTACAATGCATGTAAAAATAGTCTCATCATTTCCTTCCATAAGTGATATGTTCCACATGGTTGGTTCATAGAACAAAGCCTTCAGCTTCCACTCTTCTTTGTTCCATGCCCATCAGGCAAGTAACTATGTGAGTATTCTCATTTCCACTAATATTTTGCGATCTCTCCCCGCCTATTTTAATTTTGCTATTTCTTCTTCGACTGATAGTACACACTCTGTCTTCGTCAGTAATTCTCTCTTAGGCTTGCACAACGTCCTTCAATAGCTTCCTCATGTAATTCTAAACATTTCTATTGGTTGCATGCAGTAGTTAATTGTTAATTTTCTTTATTTTTCAAAAACTGAATTTATTCAATTTTATCGGTTTTCGGAACCACGTGGGTCTGAGTTCCGACTTCAGGGGTTTGCAGCTAGTATAAAACCAGTACCTAGATCGATTTCTAACAGACTGCCACTTAAGAATCCACCGTGATTTTGTATAATGAATTCGATTTTCAACCACTTCACCACAAGTGGAGTGCGTTCATGTAACGTAGCCGTGTGTCGCCGTTAGCCTGTTTGCTCGCGGTATGTAATTCAGATGTAATTTAACTTGCTATACACACACACCATCTCAAAACAGGCACGACAGACCAAAGTGTTTTTGTATACTGTGTTTTGTGCTACCTCCGAGTTGCCGAATTTCGCCTACGATAGCGGCGCCTGCTTCCGCCTCGTCTCAGCACGCTGTTTTTGGTGAGTTTCGCTGTGGCATTGCGTGTGTGTGTGTGAGAATGAGTGTTGTTTGTAAATCCTTCCCCCCAGTAGCGTTAAATCATGGATAATTTAGGCTGGGCACCGTCCGCATTAATCCATGTAAGAGATGCATTTCTATTGTATTAACAAAATTCGTTCCCCATTTTGCTCGTTTTCTGTCTGAAAAAAAAGTCTAATATCAACATAATCCCTAAGTTGCCTATAAATTGTAGTTTTAGAGCACCTTCCCCATTTTATTTAATATTGTTCTTTACAAGTGCTATAAATAAGATCGGATGAAAATTTTGGATATCGAAAAACGGCTTCCAGAGTATTGAATGTACAGCACGGGGTTATGGAACGATTCTACAATCTAAACAAATTTATTTTTCCTCAAAAAAAATTATATTTTTTGCATGTAACTCCCATACTATTTTATGCAATTAATAGCATGTAAATTAACAAAAAGAACTGCGCTGGTAACATAGTAAGTAAATCACATCAGGAGAACCCGATAAGCGCGTGGAACTGTCCAAATTAACTAAGCTCGCAGATAGCACATGATTAGAGACAGCATGACAGTCATGCTCGCATTTAGGGAGGTACACTGGGTGCACGTTGCGTTTATAGCGTCAACTTCACTTCAAAATTGATTAGTATCTGGCATATTGCGATGCAATCAACACTGTTCTTTGATATCTCATGCTATAGGTTCGATGAGAAAGAATATGAATGGGGGATGGGGGGTTTAAATAAACCTATGTTACTGTTTAAAGTAGTATTTGTTTGCATTTTGGAATATGTCATACTATTCCTAAGTGCCTGGCGTACTTATGATCCCACTGTAATATCTTCAATAGTCTGTCTTGTGTATACTACGTGGAGGCCTATGTTTCGACCTGGGTATAAGTGCACTCGTCAGTAAAGTGGTACGACAGTTGCTGTAAAATATTAGAGGGGGCCAATGTTCTTTCAGGTGCTGGTTTGCTTTCGAGGTGACCACACCTGACTGTTGTCTTCATACTTTTGCGGTAATATTGCTTCACCTGGACATTGCATGGATCAGAGATATAAATCTCAATTATTCATAGCTACATAGGCAGTCCCATCCCTTAAATTTTACTTATGTTAATCTGCAGACCTTGGTAAGATAAAATCCACTATTCTGAGAGTGCCAACTGTGGTCCATAGACCACTTTGTGCACTGCGAAAATTAAAGGTTTTTTAATTCAAAATATTTTTTAGTTTTAAGAAATAAATGAGGAAAAGGTGTCGATTAAATGAGTCTCTTCGCTCTTGAATGGCTTGTATGAAAGGATCGAGGACAGAATAACATTTACCTCAATGAAACTTTCACTCTGCAGCGGAGTGTGCACTGGTATGAAACTTCCTGGTAGATTAAAATTGTATGCCGGAACCTTTGCCTTTCGCGGGCAAGCGCACTACCGACTGTGCTATCCCGACACGACTCACGATGCCGCCTCACAACTTTACTTCCGCCAGTACCTCGCCTCCTACTTTCCAAACTTCACAGAAGCTCTCCTGCGAATCATGCAAGACTAGCACTTCTGGAAGAAAGGATATGGCGGAGTCGGTAGAGCGCTTGCCCGCGAAAAGCAAAGGTCCCAGGTTCGAGTCCCGGTTCCGGCACACAATTTTAATCTACCAGGAAGTTTCAACATTTACCACATTCGAAGCATCAGCCTTTATGGCTCTATCGCTATCGTTCAGTCTTCCGGCAGAAAATTAAGTTTTTTTTTTTTTTGGGTGGGGGGTGAAGTGTGCGCAGATTAGTGTGACGATCGTAGTGACTTATTAAGTTCACGTGTTTAGTTGATATTTATACAAATTTAACGTGAAATTGGTGGACAAAATGAACATTACAATAATTACTCTTATCTTCAATGCTGTAATAGTGAAACAACTTTGTTTGTCGAATAATATTTTCATTTTATGTACCACTTACACTATGTAACTGTGATAAATTTTATTGCTTCGCTTTGAATTCTATTGTTTAAGGATGCTTTGTGACTCAAAACGTTTGAGAATCCCTGCTGTAAGTCACTGTACTGATTAACCACGGCACTATGTTTGTGTATGTGCTACTGTTGAAACTAGTTAATGTATTCAAATACTTAGGAAGTAAAATGACATCGGATGGCAAAAGTTCAGCAGATATAAAAGTAGAATTGCGCAAGCTAAACTAGCCTTCAACAACAAACAGATGCTTCTTACATCAAGAAATATAAAAGAGACCAAAAAAGCATTTATAAAATGTTATGTTTTGAGTGTGGCATTGTATGGCTCCGAAATGTGGACACACTGCGTTTGCGACAAGAGAAGACTAGAAGCATTTGAATTGTGGTGTTGGAAGAGGATGCAAAAGATCACAAACTAAGTTCTTAGAAGAATCGGCGAAAAAGAGAGAACTTGTGAAAACGATAATGAAGAGAAGAGACAAGTTAATAGATCATCTGTATAGACACAATGAGTTTATAAGTCATATTATGGAAAGAATGGTAGAAGGAAAAAGAGGCTGAGGAAGACGCAGACTGCAGTACTTGAAACAGATTCAAAGAGATGGAGTGGAATCATATCAGGAAATGAAGAAGCTATCCAAGAACAGAAGTGTGGAGGAGAAGAATTGCTGCCAAGCTATCTTCGGATCGAGAACGAGAAGATGTGGTACTGTTGCACGCTTGATATTAGTCTGTGAAAGTTATATCCATTGTTACAAAAAGTGACGATTATTCCAAGCATCCCTTCCAGCATAATTATATTCCACTTTCTATTGGCTTACTGCGAAAACACCGAAACTGCACCATAATACTAGTGCATCACATTCTGATTTGGGGAGCAGATAGAATGAAAGAGGTAATTCATCTGCATTTCAAATAGTTGCAAGAAATTTGCATTAAACACTGAAGTTTGGTTTAATATTTATTGTTCTAGAGAGATTTGGAGTGAACATTTGAAGTGGGACGCCCTGTATACTGTGCATTTTAGGCTAATGGATGTCCTGTTAGGACGGCAGCCTTACCGGTATGGGGGCTATTTTGTCTGGGCACCGAGAGATGCCACTAGGATCCATCAATTGTTGCCATACCAAGGCAAACTTCTACACATTGTTGTCCTGTAGTTACTGCCAAGTAGGCGAATATCCAGTCATCGAACAATGCCATGACCAGCAGCACACTGACAGACCATTGCGGTTCATCGTCTTTGACAAGACATGCAGTGTCCCAAATATGCAAGCAGGAACTACCTTGTCTAGACGCATGGTCTTGGTGCAGGCCACATTGAAACACCAAGCAAGCCATGATCCTGTATCTGAGTGACTATGAAACAATGAGTTGTTCCCTTGCTGACTGGCTGGCACCATGGGATCATGGACTACTCTGTGTGACGTGACGTTGACTTCACCATGTCTTTGTGGTTTTTACTGGTTTCATATTCTTCAAAATGAAATGCCGAGATCGCATATTAGTAATTTATTGAATGACGACCGGTTTTGGTGAACTGTGTCGCCATCATCTGATCATATACTCTGGGTGATCAAAAAGTCAGTTTAAATTCGAAAACTTAAATCAGGAATAATGTAGATGGAGGGGCTAGAGGGGCAAAAATTGACACATGTTTGGAATGACATGGCGTTTTATGTATGATGGCGCTCCACCCCATACTGCTAGATGCGTGAATGATCTCTTGCGCGCGTCGTTTGGTGATGATCGTGTGCTCAGCCGCCACTTTCGTCATGCTTGGCCTCCCAGGGCCCCAGACCTCAGTCCGTGCGATTATTGGCTTTGGGGTTACCTGAAGTCGCAAGTGTATCGTGATCGACCGTCATCTCTAGGGATGCTGAAAGACAACATCCGACGCCAATGTTTCACCGTAACTCCGGACATGCTTTACAGTGCTGTCCACAACATTATTCCTAGACTACAGCTATTGATGAGGAATGGTGGTGAATATATTGAGCATTTCCTGTAAAGAACACTCTTTGCTTTGTCGTAATTTGTTACGCTAATTATTGCTTTTATGATCACATTTTTTGAACGTTTTCTTTGTTTTTGTTCTGATAAAACATGTCATTCCAAATATGTGTCAATTTTTACCTGTTTATCTTTATTACTCCGTGAGTTATTAAGTTTTCAAACTTGTACTGACTTTTTGATCACCTAGTACTTTTTAAACGCTGGTCATCTTATTTAAAAATTGAATATTTACTAGTAATTGCAACCTAGCACTTGGTCACTATATAAAAATACACAAGTTAAAACACGACAGCTTAAAGTATTTTTTAAGCTCCCATGTTTCAACTTTTGTATTTTTATATACTGACTAAGTGCTATATTGAACTTATTTTATATCCGTTATAAGACGACCAGCGTCTAAGCTGCGTTGGAGTAGCAGAGCAGTCTAAAGCGTCTAGCTGCAGAGTGCGCGGTTGCTCGCCATGGAGATTCGAGTCCTCCCTGGGACGTGTGTGTGTGTGTGTGTGTGTGTGTGTGTGTGTGTGTGTGTGTGTGTGTGTGTTTTCCTTCTTAGGTTAGTTTACCTAGGTTTAAGTAGTTTGTAAGCTACTGACTGATGACCACGCAGTTTGGTTCGATAGATTTACAAACATTTGAACCAGCGTCCAAAATATATGTATGATTAGATAATGGTGACATTTCACCAAAACCGGAATAAATAAATTATGAATACGCAACCTTGGCTTTTGATTTTGAAGAATATACGAGTATAAGATCACATTCGAAACTAGCTGTTTCTGGTAATGTTGGTATTTAATGGATCTCTTTGAGCATAACCAACGGGAATGTGGTTGGTGCTGTAGAGTGCCAGATCACATAAGGCCACAGATCAAAATGCTGCTCTGTTAACTGTACAGAGTGACCAACAAGCAAACAGATCAGCCAGGGGAACAAAGAATAGAATTGACGTTTGTTTGTTTGGCACTAATAGGCATCCTCAGGAAATGTAGTGAAAATGACGAAGCTGACATTCTTGACAGTGGTGCATTGCGTTACATTGATTCCATAAATAGACAAAAGCGTTGAGCTAAGTAACCATTTTATTCAAAGTATTTGTTGTGAGTCAGAGGAACAGAGTCAAGTCAGCATCTGTCTCCAATAGATACTGACGTTATCCTTTCTGTAAGTAGGAACATACATGACCAGTGTTATGACTCTTTACAGCTGGTCCAGCCACAGCTGGTCCAGCCACAGCTGGGCATCAGCTAGCCCCAGTCACCGTACGTCAGTTGTGGGGAAGAACAAATATATATCATTCGCAGTACGTTGATAACTGACTAAAAGAAGCAGCAAATGTGAGACCTCTCCCAGTAAGGCTAAAGGGAAATAAATACTCTTGTCAACTCAATTTGTACTTTATTTAGCACCACTCCTCTGTTCAGCATCACTGTTTCCCTGATGAGCCTCTATTTCCCTCTCCGTTAACAGGGAAAATAGTAGCCAGTACCCACACATCGTCAATGTTTCACCCTAGGGACACGACACGTCATTAACAGTGCTGTATTGGGTTCCATTGGTTCCAGAAATGGACAAACATACTGCTGAGTCGGCATTCTTCAGATTGTGCAGTAACTACGTTACCTGTGGACGTGTAGCGCGGCACTCACCTCGGTCTGCATCATGTGGGACACGTCGAACAGCGAGCAGTGCTGCCTCGTGTGCAGATGGGCGGCAGGGTCTGGGTGGTCCCGGTAGGCGACGGGCAGCAGGAAGCCCGCGAAGTCGACCATGCGGCCGCCCAGCGCGCGGTGCAGCTCGAGCAGGGCGGTGGGCCGCGGGGGCGGCGCCGCCCTCGGCAGGGGCGGCGTGGGCGCGATGATGCAGAAGCGGCGGCGGGCGGGGGCGGCGGAGGCGGAGGCGGAGGCAGCTGGACCAGACAGGGCCGCTAGCTGCCGGTGCAGCAGCGCCCAACGCACCGCGCTAGGCATGCTCGCGGCGGCTGCAACACAGACCGAGGAAATACGGTATTAACCGACACTACATCACCAGTATTAACATATGTGCGCGCAAGTTTCGGCCGTGTGTACGACGCTAACAAGCCACACAAACAAGCCACACAAACAAGCCACACAAACAAGCCACACAAACAAGCCACACAAACAAGCCACACAAACAAGCCACACAAACAAGCCACACAAACAAGCCACACAAACAAGCCACACAAACAAGCCACACAAACAAGCCACACAAACAAGCCACACAAACAAGCCACACAAACAAGCCACACAAACAAGCCACACAAACAAGCCACACAAACAAGCCACACAAACAAGCCACACAAACAAGCCACACAAACAAGCCACACAAACAAGCCACACAAACAAGCCACACAAACAAGCCACACAAACAAGCCACACAAACAAGCCACACAAACAAGCCACACAAACAAGCCACACAAACAAGCCACACAAACAAGCCACACAAACAAGCCACACAAACAAGCCACACAAACAAGCCACACAAACAAGCCACACAAACAAGCCACACAAACAAGCCACACAAACTACTTTTTAACTACAGCAGTTATCTTACAGCCGCCAGCCATGTGGTGCAGTGAAAGACACATTTCAGCGACCGTAAAAGTGCTATGTATGTATGTATGTATGTATGTATGTATGTATGTACGTACATGCCTTGCCCATGTATGTATGTATGTATGTATGTATGTACGTACATGCCTTGCCCATGTATGTATGTATGTACATGCCTTGCCCATGTATGTATGTATGTATGTATGTATGTATGTATGTATGTACATGCCTTGCCCATGTATGTATGTATGTATGTATGTATGTATGTATGTACATGCCTTGCCCATGTATGTATGTATGTATGTATGTATGTATGTATGTATGTACATGCCTTGCCCATGTATGTATGTATGTATGTATGTATGTATGTATGTATGTACATGCCTTGCCCATGTATGTATGTACGTACGTATGTATGTATGTATGTATGTATGTGCCTTGCCCATGTATGTATGTACGTATGTATGTATGTGCCTTGCCCATGTATGTATGTACGTATGTATGTATGTGCCTTGCCCATGTATGTATGTACGTATGTATGTATGTGCCTTGCCCATGTATGTATGTACGTATGTATGTATGTGCCTTGCCCATGTATGTATGTACGTATGTATGTATGTATGTATGTATGTACGTACGTATGTATGTATGTGCCTTGCCCATGTATGTATGTACGTACGTATGTGTATGTATGTATGTATGTATGTATGTATGTATGTATGTGCCCTGCCTATCAGTTGTGTAAAATACATTATCTGTCGGAACTGTTGTGAAAACAAGAAAAGGCTTACAAACAAGCTTCAGAACAAAGAAACTGTAGCAAAATGAAATGATATTTTGGAGGAATGGACCCATTCCATCGCTGAAGTGGGAAAATAAGCGTGATGTATACTACCTTTCTACAAAACAGCCTACCACAAAAGACATCCCAGTACTTTCTAAACATGGAGTTACAGCAGTAATGAAACCAGACGTTCTAATTGACTACAATAAGAGCAAGTCTGGTGTAGATCACGTGGATCACCTGTACGGTTATTACCCATTCGCATGAAAAACAATGAAGTGTTGGAAGAAACTTTTTTCATGTTTTCCTAATGTCTGCAGTGTTTGCAGTACGAGGCCTGCAGCTGGGATGACTATCCGCAATATGGCCGTGCCTGCTTTTGTAACCTAACCTGCTCGCCCACCGAATAACCGTAGTGCGATCGACAGCAGCATCTCCATACACCTCTGCCAAACTCTTGTGTGTTTTTCGTTTTCACATGACAGGAATTCATTGACAGCACGTTGCGTCTTACAAACGTCAAGTGTGGCAGCCATCTTGAAGACCAAGATCTATGGAAGACAGGTCTGGACCTCAGTGTCCGCCATTTTGGGTCTAGAGCAGACGACGCAGCGTAGTATGGCTAGGAGAGAAAACAGTCGCTTTCGCGAATTATTATTCTGTAGCCAGTTTGAGTCAGAAATTATATTCTTGCGTTTAGTAATAAAATGCTCATTCCAAAGGCCTATATTTTCTTAGTCTTACCAAGAGTGAGTTAAATCTGTAAAAATCGTCTTGTGACCAAACTGTGTGAGAAGAACCGGCTACATGAATGTTTTAAATTTCTGAAATACGTGATGTGAGTGGACCGCAGGAATAGAAGAACTCCCATGAAATATTTTAGAATACAAGAAGTATAAGCACGTTTGGATGACTAACTATGCTTTGCAGTAAAGCATTTTTTCGGAAATATTTCTTGGCGAAACATGCGCTCGTAACATGTGACTCGTGTAAATATGTTTATTAATGATAATTACCCAAAATAAATTTAACTTTCGCAGATAACTGCTACATTTTTATGAATACTTTTTTTCAGTGGACACTTCACCAAATAATGAAAATGGTTTGAGTAAATTAATGGCCATAAATTTCAACTGAAACGAATACCTTGATTTTACATAAATTTCAGTTACGTAATTTCTCAGTTCACGTAATTTTTTCAATTAAAAAAGTAGGACCTGCCATACGTTTGACACAGGTGCAGTATCCCGAAATTTCTTCCTGTTACGTAATGTCGAATCACGTAAAACGAGCACACCAGGAAAATTTAAAGTGAATGTAAGCCGACACCGCATGTAATATTCTGTTCTGATATTTCAATACAAGAAACTTTTGTTTTTCCTTCGTCTATACCGTAACGAATGCAAACTTTGAGATAAAGGTGAAGCATTGAATTAATATTTGTGATGCGACCGGGAATCTAACCCGGACGTCCATGCTTACCAAGCAGACGTCTTACCGCTGTAGCAACGCATCACTAGCGTTTAAGGCGCCTCGGAATAGTCTAAGTACGATTTCCTTCACGTCACAAACTTTAATTCAGCTTCTGTGTTCCCATGAATAATTGCCACTACTAAAATCCTATTTAGAATGGAAACTTGACATAATGTATCAGAAGAAAACATGTACAGCATTATGTTATACAGATTCGATTAGGAGAAAGCAGAATTTGCTTATTAAAACATCAGTATGGTGTAAAAATTGGCAGTTGACTCTAAATAAAGAGAAGTGTGAAGTCGTCCACACGAGTACGGAAACAAATCCGTTAAACTTTGTTTACAAGATACATCAATCGAATGTGAAGGCCGTAAACTCCACAAAATACCTAGCAATTACTATTACATGAGACATAAACTGGAAAGAACACGTAGGTAATATCGTGGGAAAGGCGAACCAGAGACCGTTTTATTGGCAGAGCCCTTAAAAGATGCAAAAGAACTAAAACCGCATACATCACGCTTGTCCGTCCATTTTTGGAGTATTGCAGCCCAGTGCGGGATCCTTATCAGGTGGGTTTGACGGAGGAGATCTAAAGAGTCCAGAGAAGGGCAGCTCGTTTCGTATTGTCACGATACAGGGGAGACTGCGTTACAGAAATGATACAGGATCTGGGATTGGCAATCATTACAACAACGGCGCTTATCGCCGCGGCGTGGGCTACTTGCGAAACTCCAATCGCCAACATTCTCCTCCGAATGCGAAAATATATTGTTGACTCTCTAAGATTAGGTACAAATGATCAGAAAAAAATAAATCAGAGCCCGAACGGAGAGATTCAGGTGTTCTTTCTTCCCGCGCGCTATTCGAGAATGGAATGGTAGATAAATAGTATAATTGTGGTTCGATAAACCCCTTGCCAGGCACTTAAATGTGATTTGTAGAGTATCCCATGTAGGTATAGAAAGGCAACTTTCTCATAATTGTGGTTAGTCAAATCTAATATATAAAGCAGAGTGTCCATATGTTTGTACGTGTTGCATACACATCTACAGTTTTGTTCCAATCTGTATGAAATTTTGTTCACGTAAGCTTCAATCCATGAGGACGGTCGCCGTAAGTGTAAGAACCACATACGATATATAGTTCACGACATATGACGTCATAAACAATGAGATGCGCGAAAAACTGCTGCATTTTGAGACAATGCTGCTCATTTTCTCCTAAACCTTTGGACCGATTTCAACCAAATTTGGTACACACATTCCTTACTGTGAGGTAACAATTTCTGCATGGTCAAGAACCACATACGGCACATGGTTCAAAAGATATTACGTCATAACCAATAGAAATCGCAACCAAAAAAAATTCTATATAATGCGACGAGACTTTCGAAATACACTGTATGAGAATGAGAGTACTTAGCGACTTGCAACAAACTTTCAACATAATTTCAAACCTTTAATAAACTTTTTCACGCTGGCAACCATAGTAAAATGATGAAAGGAAAAAAGTTTCTCGCTTACTACTTTTCCGCTGTTTATGGAGTAAAACTACGGCTCTCGGTATGACGTTACAATTTATAATTTGAACACTACAAATTGTAGTGACAGGAAATTTTACAGACAGTATACACATATATAGTTGAATGTAGCTTCTAAATTTTATCACACTCCGACACGTAGTTCACGAGATATGAGCACATGAACAGCAACGTTCACGGAAAACCGCCCCATCACGTACTAAGTTTTAATCTATTACTTCTGTACTACTAATTGTATTTCCAAGAGATTTTACAGACATACAGCCCTGATACACATGAATATATACCTGAAAAATGGCAGAAATAAAGAAATAAATACCCGGGCAACGCCGGGTTTTAGGCTAGTTACATATACATTGCAAAGAGAATGGACACAGCTATATTCTCTGTAACCTGCATACTTCGTCGCAATTTTACATTCACTGCTTTATCAAACTAACCTTTTGTAGTGACCAACATTAACCAAATACAGTGTGCTACATCCGCGTTTTAGAACCAAAATGGTCGC
This sequence comes from Locusta migratoria, assembly GCA_026315105.1. Lineage (NCBI taxonomy): Eukaryota > Metazoa > Arthropoda > Insecta > Orthoptera > Acrididae > Locusta > Locusta migratoria. The sequence goes on from CM048754.1 coordinate 22,365,637, forward strand.
CACCGGAAAAGATCATGATAGGGTGAACAGACCTCTCGTATATAGACCTTGTTGAAGACCTGCTGTGAGGTCGCCACTCACGGGAATAGGTTCAACTAAGTTTCAAACAGGCGGGAAGGACGTATCTACACACTGTAAATCTTTCTAACATTCAGAATTAAAACTATTTCAAAAAATCGCACTGACGTGTTTTACAGCCCCGCTTTAGATTTGTAGTTTAAGTTTTTGCAAACATTTTGAACCAAAATAATAATCTAAACAATAAAAAATTAATAAGGGCGTATGAAACCCTTGTAGGGAAAAAAATTGGTACTGGCGGGTTCCGAACCACCGACCTTCAGCGTCACAGTTTAACACATCGCCCACTACGCTGCAGCTAAGTTTGGAATTGCGTTCTTTAATCTCATACTATTGATGGCCGTCGTTAACTGATACTAATATGGCGTTTGTAGACAGTGGATTATCATTTATCGTACGAAGAACCACGTGTTTTTGTTAATTCTTCAGTGCGCCATTGCTTTGAAACGACAACGTGTAAGATACAATAAGAAAGTCATCAAATACGCAACGCAAGATGGCGTATGCCAGAGAGAGTTCTGGGCGAGGAATGTCACGTGACGTCTGCGAACGGCTGGTTTTCGTTAATTCAATGGAGGGTGTCAAAACTCCGTTATTTTTGAAAATCTCTCAAACGATACGAGATATGAAAAAACAAGAGGGAACAAAGTTTTAGAGAATGTTCCCCTCTACAAATTCGTTTATTCAATTTTCGCGCCAGATGAACGGTTTATTTGCAATTTAAATTACATTCCAAAGGGCTTTTTTTGTATTACTAACGTATTTCTTGCCGGAAATATTTCAAAAAACTAGATTCTGGTCTCTGGTAGGCAACAATTATGTAAAATTTGGTGCCGATCGGTTGAACGGTTCGACCTAAAAAGTGGGAACACGTTACAGCCAGACAGACATCGTCAAATCATCGTTATTTTTGCAAATATCTGTGCAACGCAGCAAGATATGAAAAACACAGAGCGAAGGTGCAGAGAATTTTCCCCTCTACCAATTAGGTTAATTTTCGTCTCAGATGAACAGTTCGTTTGCAATTACAATTATATTACAAACGGCTTTTTTGGTATACTAACGTATTTTTTGTCCGAAAAATTTGAAAAAGGGAGGTTCTGGTCTCTGGCGTCCTACAATTGTGTGTAAAATTTGGTGCTGATAGGTTGAACGGTTCATCTTAAAAACAGGGAACACGTTATGGACAGACATCCCAAAATCGTCATTTCTGCAAATACGTCGTACGATACGAGATATGAAAACATAAGAGCAAAGTTGTAGAAAATTTTCTCCTCTACTAATTCGGTTATTCAATTTGTCAGATGCATGGTAAAGCCGTTATATTTTCATTTAAATTTCGAGCTGACAAAAGAATTGCAAAGGCCCACTTTCAGTGTTACTACCGTAACATTGCATTTCTTTTTGAGTGGCCCTCGTATATTAATTTCTGCGATCAATATGAAGGTTTTAATTTTGAGCCACCCCAGGGGACATAACACACAAAGAAAGTCACGAGTGACTTAAGTACCCTCAGCCACATGCCGCTGAGGTGTCTTGAGCAGTGTCAACATACTCCTCTTGTGTAGTTCGCGAACGAACTAGTTCGTAAGAGCGCTCCCACAGCCAACTACGCGAACTAGTTCGCAGATCCTTGCTTCTTAGTTCGTCCGCTCCTTTTCCGAAGACCGACGGGCAATAGCGAGAGGGCCCGCAGCAGAATTAAAAATCACGTGTTCGCCTTCTGCTGATGAGAGCCATTTCGAGGTGAGCGTCTGCCTGCTAGATTACATAGTTCAGTGCTACAAAATTTCTGTTTTGAAGTGTTCTGCACTCCGCAATATCTGACTAATAAATTCCGTAATGCCAAGATATAGAGATAACTCTAAACTTAAACGCGAGAAATTATCCACAAACTGTTTCTTTTGGTTTGCGTGATATCGTTAGCGGCTCAAGCATCAAGCGCATGAAGCAGCTAGGTGGGGGAACTTCTCCCTCCACCTGCACGCGCAGACCACGCCGCTCAGCCGTCACTGGCAGCGGACGAACTAAATGTTCAAATGTTTGTTAAGCTTATGGGACTTAACTACGGGGTCATCAGTCTCGAAACTTACAAACTACTTATGAACTAGCTACAACTACGGACAGCACAAATATCCATGCCCGAGGGGGGATTCGAACCCCCGACCGTAGTGGCGGACGAACTAAAAGAACGAAGAACTGCTAAAAGAACGAAGAACTGCTAAAAGAACGAAGAACTGCTAAAAGAACGAAGAACTGCTAAAAGAACGAAGAACTGCTAAAAGAACGAAGAACTGCTAAAAGAACGAAGAACTGCTAAAAGAACGAAGAACTGCTAAAAGAACGAAGAACTGCTAAAAGAACGAAGAACTGCTAAAAGAACGAAGAACTGCTAAAAGAACGAACTGCTAAAAGAACGAACTGCTAAAAGAACGAACTGCTAAAAGAACGAACTGCTAAAAGAACGAACTGCTAAAAGAACGAACTGCTAAAAGAACGAACTGCTAAAAGAACGAACTGCTAAAAGAACGAACTGCTAAAAGAACGAACTGCTAAAAGAACGAACTGCTAAAAGAACGAACTGCTAAAAGAACGAACTGCTAAAAGAACGAACTGCTAAAAGAACGAACTGCTAAAAGAACGAACTGCTAAAAGAACGAACTGCTAAAAGAACGAACTGCTAAAAGAACGAACTGCTAAAAGAACGAACTGCTAAAAGAACGAACTGCTAAAAGAACGAACTGCTAAAAGAACGAACTGCTAAAAGAACGAACTGCTAAAAGAACGAACTGCTAAAAGAACGAACTGCTAAAAGAACGAACTGCTAAAAGAACGAACTGCTAAAAGAACGAACTGCTAAAAGAACGAACTGCTAAAAGAACGAACTGCTAAAAGAACGAACTGCTAAAAGAACGAACTACTAAAAGAACGAACTACTAAAAGAACGAACTACTAAAAGAACGAACTACTAAAAGAACGAACTACTAAAAGAACGAACTACTAAAAGAACGAACTACTAAAAGAACGAACTACTAAAAGAACGAACTACTAAAAGAACGAACTACTAAAAGAACGAACTACTAAAAGAACGAACTAATTCACGGCAGAGCCGCCAACTAAAATGAGCACTCCCAATCGCCAACTATTATCCGCAAGTGTACAACGTTCAGTGTGTGGTAGTTTAGTGTGTGTGGTGGCCCTGTCATTTGGCTATTGCCGAGATAACAGCTCTCATGGTTTGCGGTCGGTAATGTTTCGATCCACCTCGCAGAGCTCTCTGTGTGTTTGAACTTTGCAGCAGCGGGCACCCCCCCTCACCCCCCCCCCCACACACACACACACACACACACACACACACACACACACTCCCTTCCAGCTCTCCAGTGTGACACAGACCGACACGGCCAGCGCTGTAAATTCCAGAGCAGAGACCGCGGTTATGGTAGGAGGGGAGGAGGGAGTAGCCTTAATGGATCCTTAATGGGGTGGCGGCGGGGGGGGGGGGACAGTGTGTGTGTGTGTGTGTGTGTGTGTGTGTGTGTGTGTGTGTGTGTGTGAGCAGTAGGCGGCTACGAGATGACAGCCAACCCCCGTTGTTCCAACCAGTCTACACATCTATACGAATGTCTGTTCGGTGTACGTTTATCAGGTCCGAACGACAAGACGCAGATACTTAAATATTTGTACAGTTACTAATTTGTACCTGAGGAAGGTTTTATAGCGATCTGAGAGATGTTTATTAATTTGAAGAATATAACGCGAAATACGGAACAATAATTACTCTTTGAAAATGGTTTTATTGGTTGCATTGTTGCTTGAGGGTTGATGATAAAAGGGCGGAGTATATTGGGATGGAAAGTTATCGATGTATATAAAATTCCACGTGTGTGTCTGAATATTTTGCTATTCAACGACAACTACAGAACGAAAACGAATGGTCTGTGTAATTGTTGTTCGAAGTCTCCCGTTGTAAACCAAAGCAATTCCATGCCAATAGCTACAAAACAGATTTTATAAATACCCTATATGAGAGAGTACTTAGCGACTTCCAACAAACTTTAAACATAATTTCAAACCTTTATTAAACTTTCTCTCGCTGACAACCATAGCAATGTGATTAAAGGAAAAAAGTTTCTCGCTTACTACTTTGCCGCTGTTTATGGAGTAAAACTACTTCGTTAAAATTTACAATTTCTACACTACAAATTGTAGCAGCAGGAAAATGTTAGACAATATACACACATAGTTTCATGTACCTTCTAAATTTTATCACAGTACGACACAGTTTATGACATACAGCACAAACAGTAACGTTCATGGAAAACCGCCGATTCTCGCACTAAGTTTTAATCTATCACTTTACTACTAACTAGATTCCAAGAGATTCTTATACAAATGAATGTATACCTGAAAATGGTAGGATTCAATTAATAAATACCCGGGCAACGCCGGGTTTTCAGCTAGTATAGGATATGGGGAAGGAACTTTTGGCTTCCGATAGTTAGTGCAATTTTGGAATATTATCACCTGTCTTGCTGTTCTATTGTGTTCTCTTCTTCAAGTATATTTTCTCGTCTACAAGTGTGTATATTTGATTTTAGAGTTAGACGAACGGTTAAGCTGTTATTTTGATTTAAATTTCCAGCTGTCAAAGGCATTCGCTTGGCCCGCTTTTAGTGTTACTACCGTACCCTAAATAGGGCTAATGGGAGGGAGTCCCTACTCCAGCTCCCGTGGATGGTGCATAGTGTCGAAATTAATGTTAATAGAAGTCCCTCTTGGTCTTTGAGGTGAAAACTTTTATCCAGAAGGCTTATCACAACGTATGTCAGGAACCACTTTTAATCAAATTGCGTGGTTATGGAATGTCGCCCCAGACTTGTGACTGGATAGGGGATTTGCTGTCAGAGAGGAGTCAGTTCGTAGTAATAGTTGGTAAGGCATGGACTAAAGCATAGGGCGTTCCACAGGGTACTATTATTGGTCCTCTGCTGTTCCTTATTTACATACACGATTAGGCGAAAATGTAAGTAGCTCTCTTAGGTCGTTTACAGATGATGCCGTCATTGATCGTCTAGTGAAGTCATCTGTAGATCAAAAACAACTGCAGAACGATCTGAATATCAGCAGTGTGTAGAAATTGTTAACTGACTATAAATAATGTGAAGTAGTCTACAACAGTACGAAAAGAAATCCGTTAAACTCTGTTTACAAGATAAATCAAAAGTGAAGGCCGTAAACTCCACTAAGTACCTAGGAATTACTATTACTTCAGACTCAAATAGGAAATAATACGTTTATAATGTCGTGGGAAAGGCGAACGAGAGACTGCGTTTTATTGGCAGAACCCTTAAAACATGCAACAGAACTACAAAAGAAACAGCATACACTACGCTTGTGCGTCCATTTTTGGAGCATTGCTGCCCAGTGTGGGATCCTTATCAGGTGGGTTTGACGGAGGACATCGAAAGAGTCCAGAGAAGGGCAGCTCGTTTCGTATTGTCACGATACAGGGGAGACAGCGTTACGGAAATGATACAGGATCTGGGATAGGAATGATTACACCCGCCCACATGTAATCACACACATTCTCCCCCGAATACGAAAATATATTGTTGCTCCCACTTACATAGGTAGAAATGATCATCAGAATAAAATACGAGAAATCAGAGCTCGAACGAAGAGATTGAGGTGTTCCTTCTTCCCGCGCGCTATTCGAGAATGGAACGGGAGATGAATAGTGTAACGGTGGTTCGATGAACCCTCTGCCAGGCACTTAAATGTGATTTGCAGAGTATCCCATGTAGATACTCGGCTAGCGCTCGTCCTGAGCAGCATGGGGTTCTCGCCTGAGTCTCAGGACGTGTCAACTTCGCGTCGCAATATCTCGGTATGTAATTGGAATATTGCGATGCAGTCAACGCCATTGTTTATGTGATTTGTCATGCTATGGATTGCTGAAGGAAAAATAGACTGTCCATTTAAAAAAAACTTAAGTTCGTGTTAAAAACACATTCGTGTTAAAAACACATTTGCTTTCGTTTTAGAAAGTTTCCAAATATGTACATTCCTGGGCCCCAGCCGTACATTGATACCGGTGAAAGTCTTTTTCCAATAGCTGTTATTGTTCCAGAGATATTTTGGGTGGACAACTTTTGTGTCCCTACTTCGTCGCCGCTTTTGTGTCCCAGCCTCGTCGTAGGTGTCGGTGGCCGAGTAGATTGAGCCCGACACAGGAACAAAAATAGCACGCTGGTGCAGGTACGGAGGGGAGCAGCCAGAAACTATAAACACTCGAGTAAATTAGAAAGAGATATATTGCACAGAAAGTAACAATACTTAACTTTTACATAGTACTGCAGAATGTTGATACATAGTTGTTAGAGGCCTGCCTAGTGCCTGTACAATAGCAAAGTCTTCACTCGTGCCTATCGGATTACGAAGGTCCTAACTCGTTGCTATCTCAGTCCGAAGTGCACTCTCGTTCCTCTCTCAGTCCGAAGTGCTATATATTTCCGTGGTGGCCACGAGCGGGGTTCCAGCAGAGGGCGCTCGTGGCTGTCGTCGGAAGAACGCCGCGCCGTGCATGCATGGCGGCGCGCGGCGAAAGTAGGTGGCGCGCACTTTGTACTTGTGCGACACCACACCCCTCCCCCCCAAACCGCCGCGCCGTCGTGGCGTAGGGCTGAGGGCCACGGCGACGGCACTGGGAGGAGGGCCTGGGCGGGGGCGTTACTGGTGGGACGGGCGTCGTAGCTGAGGCCGGGATCGAGACGCCGTCCGCGCCCCGGCATCCGCCTTGAGATCCTCCAGGGAACCCGCCGAAACCTGGGGAAGGGCGCCCACCCCCGCCCAGAGGGAGCAGGTCTTCTTCTGAGGTGCGTGGCCCAAGCTGGGGGGGGGGCCCGCACGGTCCTGGAGTCCCTCTCGGTGACGCTGTCATCTGCGGCGGCGACAGCGGCGGCGACGACTGCATCGGAGGTGCGTCGACCTCCATGGGGACGATCTCGTAGTCCGGGGACGAACGATGTGGCTGTGCTCCCTGGCGGTGAACTGGGTCTGGAATCAAGAAACCGGAGACAGGATCGCGCGGCCTGTGCAGGCGTAATTGGTTTGCGTGGCGCCGCAGCTCCGACCCTGTGGAAGAACGTACAACAAACATATTGCGCCCGAGCACGCGCTGAATGGTGCCCGGTAACCCTTTTCTTCTTGTTTCCAGCAAACACCCTGTACAGCACCGGCGTAGAAACCTGAAAACGCGTAGCGCCATACGAACCGACTCGGTGCGTGGGAGGCTGCAGCAGGTGAAGGAGAGTGCGGTGACGGCGGCCGTGTAGCAGCTCGGCAGGAGACGGGCCGTCACGTGGCATGCACCGATACGTAGACAGGAAAATTTGAAGAGCTTGCTGCCTGGAGTGCTGACCTTTCATCTTCTCCATGTGAGACTTTAATGTTCGAACGAAACGTTCTGCTTCACCATTGGACTGAGGGTGAAAAGGTGCAGTGGTAATATGCTGAATACCATTCACACGACAAAACTGTTGAAATTCCGCACTAACAAACTGAGGTCCATTGTCACTGACGATAGTTTCAGGCAAGCCTTCGATGCAAAACACTGATGTTAAGGCACTGATTGTACTAGAAGCTGTCGTTGAGTTCATGGCAATCACAAAAGGAAACTTGCTGAAAGCGTCTACAACAATTAACCAGCGCGTATTCCAGAAAGGTCCGGCAAAGTCAATATGTAAACGTTGCCATGGTCCCTTGGGGCGTGGCCAGTCTGAGAAACGTTGCGGTGGAGCCGCCTGATGCTCCGCACAAACAGTACACTGTGACGTCATGTCCTCTATCTGAGCGTCCATACCAACCCAGGTACAATGACGTCTGGCCAATTGCTTTGTCCTAACAATGCCCCAATGTCCTTGATGCAGGAGGCGTAACACTTCTCGTTGCAGGGAACGAGGAACAATCACTCTTGCTTGGTCGTTGTCGGTATGCAACAACAGTACACCCTGACTTAAAGATAATGCATGACGTTGTGCAAAATAACGTCTAACCAGAGGCCGATCAATGTCTTTGGCTCTGGCAGGCCACCCTGAGCGAACAAAACGTGCTACCACACTTAGGTCTGCATCCGCAGCTGTTTCCTGTGCAACCCGACGAGAGTTCAAAGGAAAGTCTGCGACAGCGGAAGCATCTCTGGAGTCTATCTGACAACATGCCATTTCTGAAGAATCAAATGATACATCCTGGCCAACCGGAAGTCGGGAAAGTGTGTCCGCGTTAGCATGTTTAGTGGTAGGTCGGTACAAAATCTCATACTGATAATTAGACAGTATTAAGGACCATCTCTGAAGCTTTTGTGCCGTACGTGGCGGAATTGGCTTTGTGGGTGAGAACAACGACGTGAGAGGCTTGTGGTCTGTCAACAAATAGAATTTTCTGCCATAGAGATAATGATGAAACTTTGTGACGCCGTAAATGATTGCTAAGGCCTCCTTTTCTATCTGACTGTAATTCTGTTGCGTCGGCGTCAGTAGCTTGGATGCAAAGGCAATAGGACGATCGTGCCATCCAATACGATGTGAGATTACAGCGCCTAGGCCGTACGATGAGGCGTCAACTGCTAACACTACAGGCTTCTGGGGGTCAAAGGGAATCAAACATGCATCACTCAGTAGTGCAGACTTTAAGTTGTCAAAGGCAACCTGGCAATCTTTGGACCAAACAAAAGGAACATTCTTCCTACGTAAGTGATGCAGTGGAGCTGCAATCTGAGAGGCATTGGGAATAAATCTGAAATAATAGTTAAGCTTTCCCATCACTGCTTGCAATTCATGCACATTCTTAGGAGGAGGCAAGTCTTTGATTGCTCGAAGATGTGACTGTAAGGGATGAATTCCTTGGGCATTAATCACATGGCCTAGGTACTCTATTTCAGTTTGAAAAAACGAACACTTTGCTTTATTACAACGTAGTCCTGCTGCAGTCAACACTTTGAAAAGGCACTCCAGGTTTGCTAAATGTTCTTCAACTGTACGTCCGGATACCACAATGTCATCTAAATAGTTCGAGCAACACGGTACAGAAACTGTCAGATGTTCCAAAAAACGCTGAAAAATAGCGGGAGCGGAAGAACTGCCAAAGGGTAGGCGTTGAAATTGAAAAAGGCCCATGTGAGTATTAATGACGAAAAACTTTTTTGACTCGTCATCAAGTGGAATCTGTAAGTATGCCTCTGCTAAATCAATCTTGGAAAAGAAGCGAGACTGTCCTAATTTGTCCATTAGTTCGTCAGGTCTGGGCAGGGGATAAGTGTCTACAATTGTTTGACTGTTGACAGTTGATTTGAAGTCCGCACAGAGACGAAGTTTTCCTGACGGCTTGGGTATAATTACTATAGGCGAGGCCCACTGACTCGCAGAAACAGGAGAAATCACCCCACTATCTTGCCAACGTTTAAGTTCTTCGGCAACTGTATCACGCAATGCGATAGGCACTGGTCTAGCTTTACGAAATTTTGGAACTGCAGATTCTTTTAAAGTTACATGTGCCACGAAGTCTTTTGCGCAACCTAGTTCCGGCGAAAACAAGTCACTATATTTGTCACACAATGCATTGATTTTATCCTGAGGCACTATTGACGAAATTTGAAGCACATCTCTTTGAATTGATAAACCAAACAAGTCAAAAGCATCTAGTCCAAAAATGTTCTGTGTCGATTTGGCCTGAAGAACAACAAAAGCAACCGTTTTTGTTACACCTTGGAAAGAGGCAGGCAGGCTACATGTTCCTAGCACGGGAATATTTTCACCTGTGTACGCTGTTAACACTTGCTGTGACGGCGACAATTTTGGCGAACCCAGAAGTCCATAAGTATCTTTATTGATTAATGTAACAGCGGAACCAGTATCAAGCTGAAATTGCACAGTCTTATTTTCTATGGAGAGATTCACAAACAGTTTTTGCTTGCGGCGCTCGACCGGCGCGCGAATGTGGGCAACGTCTGCTACGGTTTGTTTGCTGCACTTGCGCGGGCCGCGTATTGAAGGAAGCGGCTCAGACTCGGCACGCAGGGGATTAACAACACTGTCACTAGATGACACTACCGCCGGATCGGCGTCCGCGCAATGCGAGGCTACTGCACTAAAATTACTTTCAGTATCTACAACAAGTCTACTGGCACTATCTACACAGTACTGGGCACTTTTACAATAAGAAGTTGCAGAAGGCACTAGGTTCACTACAGGAATGCACTGTTCATAGTCTTTTTGCTTGTCCCGAACCCTTTTCCGTTGCACTGTTTTCCGCGCTCGTCGGCACTTGCTACGTGGTGCACTATATAGTTTTGCCATAGGCGCAGAACTACTTTCTTGCAATTGAGATCCAAGGAAAGCACTGTTCAATTCCACAGCCCGTATAACATTTACAGAATGAACCGTTCTCGCACTCTGCGAAGCACTGTTTCTAACGTTACTGTTCTTTGAGTTTTTAATTTGCATACACACAGACTGCACATGTCCCAATTTGCCACATTGATAACAGGTTGCGTTGCGACTTGGGCACTGTGCACGTTTGTGGCGAGATACACACTGGGGGCAAGATTTACGTACATTTTTCTGAAATAAGCGTTGGCGCCCGTTATTCAAATTACTGTTTCTAACACGACGGGGCGACCTTTGTGTCGCACTTTTACACTGGCTACTGTTCACTGTCTGTTCAGCACGGCCGGTAGAAAAATAAGAATCACTAGTGCTATACTGAGAACTACGGCTAGGAAAGCGTCCGTTGCGGCGCACTGAATTTACACTATGGCTTTGCATTTCTACATCAGCTAAGTCAAAAGTATCATGCGCTTCTATAAGCTGCAGTACACTGTCTAAGGAGGGGTCAGACTGTTTCAGAATTGCTGCTCTAATTCTGGGGTCCTGAATATTCTGCGTAATCGCATCCCTCAACATCACGTCACTATACGAAAGTCCACAAGAGCAAGTAAATTTACATTGGCGGGTTAAGCCCTTCAATTCCGTGATCCATTCTTGGTGTGACTGCTGCGGTAATTTTTTAAGTCTGAAAAATCGGTATCGTGCAGCGGCTACAAGAACTTTTCTCTCATAATGAGCATTCAGTGCATCTACAATTTGGTCAAAGTCTACATCACGAGGAGATGCGAGAGGGAAAAGTTTTTGCAATAGTACGAAAGTCTGGGGGCCCACAATCGATAAGAAAAGGTTCTTCACTCTCTGACCTGTAATTTGATGAGCCGCGACGAGTTCTTGAAACTGCGCGAAATAGTCACTCCATTCTTCCTCACGTTCGTTGTACTGGCGGAACGTCGGAAGCGGTGCGGCGGCAGGTGTGGGCTGCTGATGTGACGACTGTTGTTGTTGGTGAGCAGCCTGCGTCGTCAACTGCGACACGGCCTGGAGAAGCTGGGTAATTTGCGCCGTCTGTAACTGAATAATTTCCATTAAGTTTGGGTTCGGGGTAGTGGCCATGCTGACCGATTAGGCGCCGCGCATACAAGTAAATTATAACAAAACACAAATACAATATGAAAGAGGACTCGCTCTGCAACAAAAAAGTCCACAAAATACGTAACAGAATATATTCCCCCAAAAAACTTATAATAAGGGTGGGTGGGCGGGAGCAATTTTTGCGTGCTCCTACTGCTGCTGTCTGGCTGCTGCAAGCGGGCTGGTCCAAGGTTCTATCACTCCTCGTCGCCACTTTTGTGTCCCTACTTCGTCGCCGCTTTTGTGTCCCAGCCTCGTCGTAGGTGTCGGTGGCCGAGTAGATTGAGCCCGACACAGGAACAAAAATAGCACGCTGGTGCAGGTACGGAGGGGAGCAGCCAGAAACTATAAACACTCGAGTAAATTAGAAAGAGATATATTGCACAGAAAGTAACAATACTTAACTTTTACATAGTACTGCAGAATGTTGATACATAGTTGTTAGAGGCCTGCCTAGTGCCTGTACAATAGCAAAGTCTTCACTCGTGCCTATCGGATTACGAAGGTCCTAACTCGTTGCTATCTCAGTCCGAAGTGCACTCTCGTTCCTCTCTCAGTCCGAAGTGCTATATATTTCCGTGGTGGCCACGAGCGGGGTTCCAGCAGAGGGCGCTCGTGGCTGTCGTCGGAAGAACGCCGCGCCGTGCATGCATGGCGGCGCGCGGCGAAAGTAGGTGGCGCGCACTTTGTACTTGTGCGACACCACAACAACATAGCTGGAACACCCTGTATATTGGTAATAAATGTGTTTGCGTTTCATAGTGTTTCTCGAGTACTCGTGAAACTTCCCACTGTCCGAATACTTTTGCGACTGAGTGTATAGGACGCAGAAGTTATCTGACGTGGGTGGCTGTAAGGTGTTAATGCTTTCCGCGGGTCGTCGGTAGCTTAACACACTTCAACTCTGGCCTAAGCTTCGAGTAAAGAAGACCGTCTGGAATCTCTCTCTCTCTCTCTCTCTCTCTCTCTCTCTCTCTCTCTCTCTCTCTCTCTCTCTCTCTCTCCCCGTGTGTGTGTGTGTCAGGGGTTCCGCCTCCCTCAATATGTGGCACCCTGAGGTGACAGACACACCCCCGTCTCAGCTGCGGCATTCGCCTCAGGTTCGGCAAGTGATGAAAAAAGTTTCCCCCGCTAGTCGGCTATCCACACGGGAGGGCGGTGCACCCCGGCAACCACCAACCACCAACCACCAACCAGCCGGCCCGAGACCGCAGCCTCATGAATTATTCCGTCTTCTTTCCCACCCCCCCCCTCTCCCTGCGTGCTACCCTCGTTACCCGCCAAATGTCTTCAACGGCAGTATGCGAACAGCCACCGGCGGAGTGCGAAGCGAGGAATAAAAAAAAAAAAGTTGTGCCAAGTAGAAGGCGAGCGTCTGCGTGGATCAAGAGGGGGTGACGGAACATTAATTTAGCGTTCAGTTTACTTCGCCACTTCGCAGTGCACTCCTCTACGCCACCATAGCTCTGCTACAACTTGATATTTCTAATTACAGACCTTCAGTTTTATTTTTACAATGGCCACCTTCACTCCATTGCCAATCTGAGGGGAAGTCATTTTAACAAGTTTTAATGCTCCCCATATCCTAACGATTACTTTGTCAACTGACATAGGTGCACCCCCCCCCCCCCCGTCAACTACTCTTCCCCTATGATTTATTTTATGACTGTGGTGTCGCGCAAGTACAAAGTGCGCGCCACCTACTTTCGCCGCGCGCCGCCATGCACGCACGGCGCGGCGTTCTTACGACGTCAGCCACGAGCGCCCTCTGCTGCAACTCCGCTCGTGGCCACCACTTAACGACATCGTTCACTTGGGACTGAGATAGCAACCAGTTAGGACCTTCGGAATCAGATAGGCACCAGTGAAGACTTGGCTATCAGTTAGGCACTAGGCAGGACTCTAGCTCAACTATGTATCAACATTCTCCAGTACTATGTGAAAGTTAAGTATTGTATAAATTCTGTGCAATATATATCTCGTTCTAATTTACTCTAGTGTTTCTAGTTTCTGGCTGCTCACCTTCCGTACCTGCACCAGCGTGCTATCTTTATTCCTGTGTCGGTCTCATTCCACTCGGCCACCGACACATACGACGGAAACAAGACACAAAAGCGGCGACGAGGCTGGGACACAAAAATGACTATAGACACAAAATTGTCACGTGTCTTTCTTTTTACCTTCAGGTTTTATCGAAAATACGGTGGTCAAAATCACGCGACTACATGTCCCACATTTTAACGCCCATGTTTATTATCCTGTAAGACAACCATTTGATTTTGGACTTGGACCCATGTATATGGCCCTATTGAATTTTTAACCAATTAACGGATGAAACCAACTAGAATGTTGGGACTCAGTAGCGAATTATGACGAGAGAATAAAAAGTTGTAAGTAATACCTTGTTCAATTCATGTATCGCGTTTATTAAGTTATTGGTCCTGTAATTTTAATTATTGTTTTGTTATTTAACACAGTAACACCTGAAGATGCGTCTCCACTGACGCGAAACCGGTTGTGGACCTGTACATAAAAGGATCTCAATAAAAACAGCTGAAGCGGCTCCAGAATTTATTGATTGTTTCATAAGAGGGCATTTCTATTTCAATTTCCAAAATACTTTCTTTTATTATATAAAGTCATACAATCAATTTTTTAAACAATTGATAAATTCATAAAAGAAAAAAAAAAATTTGCGCTCCCAGAAGGGGAGTTGAGAGGGGGAAGAGGCTAACGTAAACGGAATGTGGCAGCACCAGCGTTTGTAGCTAAACCCGACCCCTGCAAGGCTGCGACAAATGTCGCAAAAACATTCTCTAAATACGTACATAGAATTGGCTTAATGGGTGCTGCTTCGCACGCTAGCTCTGACAGCCTCCACTGGTTATTTCTTCAAAACGTTCAAATGTTCATGAAGCTTCTTGTTATCCTCTTCAGTCCGGAGACTGGTTTGATACTGCTCTCCACCCTACTCTATCCTGAGCAAGCCTTTCCATCGCCTCATAAGAACGGTAACCCACATCCATTTGAATCTTCTAACTATACGCGTCTCTTGGTCTCCCTCTGCAATTTTTACCCCCACACACTTCCCTCCAATGCTAAATTTACGATTCCCCGATGTCTAAGAATGTGTCCTACCAAGCGATCCCTTCTTTTAGTCAAGATATGCCAGAAATTCCTTTTATCACCAATTCTGTTCAGTACCTCTTCATTAGTTATGCCATCTACCCACCTGAACTTCAGCATTCTTCTGTAGCACCACATTTCAAAAGTCTCTATTCTCTTCCTGTCCGCACTGCTTATCGTCCATGTTTCACTCCCGTACAAGGCAACACTCCACACAAATGCCTTCAGAAAAGACTTAAATTAATATTCGATGTTAGCAAATTTCTCTTTTTCAAAAATGCCCTTCTTCCCATTGCCATTCTGCATTTTGTATCCTCTGTACTACGACCATCCCATGTTATTTTACTACCCAAGTAACAAAACTCATCCACCACCTTCATCGTTTCGTTACCTAATCTAATTCCTTCAGCATTACCTGATTTTCTGAGACCACATTCCATTTTTTTTTTTTTTTTTTGCTCTTGTTAATGTTCATTTTATACGCTTTTCTTCAACACACTGTCCATTCCATTCAACTGCTCTTCCAGGTCCTTTGCTGTCTCTGACAGAATTACAATGTCATCAGCAAAAGGCAACGTTTTTATTTCTTCCCCCTGAACTTTAATCCCTATTCCAAATTTTTCCTTGCTTTCCTTTACCGCCTGCTCGATGTACAAATTGAATAACATCGGAGAAAGGCTACAACACTGTCTTACTCCCTTCCCAACTAATGCTTCCCTTTCATGCCCTTCGAGTCTAATAACTGCGGTCTGACTTTTGTACAAGTTGTAAATAACTCTTTCCCTGTATTTTACCCTGCTGACTTCAGAATTTGAAGGAGTATATTCCAGTCAACATTGTCAAATGCTTTCTCCAGATCTACAAAAGCTAAACATGTAAGTTATCCTTTTCTTAATCTATCTTCTAAGATAAGACGTAAAGTGAGTATTGCCTCCCGGGTTCCTATGTTCCTCCCGAATCCAAACATATCTTCACCGAGGTTAGCTTCTACCAGCTTTTCCGTTCTCCTGTAGATAATTCGTGTAAAAATTTTGCAACCCTGACTTATCAAACTGATGGTTCTGTAATTTTCACACCTGTCTGGGCCTGATTTCTTTGGAATGGGGATTATAACATTTTTCTTAAAGTCTGAGGGTATTTCGTCTGTCTCATATCCTACACACCAGTTCAAATAGTCTTGTCATGGCTGGCTCTCCCAGAGACTTTAGTAGCTCTGAGGGTATGTCATCTACTCCTGGGGCCTTGTTCCGACCTAGGTCTTTCAAGGCTCTGTCAAATTCTCTAAATACGTGTATAGGATTAGCTTAATGGCTGCTCCTTCGCACATTAGACTGGATAGCCACCACTGGTTATTTCTTCAAAACGTTTAAATGTTTGTGAAGCTTAACGGACTTCACTGCGGGGTCATCAGTCCCTAAACTTGCAAACTACTTATGAACTAGCTAATCCTAAGGACATCACAAACATCCATGCCCGAGCGGGGGATTCGAACCCCCGACCGTAGCGGCCGTTCTGACTGGCGCGCCGCAGACAGCCTATTTACGAGGTGCGTCCAGAAAGTAAGTTCCGTTTCGTTATATAAAACGAACGGGTACAGATACAGAAAAAAATATTTATCGTACAAAAATCTACAACTGTTAAACTACTATTCTACATAGCTTCCGAAATTGTGTAGGCAATTGTCATAGCATGGCACAAGGTTTTGTGTGCCTTTTTCATAGAATGTTGCCGCATGTGTATTCAACTATGTGGTAACATGTTCTTTCAGCTCATCATCATCGTTGAAGTGTTGTCCACCAAGGACAGATTTTAGGTGTAATCAGAGGATTACTGTCAAAAGATTTTTTTTTTTCACGATAATGCCTGACCCCACACCGAATGTGACCAAACAATACTTACGGAAATTTCAATGGGACCTGTTTGATGATCCTCCATACAGCTCGGACCTCTCTCCTAGCGACTTTCATCTCTTCTTACACCTAAAATCAGTCCTTGGTGGTCAACACTTCAACGATGATAAAGAGCTGTTACCATACGGTTGAATACACAGGCGGCAACCTTCTGTGAAGGATGCATGCAAAAACTTGTGGCACGCTATGACAAGTGCCTACAAAATTTCGGCAGTTATGTGGAAAAGTAGTTTAAGAGTTGTAGAATTTTGTGCAATAAAAATTTCTTCTGTATCTGTGTACACTTTCATTTTATTACCAAAACGAACTTTCTGGACGCACCTCCCATTTTTTCTAAAACCAACCAAGAATACAAATACCAATACCAACTTTTGTAGTTCCGATTTCAAAATTGGCTTAATAGTAGCATCTTAAAAAATCCACTATTTAAACCCCTTGATTAAAAGTCCAAAGATGAAGAAACTTTTCAATTTCATCCAATTTTCGTGCATTCAGCTTCAAAAAAAAAAATATATATATATATATATAAATTCAACCCCTATTTCACCTCTACATTCAATAAATTTCCAAAAATATAAATGTATGTGATGTAATAAATCTCAATTTGCGATCGCATACGGTATCACTGTACTAGGTTTAGATGTAATACTAAAAGGTGGCGAATGAAAATTTGTGCCCGGCCGGGATTCGAACCCGGGATCTCCTGCTTACTAGGCAGACGCGTTGACCACTCCGCCACCGAGGCCACAGTGACCAGCCCGACTGCAGAGGACTCTTCCCTGCACGTCTCCCGCCACACACAAATCTCCATTCGCCACGCTGTCTCTTTCCTATTACCACAGCCTATTTGTTCTGTAATGCTCGCAGCCACAATACTGTATTCCCTCATCAGGGAGAACAGACCATGAGGTATCGAGAAAATTGTCGGAAGAACAAACAGGCTGTGGTAATAGGAAAGAGGCAGCGTGACGAATGGAGATTTGTGTGTGGCGGGAGACGTGCAGGGAAGAGTCCTCTGCAGTCGGGCTGGTCACTGTGTCCTCGGTGGCGGAGTGGTCAACGCGTCGTCCTAGTAAGCAGAAGATCCCGGGTTCGAATACCTTTTTTCCTTCGCCGCCCTTCGATATTCCATGTGAACCCAGTACAGTGATGCCATAACTATTCGCAAATTGCGATTTATTTCATTAAATGAATGCTGTAACGTCAAAAAATATATAACAAATGCATGTATTTTTTAAAATTTTAACAAATAATGGAAACCCGAATTTACGTACTTCTACATTCACAATTACGTTATACCAACGTATTTTCAAAAAGCAATTTTTTTGCTTTTTCTATTTTACCCCCTCAGTAGCTGAAAATCCAAAACAATATTAACGAAGAACCCTAATCCGAAATTGTGCACTTTTAACTCCATAATTGAGTAAGCAGCAGCGTACTATTATTAAACTTTTCAGCCCGTTTCACCCCGTTAGGGATGAAATACCGAAAGGTCGTTACTTAAGCAACACCTGTAGTGTACGATCTGAACCATCTGCAAATGTCAAATTTCTGTCAATGGTTTGGGCTGGGCGACGATGACTCAATCAACCGGGACATTGCCTTTTAAATATAAAGAAGATATCTTCGTGTATATGAGAATGTGTATATACACCGCAGCCATTTCTAGAATGGCTTATCTACCAAAGCAGAGTTTTCTGAAGACAGCAAAAACCTTATTGCACTTATTTTGATTTATTCATTTACGCCCAGTTTCCATGTGCTTCGCCATGATCTTCTGGTCGCATTTATTTATACATAGCGATCATGTTTCCAGATAATAATAATAATAATAATAATAATAATAATAATAATAATAATAAAATAATGGAGGTGTCCCCTGTCTCCAATGTCCAACGATTCCGTCCCGCATGCATGAGAAATAGTACCTGTCAAATTCATGGTGATTGGTTAAACAGTGTCAAAGTCATGAGGAGTGTGTGTGTGTGTGTGTGTGTGTGTGTGTGTGTGTGTGTGTGTGTGTGTGTATTCCTCTTGTTAAACCACACACAAACCAATGTACGAAGCGTGATATGCCCGGCTGTTAATGTTCATTTCTTTAAATTAATGCTTCCATTGGCAGGAATACCACAATAGGCGCTTTCTCGGAATCGAAATTAGCTAACTGTTCCCTCTTTTAGTAATCGGGTTTGGATTCAAATAGTATTACACTACACTACTTATATTCATAATTTACTATATAAATTATATCCAGAGAAAACAGGCGCGTTGCCTAGCAAAACTCAAATGTTCAAATGTTTGTACAGCTTATGGGACTTAACTCCGGGGTCATCAGTCCCTAAACTTACTTACTACTTATGAACTAGCTAAGACTAAGGACGGCACAAATATCCATGCCCGAGGGGGGATTCGAACCCCCGACCGTATTGGCCGTTCTGACCGTGACTCGAGCGCCTCAGTCACCTCCGCTACCGCGGCCGGCCCTAGCAAAACTAACATCCATCAAACAGTACATAAAACGGCGAAAACTGCATAATTAAAAGTTTCTGATGAACGTTCACGCCCTGGAATATTACGTAGTTCATGAACTTTAAAGTACTGCATTTGATATTACTGCACGTCAAATTCCTGTCGAAGCAGTCCGATCGAGTGTTTACACATGTCAGTTCGTTCAGTGAAAGATAATATTTAAATAAATTAACGTACACACACGTAACTTTTCTCAGATTCTTCGAATATATTCACAGTTACTTTTGAATGTAATGATATCTTGGATATTAGGAACTTTTCATCCGTAAGTTCTATGAAGTCCCAAAATGTAGTTTCTATGATTATCAAGTCAAATCCACGCCCAAACCAGCACACAGTCATTCGACTGATTCTAAGTATCGACCGTAATGACTGATTTCGATACTGTTAGTACCAATCACAAAACTGTACGAAAGATTTAGTACCGCGTAATAAAGTCCATTAATATAGTAACGCATATTACACACATTTCATCGATTTCTTCAGCTAAAACATGACTGACTTTAACAATGCGGAAATTTTGCTTTTATATGACCCCACGGAACAAATAACTAAGTTATTCTGTTATTGTAATATGGTCTGACAAATCGATAAATGTGTTTTCCGGTATTTGCCCACCTAGATTTATTGTGAGCAACCATTCGACAGCTCAGTTTTACGGGATATCAGATGCACTACCAAATCCGCGCTTTAGTTTAATACATACTGGGCGCAAAAATTAAGCAAATTTATCGATTGTCGTCCAAGACTAAGGTAAAGCATTTTCACACGCTATAGTTTCAAAACACTTTTCAGCTAATGGAATTTTTAACAGCTATCAGGGCTTTAATAAAATTCTGCTGGGATAGAATTGGTCAATTTTACTTACGATTTATAGTGCTGATGTTGCCAACGATCTTTGCATGTTCTTTTACAACTAACAGCTTGACAGAGAAAATAGTTCATGTTTACCAACTTCTTGTATGAACCCTTGTCCGGTCAGTAAATTAATCATCCTCGTAAAGCGAGCATTTTGTTGCAAACATTAGGGAACTAAACCGCCGTTGCAGGAACAAAAATTAGCATCGCAGTAGCTTCAAACATCGTTACGAGCCATATGAGCCTTATCACCATCATCATCATCAGGGACTGATTATGCCTTCCAGCGTTCAGTCTGGAGCATAGTACCTCTAATAAAATTCCTCCATGATCCCCTATTCAATGCTAACATTGATGCCTCGTCTGATGTTATGCGTTTTACTTCAAAATCATTCTGCGCCGAATCTAAGTACTTTCTTCTTGGGCTACCTCGACTCCTCTTACCCTCCGCTGCCGAGCTCATGAGTCTTTTAGGTAACCTTGCTTCATCTTGCTTCCTCTATGGTGTTCATTCCCAGCTTTTCTTTGATTTCCTCGTTATGGACACCCTCCTGCCATTGTTCTCATCCATTGGTACCTGCAATCATTCTTGCTACTTTCATATCTGTAACCTCTATCTTATGAATTAGGTAACCTGTATCCACTCAACTTTCACTCCCATACAACAAAGTTGGTCGAAAGATAGGGTGGTGCACTGCTAACTTAGTCTTGGTACTGACTTCCTTCTTGCAGAAGAGAGTAGATCTTAGCTGAGCACTCACTGCATTAGCTTTGCTGCACCTCGATTCCAGTTCTTTCGCTATGTTGCCATCCTGTGAGAAAATATGTCCCAGGTACTTAAAACTGTCTACCTGTTCTAACATTGTTCCTCCTATTTGGCACTCAATCTGTTTGAACCTCTTTCCCACAGACATTAGTTTCGTTTGGGAGATGCTGATCTTCATATCATAATTCTTAACTTGTAAAAAAACAGTATGCATCATTTAAAAGTAAATAGTATTGCTATTGTCTAAATATTGATTCTGTGTTATCGCCAATGTATATATAAATAAAACTCTGTAGCAGTACTTCGTAGCTTCAGAACCTTCGCTAAAAAGAACACGTATCGAAACCTGTCGTTTACAACGTGTAGAAATTGTGCATAACTGCAAATGAATTAACCCACCTCGCATAGTTTTTAAAGACTTGTCACGACGACTGTTTATTAACTATATTTTACGCCTTTCAGGACCCACTGCAAACGAAAAACACGAAAACCATTTTCTGAACGATTAGAACAATTCGGAGCTGCACAGCCCACCATGCTGAAAGCGCACTGACTGTCCTATTATACAATCGCGCTTCGAACCGAAGGAACAAAAAAGGCGGATGGGCATGTCCGTCTATATCTTGGTGCCCTATTCGTGAAGATGACACTATTGGGCAGGAAACACGTGAAGAGTACCACCATATTATTATTATTATTATTATTATTATTATTATTATTATTATTATTATTATTATTATTATTATTATTATTATTATTATTATTATTATTATTATTAGTAGTAGTAGTAGTAGTAGTAGTGCAGAGTGGAACAGATGAATACCCGAGCCTATACCCGGGTGCTGACCGCCGTATACCCAGATGTTCTGCGAGTGTCTTATGAGCAGTCAGGACGTTCCGGCCATCCATATGCATGTCGTAATGGCCGACATCTGGAACGGCTCTTCAATTAGCCCGTGACCCCCCGACTGCCGACAGACACAGGCAGACAACCTAACAGCTGGGCTCTGTCTGACTGACTGTGCCACACCACCTAACCTACTCAACCATCGGTTTACCTCACAAGGGTTTCAGCTCGTCTACATACACAAAATCTGACAACACGCAGAATTAGAGGGGCCAAAATCTCTTATACAACTGAATTCGAAAACGACAAATTTTTTTCACAGCGGGATTCGAACCACCGATTTTATGGTTTTAAGAATAAAACACTACGACCTATTGTTCTCACCTGTACTACATTGACATATGCTGCAACTTTCAAATGTTTGTATAGCTTATGGGACTTAACTACGGGGTCATCAGTCCCTAAACTTACAAACTACTTATGAACTAATACTAAGGAAGACTACACGGACTGTCTTAAAGCACGTCTCCCTCCATACCACAGTCTCGGTCTGCACTGCTACTACTATAGAGACAAATAATACAATCCCTTGGGACAACATTGTTGATATAAATATCACCTCGGCCTGAGGAACAAGGCGGGATTCTTTGCTTTGGTGCTATTCAAATGTAGAAGAGCCCTGGAAATTTGATACACATTTCACAGGGAACATGAGGCAGAATTAAAGTATGTGGTGTGGGGGGGAGACGTGCTTTAAGACAGTCCGTGTAGTCGCTTTGGCTGCAACGCTGTGTTAGCTGAGTGGTCTAAAGCGCCTACCTAGTAACCAGGAGGTCCCGGGTTTGAGTCCCGGCCACCGCATAAATTTTAATTCAATGCCTCTCCTTATGTTTAATGACTAAAGAGACGTTATGAAGTAAAATTACATTCCTATAGATTTCACGAGCAGTTATTTTCAAAGTTTGCCTCCGAAGTTCAGTCGTCAGTAAGCGAGACTTCCAAATTACGGCCGTTTATTGAAGCAGATACACACAGGCATCAACACGGCTATAACATACTGTAACTTCAAAAAAAAAAGTTAAATTTTGTATCCGCAGCAGAAAAAGGCATAAGTAGTTGTCTTTACATTGCTGCTAAATTTGTGTTTATTCAGGTGTTTCGATATTAAGACATTGTCAATCCATGGCGAGTATGTATCGTAAATGATGTTAAATTTTATTTTAAAAAACTGTCATTTTGACGCTACTTGCAGTATCCGTAAGTTCTACATGATTTTGAAGATTTTCTTTTATTAATTTTTTTATCTTTGATCTTGTAATATTGTGCATGTGTTTTTCTGGGATGTTTTGTCAAAGTTGTAAAAGGCTTCCCAATGAATTTCTGCGTGGTGTGGTACAGCAACCGTGTTAATTCGAATTCTTGAATAAAAGAACGCCGTTTTCTTTGAAGATAGTATTTAAGGTTTAAGTATATTCGGAATTTCATGTTTGCCTTCGCTATGAAAAAGTTTTCCTTTGGATTCATCCTCTAATTGTATTAAATCATCGATATTTTTTAAATAATTTCGGGTCCAAAATCTAAGTGATCATTAAGAATTTTACTAGGTAATATTTCTGTGTGATCTATTTATGATTCATCCAGAATATACATATTTATGCCTTTAGTAATTTTATCAGACATTTGTAGGATTCTTTCTATTTCTGTCATGGCATGTTTTTTATTTTTAGATCCTGCTAAAAAGTGGATTGTTTATTTTCTATCTTACATTTACAGTTAATGTCTGCCAACAAATATTACTTAAATTTCCCAACACCATAAATATGAGTACTCCGGAAGAATTAGAATTATACATCTAGACAAAGAATTTTGTTACGGAATGCTATCATACATTTTAGACGTTTATTTTTTAAGAAAATTGTTTCTAATTGTAAAGAAATAGTAGATTAATCCAAAGAACCACTCTGACATATGCAAACATATCATGAAACTCCGAATAAAATTCAACCATAGATAAAATAGAGATAGAACTCAATAACGCATCTCCGAAAAACAAGGCACTATTACAGGAGTACAGTTAAGAAAATTAATACAAGGAGATCTTAATAAATGTGAAGAATTTAGGAGTTCTGCTTCTAGGAACGAAATATAAACCCATCAGCGAAATTTAAGTTGTATTTACCGATCGCTATTTCATTATAAAACTACCTCAAAACCCGGCGTTGCGCGGGTTATTTGTGTCTTCCAGACGACAGTATCTTGCCTGCCTGCCTGCCTGCCTGCCTGCCTCTCTCTCTCTCTCTCTCTCTCTCTCTCTCTCTCTCTCTCTCTCTCTCTCTCTCTCTCTCTCTCTCTCTCTCTCTCTCTCTCTCTCTCTCTCTCTGTGTGTGTGTGTGTGTGTGTGTGTGTGTGTGTGTGTGTGTGTGTGTGTGTGTGTTTTTCATCTCCTCCTCCTTCCCTCTCCTTCCCTCCCCTCCCCCCCCCCCATCATCAGCTAGGAAACCTCATTTATGTCAACATTTGTGATCATTGGTCAAATAGCGTTTTTATTTATTTATTTATTGGAAGGCACATTTTGCCATTCATCATAGAACAACTTATGCAGAGAGTGACCTTCGATTTGCTTTAACCGTCTAGTCTCGTATAATTCAAGACAGCAGCAAAACTTTTTATTTTGACCTAAGTTAAGTATCCTCCGTCATGTACCACACGAAATTTAGACAGTGAACTTCCTGTCGTTTTAAAGGCCCCGTGTACAGAATTTCATCGAGATTGGAGGGAAAACTAAACTTCGTCGAAATCCGAAACTAATTGTAAAGGTCAAGTGAGCAATAGCTTTGTGTGCAATAGTAAGACATGGAGAAGTTGGAAAACGAACTTTAAAATCTGCTTATTGCGGTTCTCTCTACCTGCTTTTTCATTCGTGAGATTATATATATATATATATTAGGAGCATCCTGTATACTTTCACAGGTTGCTTGACAATGACAATGCCGAAAGAGTTAAATTTTGCACAATAAGAACAAATATTTATTTATAATCTTTCAGTTCTCCACATAGTCACCGCGGTGGAGTAGCCGAGCGGTCTAAAGCGTCTCGCTGCGGAACGCGCGGTTGCTCGCCGTGGAGTTTCGAGTCCTCCCTGTGGCATGGGTGTGTTGTCTTTAGGTTAGTTTACGTAGGTTTAAGTAGTTTGTAAGATACGGACTGATGATCAGGCAGTTTGGTTTGATTGATTTACAAACATTTGAACATCCCCAAGTTCTCCAAGAGATTGTACAAAATGTCTCGGAACGGATAACCAACTCTTTTGTGGTTTTAGGGCGCACAACTTCTATGGTCATTAGCGCCCAGCCAAGAACATAGATACGCTATGATCTAGAAAAATGTAGACTGTCAGAACATCAACAAGAGGCTAAAAACGAAAGATAAAAGACAATTAAAAGGGTTAAATATCCTTGGGTAAGTTGGCCACGTTGATAAAACGCAAAACTCGAGCAGCTGCTCGTGTGTCATCAGCTAAAATGTCCTCCAGAGTAGACGGAAAGTGAAGGGCTACACGGAGATGATTAAAATTAACACAAGTCAGTAAAACATGTCGCACTGTCAGCAGTTCACCGCAGGAGCATAGCGGTGCAGGTTCGGCGGATAGCAAGTGACGGTGGCTGAAACGGCAATGACCGATCCGCAACCGAGCCAGGATGACCTCCTCCCGCCGAGAGGGGCGTGAGGATGTCGTCCAAGCGGTCGGGATCGGTTTGACAGTTCGCAATTTATTGTTGTACAGTGAAAGCCACACACTGTGCCATTGCGACACGATACTCCGGCGAAGAGCCCGTTGAACATCGTCCGATGGGACGCAAAAGGTAGCCATGCGAGGCAAAAGAGCTGCTGCCTTGGCTGCTGTGTCGGCGGCCTCATTCCCGGGCACACCCACATGGCCAGGGACCCACAGGAAAGAAACGTGACAGCTGTCATCCGCCAGCAACTGGAGGGAGCGTTGGATCCGATACACGAGAGGATGGTTCGAGAAAGGGTCCTTAAGACTCTGCAGGGCACTAAGGGAGTCAGAACATATGGCATAGAAAGGGTGGCGGTGGCGGCAGGTATACAAAACGGCCTGGTGGAGGGCGAAAAGCTCAGCCGTGAAGGTCGAGCACCGGTCAGGGAGCTTGTATTGGAACCGGTTGTCCCCGACGACGAAGGCAGATCCGACACCGGCAGTGCTCTTGGAACCATCCGTGTAAATAAATACGGCATTATCGAACCGCGAACGGAGTTCGACAAGCCTCGAGCGGTATACCAAATCCGGAGTGCTCTCCTTGGGGAGCGAACTAAGTTCGAGGTGTGTGTGAACCTGGGCCTGATGCCACGGTGGCAATGGGCTTTCGCTCAACCGAAGGGTGGAAGGAAGGGTAAAATCGAGCCGCTGTAGCAGGCGGTGAAACCGAACTCCCGGTGGAAGCAAGGCAATCGCAGACAACTGATATTGGCGATCGAGTGAGTTGTCAAAAAATAATCTGTGAGATGGATGGTTGGGCATCGACCGTAGGCGGCATGCGTACCGACACAAGAGTATGTCACGCCGAGTGGTCAAGGGTAATACAGCAGCCTCGGCATACAGACTTTCAACAGGGCTGGTATAAAATGCACCGGTCGCCAGACGTAATCCACGATGGTGGATAGAGTTGAGACGGCGGATATAACCAACTCTATTCCGGATACGATACATTGCCACGTGGGGGATAGCCGATTTCCCGATCGTTTTGGAATCTTGGCCGTTGCCTGTGTGTAAGTGAATTAATAAATTTGCAAATTATTGATATAGGAGGGGTAGAAAGAAGAATTAGGAAAGAAAGGATTGACAACGGCTGCATTTGGGCATTGAAATTGAACAATGGCGACAAGTGAAATGAGTTGGCCGGGTCTTTCGTTTCGCGCCATCGGTCGTCTTAACCACTTCGCTAGCCGTGCTCGTCTCCCGTCCGTCTCAAACTTCCACAAGTCGCACGCTATGGCTGTAGCGCCCCTAACGTCTATGCCCTCTTATCCTCGCCAGTACGAAATCCCGTGGGAGGTCGAACGTAAGACCCCCATCTGCGGTGAATTTAAGCTAACACCGTCTTCGAGTGCAAATACTTACAAAATTAAGTGTGTGTTGTCTGGTCGTTCGGACATGTCTGTTCATTTGGACACCACACCAAGATACTAAGGGTTAATAAATAGTCATAGCTTAGAAGTTGAAAGACGACTGTGTCGTCTTCCATATATTTTTTGTATGTTTCTGTAAAGTTATAATTTAATGTCGCTAGATTATCACTTTGTTACAACTTGAACCCCAGTCTTTTCAAGGCTTGAGGAATAGCCTAGATAGATTACTCTCAGATTGCAACTTTAGAATCCACCGTGATTTTGTATAATGAATCCGATTTTCAACCACTTCACCTTCAGTGGAGCGCGTTCATGTAACGTAGCCGTGTGTCGCCGTTAGCGTGTTTGCTCGCGGTGCAATTCAGATGTAATTTAACTTGCTACACACGCACCATCTCAAAACAGGCACGACATACCAAAGCCAGCTTCAAAGTGTTTTTATATATTGTGTGTTGTGCTACCTCCGACTTGCTGAATTTCGCCTACGATAGCGGCGCCTGCTTCCGCCTCGTCTCAGCACGCTGATTTTGGTGAGTTTCGCTGTGGCAATGCGTGTGTGAGAGAGAATGAGTTCTGAATCCTTCCCCTCCCCCCCCCCCCCCCGTAGTGTTAAACCATGTATAATTTAGGCTGGGCACCGTCCACATTAATCCATGTAAGAGATGCATTTTTATTGTATTAACAAAATTGGTTCCCCTTTTTGCTTTTCTATCTGAATAAAGAAGTTCAGCATAATCCGTAATTGCCTATAAATTGTAGTTTTAGAGCACCTTTTCTCTTATTTAATATTGTTCTTCGCAAGTGCTGAGAACAAGTTCAGATGCAATTTTAATTAATGTTTAAATTCCGTTGCGCCATAAATGTCTTCTTAGCCACCTTTCTAAGATAACTTTAATTGCGGTGGCTTTCTTATTAATGTCTGTGTGTAATAACGTGTGAGCTGCTATGTATATTGACCACTGTAGTGTCAACTTCCTGTTATTGAAGTAATATGAAACGAGTCAGTTCTCAGTTTGGGCCAGGGAACAAGGCTTTGTAGCGGGGAGTAACCGGTAGTTCACACGGAGCTCATTTGCTAATTTTTGTGATAAAACAAGGCTCTTGTTTCGTACAGTGGTCGACTTTTCAAGTTTAACTCCCTTTTGATTCAGCCTCATATCTAAGGTCGAACGTCGTGACTTGTGTTAGACTACATCTACTTCCATACTCTGCAAATCACATTTAAGTGTCTGGCAGAGGGTTCATTAACCACCTTCATAACTTTTCTCTATCGTTCCATTCTCTAATAGCGCACGGGAAGAAACACCTAAATCGTTCCGTTTTCGATCTGATTTCTCTTATTTTATTGGGATGGTCATGTCTCCCTAAGTAGGTGGGTGCTAGCAAAATATTTTCACATTCAGAACTAAAAGTCGGCGATCGAAACTTCGCAAACAGATCACGCCGCAATGAATAACGTCTTTCTTTTAATGATTTCCACCCCAATTCGTGCAACATTTCCGTGACGCTTTCCCCCCCGTAACGTGATAAAACAAAACGAGCTGCCCTTCTCTAAAACCTTCTCAATGTCTTCCGTCAGTCCCACCTGGTGAGGGTCCCACAAGGGGCAACAGTACTCCAGGAGAGGACGCACAAGTGTGATGTAGGCAGTCTCTTTGGTGGAGTTGGTGCATCGTCTAAGCGTTCTGCCTATGAAACTTAACCTTTGCTTCGCCTTCCCCACAATATTTTCTGTGTGTCCTCTCCAAAGTTGTTCGTAATATTATCTCCTAGGTATTTGGTAGAATCTACGACCTTAAGGTTTGACTGATTTATCGCGTAATTGAAGTTCAGCGGATTTCTTTTAGTGGTCATGTGTATTACTTCACACTTTTCATTGTTTAGTGTCAATTGCCAATTTTCGCACGATGCAGATATTGTCTAAATCTGCTTTGCAGTTGCTTTCGATCCTCTGTTGACTTCACTAACCGATAAACGACAGCATCATCCGCGAACAGTCTAAGGGAGCTATTCAGATTATCTCCTAAATCGTTTATAAACAGAGGAAGAGTAGGGGACCTATAACGCTTCCCTGTGGAACACCAGGTATCTGTTTTACTCGATGACTTACCGTCAGTTACAACGAACTGTGTTCTTTCTGATAGGAAATCGTGGATCCAATCGCACAATTGGGGAGATATTCCATAAGCACACAATTTCATAAGCAGCCGCTTGTGGGGTACAGTGTCAAAAGCCTTCCTGAAATCCAGAAATATGGAATCTACAACCATACTCCAC
This sequence comes from Locusta migratoria, assembly GCA_026315105.1. Taxonomy (NCBI): domain Eukaryota; kingdom Metazoa; phylum Arthropoda; class Insecta; order Orthoptera; family Acrididae; genus Locusta; species Locusta migratoria. The sequence goes on from CM048754.1 coordinate 22,394,692, forward strand.
AAGCCACCCGACGGTGTGTGGCGGAGGGTACCTCGAGTACCACTATCGATTTTCCCTCCTATTCCAGTCACGTATTGTTCGCGGAAAGAAAGATTGTCGGTATGTGTGTGTGGGCTCTAATCTCTCTGATTTTATCCTCACGGTCTCTTCGTGAGATATATACGTAGGAGGGAGCAATATACTGCTAGACTCCTAGGTTATTGTTTTTATTGTCTTCAGTCCGGAGACTGGTTTGATGCAGCTCTCCACCCTACCACAGTCTAACATATACAGTCACGACACTCCCGTAGATTTTTGTTATACACTGCGACAGTAGCGCTCCAAGCGGCCGGCAAGCTACGTTTCTGATACAATATTGCACGAGTGCGAATAGTATCGTTTATATTGTTTTCAAGATACTTTTTACATCAGGAAACGTATTGAGTGTCATAAAAATAGGCAATAATTTAAAAATAGCTCCACCTTTGTCTTTCTTAGGTTTCCTAAGATCCCTGACACGATACGAAACGGTACATTACAGCACAGTTTATTTACAATTATCTTGTAACCTACAAGCTTCTACTGAATAATCTCATTTAGTATTAAAATTAGAAAAATGGCTAGGAAACACCAGAAGACCTGCCCTTTGGCAGAAAGATGTCGCTTTTCTAGTCAAGAACGTCAACACTTCCTCACTACAATTTCAGTAAAATCGATGAGGGTGGAACGTAGGAAACGAATACAGAATATAGTAACTACAGTATTTAACACAATAAATCAGCCGTCATAACTGTAGATGAAAGAAAGTCACAGACCTGACAAGAAAACGGAAAAGCAATCAAACTGTGTCAACATAGAAGAACCCAATTCTACAATTGTTGCTACAGTTTAACCACAAACGGCAAGAATCTTCAAGGCATTGTCTTCTTAAGCTAAAGTAATCACACTCAAAGGAATATGCGCGTATAAGAAAGACGAGTGAAGCCTATAAGTGTGCGAATCATTAGACGTCATACCGAAATGACATGTCAAAAAAACTGTCATAAAAAGAACACACCGTAATAGAAATTTATGTTTGTCTTGTGTTTATATTCTACTTACTTTCAGCGGAAAAAGCTGCAAATATATACGTATTCGTAAGTATTGGTTCATGACGAAGTTCTTCGTTATACCACTGAAACAGTTAAATTCGGCTGTTTTTACATTAGTTTCCGTATTATGTATTTCTGTTGATATTTTATTAATGTTTGTAACTCAAAAATTATACTATCTATTTTGTTAATTACGAACACAATGAAAAACATTGCTCCTTCGGCAGCTTGCCCACCGCTAGGGGCGCTAGTGTCGTTGCAGCTGTCAGTTGGTAACATCTTTCACAGCAGTGAGTGTCGCGACTGTATATGTTAGACTGTGACCCTACTCTATCCTGAGCAAGCCTCTTCATCTCCTCATAAGAACGACAACCCACATCCACTTTAATCTGCTTACTATACGCGTCTCTCGGTCTCCCTCTGCGATTTTTACCCCAGACACTTCCCTCCAATGCTAAATTTACGATTCCTCTATGTCTAAGAATGTGTCCTACCAAGCGATCCCTTCTTTTAGTCAAGGTATGCCAAAAATTCCTTTTCTCACCAATTCTGTTCAGTACCTCTTCATTAGTTATGCGATCTACCCACCTAATCTTCAG
>CM048754.1:22401360-22448860 GCA_026315105.1 Locusta migratoria
ATTCACGCGACAAATATACTACATGAGATAACATTTTCACCTCTGGCTGTAATATTGTCTTTGAGACGCCTGGGTATTGAGTCAAACAGAGCTTGGATGGCGTGTACAGGTACAGATGCCCATGCAGCTTCAGCACGATACCACAGTTCATCAAGAGTAGTGACTGGCGTATTGTGACGAGCCAGTTGCTCGGCCACCATTGACCAGACGTTTTCAGTTGGTGAGAGATCTGGAGAATGTGCTGGCCAGGGCAGCAGTCGAACATTTTCCGTATCCAGAAAGGCCCGTACAGGACCTGCAACATGCGGTCGTGCATTATCCTGCTGAAATGTAGGATTTCTCAGGGATCGAATGAAGGGTAGAGCCACGTGTCGTAACACATCTGAAATGTAACGGCCACTGTTCAAAGTGCCGTCGATGCGAACAAGAGGTGACAGATGTGTAACCAATGGCACCCCATACCATCACGCCGGGTGATACGCCAGTATAGCGATGACGAATACACGCTTCCAATGTACGTTGACGGCGATGTCGCCGATCACGGATGCGACCATGATGCTGTAAACAGAACCTGGATTTATCCGAAGAAATCACGTTTTGCCATTCGTGCACCCAGGTTCGTCATTGCGTACACCATCTTAGGCGCTCCTGTCTGATTCAGCGTCAAGGGTAACCGCAGCCACGGTCTCCAAGCTGATAGTCCATGCTGCTGAAAACGTCGTAGAAATGTTCGTGCAGATGGTTGTTGTCTTGCAAACGTCCCCATCTGTTGACTCAGGGATCGAGACGTGGCTGCACGATCCGTTACAGCCATGCGGATAAGATGCCTGTCATCTCGACTGCTAGTGATATGAGGCCGTTGGGATCCAGCACGGCGTTCCGTATTGGCCTCCGAACCCACCGATTCCATATTCTGCTACCAACGCGAGCAGCAACGTCGCGATACGATAGCCTACTATGCGACCTTTATCAAAGTCGGAAACGTGATGGTACGCATTTCTCCTTACACGAGGCATCACAACAACGTTTCACCAGGCAACGCCGGTCAACTGCTGTTTGTGTATGAGAAATCGGTTGGAAACTTTCCTAATCTCAGCACGTTGTAGGAGTCGCCACCGGCGCCAACGTCGTGTGAATGCTCTGAAAAGCTAATCATCTGCACATCCTATCGGTTAAATTTCGCGTCTGTAGCACGTCATCATCTTTAGCAATTTTAATGGCCACGAGTGTAGAAAACGTGAACACTATGACAGAGGTGACAGGTTTGTGACACTTTTACGGAATAAACAGTAACAGGTTAAGTAATGTGATTTCTTACTATTTTTGGGACAAGCAGTCAACAGTAGGCTGGGATTTAAGACGTTACGAAAGATTTGGAAAGAAACCACTGATTCCTAGAGAGTAGATTTCCGGTCTCCAGGAATGGCACAGCATATTGCAGGGCTATGACTTCGGCACAGTGGGGATTTAGTTTGGTGAGCGACGTGTACGTACGTTGTGGATTGGCACTGCCTCTACAGGTGAAACGTAGACCACAGTTCCCGCCGCTACCTGTCGCCTATCGTATAGTCCGACACGCCGTCACATCCGCAGACTCGTGCACTACCGGTGTCGAAGCCGCTATTAACACACAAAAGGACTCTCCCACGCAACGGGCCGGAACAGCACGACACCTGTTTAAGCGTTATGACACTGACAAAAAACACCAGCGAACCTGCTGGGTGGTACTGAGCTACCGACTAAATGTACGATCGCTAGCCGTTTTCTTTGATTTAACAAAAGCGACTTATTGTGTACGAGTCCATGTTATCTCGGCGATATCCATTAATGGAATCTCCCACCCGTAGACGTTCCATACACCTGATCACATTCCTCTCCACGCACGTTGGACACTGAACATTATATAAAGAATAAGGCGGACTTCATCGACCGAATCAAAGGACGGCGCCTAAAGGAGGAAGGTATTATCTACATCTACCTGGGATACTCTGCAAATCACATTTAAGTGGCAGAGGGTTCATCGATGCACCATTATACTATTTTATCTTCCATTCCATTCTCCAATAGCGCGCGGGAGGAAAGAACACCTGAATCTCTCCGAGCTCTGATTTTCCGTATTTTATTCTGATGCTCGTATCTACCTACGTAATTGGGAGTCATATTTTCGCATAAGGAGGAGAATGTTGGCGATTGGAGTTTCGTAAGTAGCCCACGCCGCAGCGATAAACGCCGTTGTTGTAATGATTCCCATGCCAGATCCTGTATCATTTCCGTAATTCTGTCTCCCCTGCATCGTGACAATACGAAACGAGCTGCCATTCTTTCGACCGTTTCGATGTCCTCCGTCAAACCCACATGGTAAGGATCCCACACGGGGCAGCAGTACTCCAAAAATGGACGGACAAGCGTAGTGTATGCAGTTTCTTTTGTCGTTCTGTTGCATCTTTTAAGGGTTCTGCCAATAAAAGGCAGTCTCTGGTTCGCCTTCTCCAAGACATTATCTACGTATTCTTTCCAATTTAAGTCTGAAGTTATAGTAATTCCTAGGTAGTTTGTGGAGTTTACGCCTTCACTTTTGATTCATTTATTTTGTAAACAAAGTTTAACGGATTTCTTTTCGTACTCATGTGGACGACTTCACACTTCGCATTATTTAGAGCCAATTGCCAATTATTACACCATACCAATATTATTCGGATCGTTCTACAGTTGGTTTTGATCTTCAAATGATTGTACTAAACGGTAAATGACGGCGTCATCTGCAAACAACCTAAGAGCTACGTAGATTTTCCCCTAAATCGTTGATGTAAATAAGGAACACCAGAGGACCAATAACACTACCCTGTTGAACGCCCAATATTAGCTCTCTTTTAGTCGATGCCTTACAATCGATTACTACGAACTGTGTCCTCTGACAGGAAATCCCTATGTAATCGCAAATTTCGGGCGATATACCATAACCACGCTATTTGGTTAAAAGCCGTTTGTGAGGTACGGTGTGAAAAGCCTTCTGGCAATCAACAAATACGCAATCGATTTGCGAACCCTTGTCGATAGCACACATTATGGTTGGCTTCTATGTTGTCTCCCTTTTCACATGTGTTCCCATCACCGACTATTGACTTTCTGGGCCAGTTGTTTGGCGATACAATCGTGGATTTATTTAAGCACACACTGACGTCATTTCTTATATGGTGGAGAATATATTAACCAGACGGACGGCGTAGCCATGAGAAGCCATTTAGCTCCAATTTTAGCCAACCTCTTCATGGAGCATTTCGAAAAAATTGCTTTGGACATGGCTCCTGTAAAGCCCAGCTGCTTTTATCGTTACGTCGACGATACCTTCGTCATCTGGTCTTATGGACAGAAAAAGCTAGAAGAGTTCCTGGAGCACATCAACAGTATCCATGGCCACATTAAATTCACGATGGAAGTAGAGAAGGACGGTTCCCTGCTATTCCTGGACGTTCTTGTCCGTCGTAAGCCCGATGGAAGTCTGGGTCACAGCGTTTACCGCAAGCCCACTCACACGGACCGGTATTTGCACGCCGCCAGGTACCATCACCCAGCACAGAAACAATCTGTTCTGAAGACGTTAGTACACAGAGCCGAAACAGTATAAGATGCTGATAACCTGTCAAACGAACTCAGCCACTTACGCAAAGTTTCAGTCGCAAAGTCCAAAGTGCGCGCCACCTACTTTCGCCGCGCGCCGCCATCGTTCACTGGGGACTGAGATAGGAACCAGCTAACACTTCGGAATATCAGATAGGTACCAGTGAAGAATTGGCTATCGGATAGGCACTAGCTATGTAAAATTTAAGTATTACTAAGTCTCTGAGAAATATATATCTCGTTCTAATTTACTCTAGTGTTTCTAGTTTCTGCTTCCCACTGGCTGGTCACCTCCTACCTGCACAAGCGTGCATGCTTTATTCCTGTGTCGGTCTCACTCCACTCGGCTACCGACACGTAAGACAACAGGCGGAAACGAGACAAAAATAACGGCTACAGCAAGAGACATCGAGCAGTTTCATTTAAGCACGAAATGAGAAGACATCTGAAGAAGTCAAGAAGACCGCATATTTGCCGTTTTGTGGCTCCACAACAGGGAAAATTAGCCGGCTCCTGATGAGACGTAAAATTGACACAATCTTCAGGCCTCCAGCAAAGATCCGATAACTAATGAAGCCTGTGAAAGATGATGTAGGTCTCAGAACACCAGGCATTTACAAAATTCCGTGTGAGTGTGGGCAGTTTTATGTCGGACAGGGTATTCCCACTATTGAACAGCGACGCACAGAACACGAGCGGTGCTTTCGATTACGCTATCCCGAAAAGTCAGCTGTGGTGGAACATGCTTTGGAAAACGGACACCGAATTGCTTTCGACGAAATATCTATTATTAAACGGACCAACAGCTTCTGGGACAGCGTAATAAACGAGGCAGTACCGATCAAAATTTCAGAAAACACCCTCAATGAAGACGGCGGCTTGCAGCTCAGTACGGCTTGGGATCCCATAGTTGCGGAGTTGAAGCAGGCGACCAAAACATTGCCTTATATGGTCAGGAACTGAGCAGTGACGTCACTGGCGGCGGCGCGGCTATATAAGCAAGGTAGCGGCCGCGAAACTACAGTCATCCACTTGACAATGGCAGAGGAGATCTCTGTCGAAAGCTCGTGGGCAGTAAACCACATGATGCGGCTTGTAACCCGAGAAGATTTCATTAAGCGAGTTATTGTGTTTATTACAAGATATAATTCCACAGTTTGGAATATGCCGAGTACCTCACAGTTGATCTACTTTTCGTGACAGACAAAATGTGAAATGTGTTTTGAACTACCTGTAACGATACACTATTTTTTTATCTTTGATCGGCGATGCTTATCACCTCCGGTTCCCTCTGACTCGCAATGCTACTAATTTGATTTCGTTCGTCATTTTTTACTTCAGAACACGCGAGAAGACGGAACCGTGATAGTAGTTTTACTCACTCTCTTGTCTGTATCAATCGGTGTAGACGTCTTTCATCACTAATGTAAGTAGGAATGATGCAAGTTGTTGCTGAAAATATATTATTTAAATTTAAAAGCATTCCCTCTCATTGGTTATCATTTAAATCAAACTCCTCCACGACAAATATTTAATTTCTTTATGTTTTTCAGCTCCTTCGCCTCCGTAATAGTGTAATGTTCAGACGCCATTACAATCGCTTCGCATTGTCTGCAAAATTTCACTCAATCAATCATCCTTATACAATTTCTTTTGTAATTTCACGAAGTCTGATCATTTTTTCAAATTATTCTATCATTAGCAGTAACTTCATGTTCCACTCACGGTCACGCAACAATGAAAAGCGAAGTGAACAGTCTGAACATTGATCTACGGAAATTCTCTAACATTCACAGATTAAATAAGAAAAACTTATTTCCAAGCTTCTACAACTCGACGTGCAGGATCCAGCTAATGCTTTCCGTAAGTTTTATAACGTGCTGTTGCTTGTATGGTGCCAGATTTTAATATGCAACCCGCGGTTTATTTGGTTTAATGTTCATTTTGTGCTGTACTTATTTCAAATTCAAACATTCGGTACCATCAATTCCTTGTCCAAAAAATATAATCGCGGAATCTACTTTAAGAATTATGGCACCATAAGAAGCAAGGGCAACGTTATATACCATTCCTGGTTTTGTTCTATCCCTATCTATATAAAAGCTAACACTCATTCACTAACCGACTAAACACAATCTCTAAAACTACTTCACCTACTAAATTAAAATTTGGCAGGAACGTAGTTTACATGTAGTAGACGTCAGCTAAGAAAGAATTGTTCCCATAGTACCTATAGTTCAGGAGCTATGACATCAAACAATGAAAACTTCCCCGTCTTGCGGCACGAGATAGTGTGACTTATCAGTCCACTATTTGAAAAGGAGAGCACTTAGCGACTTGCAACAAACTTTAAAAATAATTTCAAACCTTTAGGAAACTTTCTTGCTTACAACCGCAGCGAAATGATGAAAGGAGAAAAATGTTTGTCGCTTGCTGCTTTTTCGGCGTTCATGCTGTAAAATTATGGCATTTGGCATGACGTTACAATTTATTACTCGTACAGTGTCAATTGTATTCGCGAAAAATTTTACAGGCAGTATGATACACACATACCACTGAACGTACGTTCGAAATTTTATGATTTTACGACGCACATTTTATGAGATGTGGAGTTAATTGGGTTCATCATAAACCGCTTTACCACGCATGACGTCTTCACTTATTACGTCTTTTCTACTAACTATTCGCGACGTATTTTGCAGACATTTTACATATACACCATTGGATGTATCTTCGAAATATCTGATTACGATGTAGTTCAGATACCATGACGTTAAAGACGTTATAATCTCGTACTTTCACAGTCCTGTAACACCCGGCGTTGCACGGGTAGTTATTTATTCTCTTATTCCACCTCGCCTTCTCCCCTCTACACCCATCTCCTCTCCCACCTCTGTTCGTTTTCACCTTTCCCTCTCTTGGCGTAGTACTCTGTCATGTACCTTACAAGCATTTATGTACCAATTTATCTTCATATTGGTTTAGAGGTGAAATGTTATTACTTTATTCTATTTAAGTAATCGCAGTTCCTTCCTACCACTTCCAAACAAGATACTTAGCTTTTCAACATTACGATGTATGGGGGTTTTGCTCGCTGCAAAATTATTCTCCTGGGGCGTCGTAGTAGAAATAAATATTTGTAGGTAGAATTTTTCCACTTCTTTGATATGCAATCAAACTGCTACTCCACCAGAACATTACAACTTCATAACATATACAAAGCATCAGAACGGTAGTACTTCCATTTCAAAACGCCGACTGACATAGCTTCCAGTGCATTTTACAAACGACTAAAACTAACTCCTCCACGCAAGGCGGTGAGGCAATAATGACCTTACATTATGCATTGTTCATAACAATTGAATATACTGATTTACAATTAACAAATAAAACATTTCATGTACACAAAAATTACAATATAAAATGAAAACTATACATACAATAATTTTACATTGTGCCCATCTTTTGAAGTCGAAATTTCGGTGCTTTGTGTATGACGAAGTGCGACGTTAAATGTCAAATTAATGAGTATATGATACATGTTCCTAACATATAATGAACTATCAAATATATTCACAAATCTGAAACTAGGTTCAAAATCTCACGTCAGTCAATATATACAAAGGATCACAACATTGAAATTTCGACGATTACATTAAAACGATAGGTGAGGAACAGATCTTGTTTATGAGCCTGACATATATACAATGCTATTTATTTTCATTTCCTTTTGTTTTACAAAAGTTATTACCCTTCGTCTGTCTATTTATTGAAATAATTTACAGTGACAAAAGTATTGTTTATAGAACTGTCTGCAAACTTCTTATACAAATCTCTTAATGAAATCCAATAGTTGTTAACCAATCACAGTATCACCGAGACTGTTCTACACTGATTCCTAGACTGGGTATTACGTTTGTAACTTCACACGCAAAATATATCACTATTACACCACAAGATTCCGGTTCCGACGCAGACGGTATCGTACAATAACATTGAGATGAGGGGGGCCGGCAGTATCATCGCAGAGGTCATGTGTGCAAAAATTTATAAAGTCTTCAAAGAATGTGTCGACAAAATTTCCCCCTGCTAGACTAATTGATGCGTTCCTTTGCCATTTTCCAGGGGAGTATATTAGTAACATTCTGAACTCTAATACGGTTTCAGTTATCGCGGTCGTTACTGCGTGGGGAGAGGTCAGAAACCAGTTGAGGTATCACGTGCTCACCTGTAGTGTCACGTCTGTTTACAGGCGAAGTGTTGCTGTGAGTAAAAAAACACGTGACGTGTGTACACAGCTGTCAAAACTGTCAGCCGTTTGCATCGGCGACGTCCCTGGCCGGTACCACTCGCTGTTCCACAGCCTGCGACAACAGCCGGTGTGTGCTCGGTGCGTTAGTACCCGGAGAGTACCTAAGGCGTTCTCACTGGCCGCCGTGCTATGCTAGGTACCAACAACACAGGCTGCTGCTTTGCACAGTGGCGAACGTCATCTCTCAAACCGACCGAGTACTATGCTGAATATTAGTACACTCCTGGACATTCAAATTGCTACACCACAAAGTAGCACCAAAAAATCGAAAGGAAATACTACCCGGGAAAACTGATTATGTTGTATCTGATAAAGATTGTGACTATTCCGAAACGTTTGGCAAAAGATAATGGGACATCACTCCATACGAGAGCTTACATGTTGGTTGCACGTACCATTGCCAGTAACAGGACGAATCTCTGAACATTATGCACAAAACCCTGCACAATTTTTATGTTGCTTGCACGGCACCATTACCAAATAAAAGGTTAGTTAAAAACTTTAATAAATTTTGTCAATGAAATAAGAATAGAAAAGCAAAGAGGACAAAGCACTAAAAGAACTTCTGAGAGACTCTCGCTTGCCGGTTTGATCTCTAACGCAACTTATAGGATCGCTGTCAAGCTTGTATGTTTCTCCATCGTCAATTGTGCCTCACAAGATCGTCACAATTTGTTCTTCAGTCGACGGTGCGGAATTTAGGAAGAGTTGAAAATTTGTGCCCAGTCGGGATTCGAACACGATTCGTTTACTAAGTTGTCGCGCCGACTAATACCCCCACTCACATGGGGAGGCTATGACGGTTGGAACGCGAATTTACTGCGAACTTCGTACACACTTAGTACTCCATGAGGACAGCAAAGTGTGTACGCTGTAGCGCGTAGTTCTCAAGCGTTATTGAGAAAATCGCAAGATGATTTCGGTCGGTCTTCAAATATGTACCATATGTACCTGTGCGTGGCCGTTTTTCTCATGAAGCGGTTAGCGTTCGAGCCCCGTACTCGTTGGTCGCTGGATGGAGTTCCGTTCGAAACTTTGGTGGTGGTGGTGGTGGTGGTGGTGGTGGACATGAGGGACCAAACAACGAGGTCATCAGTCCCTTCAACCCCAAATTGTATACGCCACGGAACCCAACGAAAAATAGGTGAAAGCCAAAAGACCATTACACTAGGAAATAAAATCGACTCGCCAACAAGACTAAGACCAACCCAGGACAGCAAGTGCTACAGTGTCCGATCCCACAGCTCTGGAAGCGACCTCTAGCCTAAACCACAAGGTACTAATGGCACAGTGGCCAACGTATCATAGCTCCAGAGCAGGGAGAAATAAAACTACATTAAAATGTAAAAGAGTGGGGGGGCTGATGGGGAGAAGGCTCTAAACCCCACAATCAGCCAAGAATCACAAGTTCGAAACTTTTTTTTCCAGTACAGTCATATTAGTTACTACTTATATTACCATTGATATAACGGGAAAAATACGTGTAATCAGATGTACTTTCATTACGCGTCTTCAAAATTATTAGACACAAGGAGAGGCATTTAATTAAAATTTGTGCTGTGACCCGGGACCTCTTACTAGGTAGGCGCTTTAGACCACTCAGCTAACAGCGTTGCAGACAAAGCTACTACACGGACTGGACTGTTAAAGCTACTACACGGACTGGACTGTTGAAGCTACTACACGGACTGGACTGTTGAAGCTACTACACGGACTGGACTGTTGAAGCTACTACACGGACTGGACTGTTGAAGCTACTACACGGACTGGACTGTTGAAGCTACTACACGGACTGGACTGTTGAAGCTACTACACGGACTGGACTGTTGAAGCTACTACACGGACTGGACTGTTGAAGCTACTACACGGACTGGACTGTTGAAGCTACTACACGGACTGGACTGTTGAAGCTACTACACGGACTGGACTGTTGAAGCTACTACACGGACTGGACTGTTGAAGCTACTACACGGACTGGACTGTTGAAGCTACTACACGGACTGGACTGTTGAAGCTACTACACGGACTGGACTGTTGAAGCTACTACACGGACTGGACTGTTGAAGCTACTACACGGACTGGACTGTTAAAGCTACTACACGGACTGGACTGTTAAAGCTACTACACGGACTGGACTGTTAAAGCTACTACACGGACTGGACTGTTAAAGCTACTACACGGACTGGACTGTTAAAGCTACTACACGGACTGGACTGTTAAAGCTACTACACGGACTGGACTGTTAAAGCTACTACACGGACTGGACTGTTAAAGCTACTACACGGACTGGACTGTTAAAGCTACTACACGGACTGGACTGTTAAAGCTACTACACGGACTGGACTGTTAAAGCTACTACACGGACTGGACTGTTAAAGCTACTACACGGACTGGACTGTTAAAGCTACTACACGGACTGGACTGTTAAAGCTACTACACGGACTGGACTGTTAAAGCTACTACACGGACTGGACTGTTAAAGCTACTACACGGACTGGACTGTTAAAGCTACTACACGGACTGGACTGTTAAAGCTACTACACGGACTGGACTGTTAAAGCTACTACACGGACTGGACTGTTAAAGCTACTACACGGACTGGACTGTTAAAGCTACTACACGGACTGGACTGTTAAAGCTACTACACGGACTGGACTGTTAAAGCTACTACACGGACTGGACTGTTAAAGCTACTACACGGACTGGACTGTTAAAGCTACTACACGGACTGGACTGTTAAAGCTACTACACGGACTGGACTGTTAAAGCTACTACACGGACTGGACTGTTAAAGCTACTACACGGACTGGACTGTTAAAGCTACTACACGGACTGTTAAAGCTACTACACGGACTGTTAAAGCTACTACACGGACTGTTAAAGCTCTTACATTGGAATAACACCCCAGCAAAGAACGCGAAAGGGAACAATCCCGCATGGTTCCTCAGGCAGAGGTGATATAAATATCAACAGTAATACATTTGTTCCATATGCAACAGTATGGCGGTGCGAACGTCTTCCGTTCAAATCATTTGCAGCTCATACAACTCTTAAGAAAAGGCAAATCTAAATTTATAGCTTTTGTAGATTTGCTGAAAGCTTTTGACAATGTCGACTGGAATACACTCTTCCAACTTCTGAAAGAAGCAGGGGTAAAATACAGGGAGCGGAGAGTTACAGTCTATACAAAAACCAGACAGCAGTTATTAGAGTCGAAGGGTAAGGAAGGGACGCAGAGGTTGGGAAGGGAGTAAGACAGGGTTGTAGCCTTTCCCCAATGTTGTTCAATCTGTACATTGAGCAGACAGCGAAGGAATGGAAGGAGAAATTTCCAGAGGGAATTAAATTGCAGGGAGAAGAAATAAAAACATTGCGGTTTGCCGATGACATAGTAATTCTGTGAGATATATAGCTTTAAAAATGCTTTTCTAATCAAGTATTTTGATAGCACTTGCCACACCTTATTGCACGATTGTTGGTAAAATTCAAAACACCCCTTAACACATTTTCTTAAATTCTAACCATGGATCCAAATCAAAATTTTCCCATTTCTAACATCAAAATAGTCTTAGTAGCACCCTTCAAATATTTTTCCCTTATTTTACCCGCTTAATGGTTGAATTTCCAAAAATATCGAAACACGTGTTTTTAAAATTCCAATCAAAAATGTAAATCCGAAGTTTTGTATTTCTTGCTTCAAAATTGTCTTAACAGCGACGTGTTCGTCAAAAAACAGTTCGTCCCCTATTGCACCCCCTGAAACAACGTCTCCATATTTTGAAGTTTTCATCGTCTGTAGATACACTTAATTGCCGTTTTCTGTCTTTTAGAAACTGATCGAGAACGTAAAATTTCTTTCTTACGCTTTTCAAACTGCAATATGCACTTATTTTTCTTTATTCTTACGCTTACTGCAGAAAAACACTTGAGGAATGTACAACACATTTCGCAGTACATAAGCTCTTTGCTATTATAGTGTCTGAAGTCACCGCTGGTCTTCAGTGTGAATTTTATATAAGCTGACGACTTTCGACCACTATATCTTCCACCCTCTTATAGCTATTGACACGGAACTGCTATGGTGCACAACGGGAGACTGTACCACAGAGAGAGCTTCGTCTTAGTGTATATTTTTTGTGAAGAGCCAACTATTGACACCCGCACGAAGAATTTAATATAACTCTAACTTTTAATTCCCATACCTTCCACACAATTATCGTTATCAACCCTCTACCATCATAGTGCACACTATGAGACATACCTACTACCACATACAAACTATTTTTTTGCGAAGTGTAGGTTTAGCTGTAGATTGAAATACAGGAACGAATATTTCAATTTTTATTTACATAGTAAGATATAAGTTTGAAATCATGTAAAAAATAGGATGTGTTCAACTCAGAAAACACACAAAAACTTCATTAAACAATTTTAAACAAAAGCTGTAGCAAAAGAAAGGAAATTAAACCTGTTTCCTTTGGAATAACCGTTTTGTTATGGTTTGTGACCAAGAAGGGTGTCACTACAATATTTTTACGTTGCAGGGCGTCGCATATTCGAGAAGGTTGAAAACCACTGGATCATGGGTTTAACACGTCGTTCTCTCCGAGGTGATTCGCAATGTTTGGAAAACAGTACGCGTTTCCGATTAGCACGGTAGCGAGAAGGTAAACGGACGCTGAGTCACGACGACTGCTTTGGAAACACTGTATTAGCTGACTGCGCGGCTACCGACGCCTCCACACATGGAATGGAGCAGTCATTTTCCAGCTGCGAAAACAGTCCGGATAGCTGATCCCGTTTATGCTGCTAATGGTGGATCAGCCACAGAAGTAAAGCCAATCAGCGCCATGTCTGCACTGGTGCGTCGCTGTAGGCGGGGGGGGGGGGATAGGTTGTCAGTAGCGGGTTGCGCCGAGTCTAAAGCCCTTTTTAAACGATGAACGAAAGTGAACAAGATAGATAATAGTCTACTGAAGCGCTCCTAGTGTAATAGCCCTGAACTACAAACTCTAGCAAGATCTTGTGGCAGCGTGTTTAGACGATAAACGTAATCGAACAGTAATACCCGAAGTTGAAAGAGAGGTTATAACAGGCGATTTGTTATGTAGGAAGTCACAGTTTAATACTGGAATTGTCGAAACAACGCTTAATGTTATTGGCGCCCAAAGAAAACCTTGCAGTCTATGTTTTTGGTCAACTTAGTGTGATAAAGTTCTGGGAAGTGAAACAACATTTCAAAACATTCACAACTATTTTCAAGCGAAAAAAATAAACTTATAAACACATCAAGCCATATTATAAGAGCGTAAATAGACCTTTACTTTATCTACTACGATTTGCCCAATGACATTGTTAATAACGTCATGCACAACTGAATTTTTGTCTTTCATTTGGACTGACGTTTTCATTTAAAATGCTCTTTAATGAAAATTGCATCATCAAACTACAATCTTATTCAAATAAACAATTGGCTTCAGTCTTCTCTGTTACGACATTGCAAAACAAACCATTTTTCGGTTTCAGATGTAGGCCTACGATCTCTCTTTTCGGTGGACAATAATTGACAAATATTTAAATCTTCATGAATCATTTACAATTTACCGCTAAACCAAAGTATAATAATAAACTAAAGATTAATAAGACAAATCTGCGTGCAAACCGTGTAATTGTCTACAATATGAAAATCGCCTGGAGAAAATAGGTTAACTTCCGATGTCAGCAGACGACCGTTCAATCAAAACAATCTTCTCGAGAATGCTTAGCATGACGTTGACGTTAGGTAACGGTCCGATGACGGACAGTGTCAATGCCGTCATTAGAAATACATTGTGGAACAGATTCTGATCATAAACTTCGACAAAATGCAAAATATGCGTAAATACGAAGGAAAATGGCGGACCAACTGGAGCGGTGACTGCAGCAGACTGCTAGCTCGCGCATGCGCAGTGAACCCACTAGTACCTAATTTAGAACTCGTCCTATTTCTTTATCGCTATAATTATCGCGATCGTACTAGTGCAGCCGTTCAAACGACTGACGGCCGCCATTAACGCAACTTGTTATCAATCTATTACAAGTTCGTTGATCGTTTAAAACTGGCTTAATGGGACAGCAACATTAGATTGGCCATCGCTCTCCCAACACGGACAGTCAGGCTAAGCCTGTATCGACAGTGGCACCGACAGTCCGTCGTCGGACACCGTCGACCGAGTTTGACTGAAAACATCGACCGTCGGCGTGGTCACACTGCATCCCGTATAGTTGGTCACTTGGTCAGGTTAAAGGAGAAAGTTGGGTTAGGTTTGATTTGATTTTTCCCAGTGAAGCCAAACCAGTCTTGGTCCAACCCGCCACTGCCCGCACCGAAACTACGTTTATTGTGCGGTATCGAAGCCGACCTCGGGGAAGATCAGTTTGGGTTCAGGAGAAATGTAGGAACACGGGAGGCAATACTCCACTTTACGGCTTATCCTAGAAGGTAGATTAAGAAAAGGCAAACCTACGTTTCTAGCTTTTGTAGATTTGGAGAAGGCTTTTGACAATGTTGATTGGAATAAACTCTTTCAAGTTCTGAAGCAAGCAGGAGTAAAATATAGGGAGCGTAAGGTTATTCACAACTTGTACAAAAACCACACAGCGGTTGTCAGAGTTGAAGGGCATGAAAGGGATGCAGTGGTTGGGAAGGGAGTAAGACAGGATTGTAGCCTTTCTCCAATGTTATTCAATTTGTACATTGAGCAAGCTATAAAGGAAAGCAAGGAGAAATTTGGAGAAGGAATTAAAGTTCAGGGTGAAGAATTAAAAACTTTGCGTTTTGCCGACGACATAGTAATTCTGTCAGAGACAGCAAAGGACCTGGAAGAGCAGTTAAACAGAATGGACAGTGTGTTGAAAGGTGCATATAAGATGAAGATTAACAAGAGTAAAACTAGGGTAATGGAGTGCAGTGTAAGAAAATCAGGTGATGCTGAAGGGATTAGATTGCGTAACGAAGCAATAAAGGAGGTAGATGAATTTTGTTACTTGGGCTGTAAAACAACAAATGATGGTCGCAGTACAGAAGATGTAAAATGCAGAATGGCAATGAGTAGAAAAGCGTTCTTGAAAAAGAAATTTGTTAACATCGAATATTGATTTAAGCCTAAGGAAGTCCTTTCTGAAGGCATTTGTATGGAGTGTGGCCTTGTATGGGAGTGAAACATGGACGATAAGCAGTGCGGACAGGAAGATGATAGAGGCTTTTGAAATATGGTGCTACAGAAGAATGCTGAAGATTAGGTGGGTGGATCGCGTAACTAATGAGGTACTGAACAGAATTGGGGAGAAAAGAAATTTCTGGCATACCTTGACTAAAAGAAGGGATCGATTGGTAGGACACATTCTTAGACATCAAGGAGTTGTGAATTTAGCGTTGGAGGGAAGTGTGTGGGGTAAAAACCACAGAGGAAGACCAAGAGATGGATACATTAAGCAGATTCAGACATATGTAGGTTGCCGTTCTTATGTGGAGATTAAGAGGCTTGCTCTGGATAGGTTATCGTGGAGAGCTGCATCAAACCCGTCTCCGGACTGAAGACCACAACAACAACATCGCTCCCTGTATATCTAGTAAAGCCAACCAATGCCCTTGAACAGTGCGAGGAGTCCCTTTACCAGTTCTTTATTAGACCATTTCTTCGGGTCTAGTTGTCCCAAATATTCTGTGCCTTTTATTCTCCAATGCAATGCATTCGAAGATTAGATGTGATGCAGTTTCATCACCGTCATCACAGATCCTACATTTAGGGTCCTCTTCTGTTATACCCATTGTATGTAGGTGTTTTTTGAAATTCCCGTGGCCTGTCAGCAACCCAACCGTGAGTCTAATCTCTCCTGTTCAGGCCCAGGATTGCAGAGCTTCTTTTAAAACATGGCTTTGGCATCATTACCTTGCCATGTTTTTGTTGATAGACTTTGGTCCAATATTCTACGTGCTGTCTTTTGAGCCAGTTACGTAGCTCCAATTTGATCATTGCCTTGGTAATTGTTAGGACAGGTTCCGGTCCAATAAATGGAGTCTCTGCCCCCATCCTGGCTAATCTGTCGGCATGTTCGTTGCCACTGATCCCCGAGTGGCCAGGGACCCACAATAGGTTTACTCTATTGCTTTCCCCTAGCTTCACCAGAACCCTGTGACATTCTGCAACAATTTTAGACCTTGTTGCAGGAGCTGCCAGTGATCTCAGGGCTGCCTGGCTGTCTGAATAGATATAGATGCTACGATCTTTGTAGCACCTACGCAAATTCTCCTCCACACATGCCCTGATGGCAGTGATTTCGGCCTGGAATACTGGGGCCAGTTTCCCTAGAGAGATGACGCCCTCCAGTCTTGGCTGCATCCCGTATACCCCGGCCCTAACTAGGATAGGTTAGCATCTATTCCGTGTCTGAAGTATATTATATTTCAATTCCCTGGGGTGTAATGGTTCCTACCGACATTGTTATGCTTCGAAATTAGTGTTACAATTCGGCTTTTGTTAATAATGATTTCGAATGCATACGAATGAGCTACACCTGTCTGGAAAGAAGAAAGTGGCGAGCATTGTGTACTGTCCTCAGTTTTTGCTACTCCCAGACAGTCTTACCTCACTGTACCGGAAAAGAAGAAATTTTTATTACATGTGATATTTCGTGGCGTCATTGACGAGCAATATTGCAGTTTTGCGTAACTTATTTGAACTTGTGCAGACATCCACCAGTTAACCTCCATGCTTTAAATAATGACAACTGCACCAATTAGCGAAGTTTATTGTTTACCACAACGAATTTCGAGGATTTATTCGCATCTTTTTGTGCATCTGTTTACAGAAGAACGGTATTTTTTCGACGTTTCAATGTGTGCTTTGCAAATACACTTGCACTGCAGTGGTCCCTTTAGGTTACCTACTGAAGTTCGGAAAATGGGGAAGAATAAACATTGAGCTATGTGTTTTATCATAATGTTAGAAACCATAACTTTTTATGTATTTTTAAAGGTATTGGGTCTCTTCCATTACTCAGAATATGTAACATAATAATCTTGACTTAGGGCTACCTGTGTACAAAAACCAGTGTTACCATTTTTGTGTTGTGATATCCAGTGTAATGGAGCAGATACAATACCTGAAAGTATAGACAACCGTTATATTTTTTACGTAAAAAGGTTGCCATGATTTTATTGTGTATGCTCGTTACATTAACCTCAAAATGACTACATCTGTGCAACAGCTGCATAAAATCACACATGGAAACGTCACGATATATTTATGTAAACAAAGACACTAAAATCAAGAAAAATTCTCAAAATGCGTTGTGCTAAGCATAAGAATAATGGATGCAGTTTTTCAGTACGTAAATTCATGAACAGTTATAGGCCACCCAGAAACATCCGATTATGATGAACGAAATGAGGTTTCGTAACATTGAAGTCGGCCGCGGTGGCCGAGGGAACTGAGGCCCTTCAGTCACGGTCTGCACGGCCACTACGGTCGGGGGTTCGAATCCCCCCTCGGGCATGAATATTTGTGCCGTCCTTTGTCTTAGTTCATAAGTAGTTTGTAAGCTCAGGGACTGATGACCCCGTAGTTAAGTCTCATAAATTCTACAAACATTTGAACTTTTTTTGAATATTGAACTTCAATGACTGTCATTCAATATATTTGTGAAAGACTAGTGTGAAATTAATAATTTTGAACACACAAACCACTGAAAAACGGAAGCACACTTAGGCATGCACCACATTTGCATGTCACTTCACAGAACATACTAAACTTTTTAAAGAACGCCAGAACCAGCAAGAATAATTTGTGGACAGCTAATACCCGATTATCACAGTGTAAAACAACGTAAGAGAGCCACTACAGTAACATTAAGATAAGGCACAATCCCGGATTTAACATATTCTTTGAGGTTACAATTCACGACTAAAATTTCTGATAAGTATTTAAGCAACTTGGAGTTTCCAATAAACTGATAGACCATAGATTCCGAATTATATCCCGATTGTGATATTTATCGTCTTCTAGGTGCCACAATCTAGTTTCTCACTGTCCATATCTAGCAGGTAAGAACGGCGGGCGATTTGACCGAAGGAAACAAACTGATTTGAATTTCACCGACTGTCGTCCTAAGTGTCTAAGTTCGGGCGATGAGATCGTCTACACACTGACCATACCCATACTGGAGTACTGATTTGAAACTATCGGCCGTTTTCCGCCGATGTCTGTCGTCGGTAAAACCCACCGATATCGGAGCCACTGAACGAAGCCTAAGGCTAATGCCACACTAGGCGTTTTTCTCCTCGCACTGTGTTACCATATTATGAATATGGAAACTATGAATGCGGTTGATCGAGAGTTCAAGGAGATGAATAAGCTCTTCGAAAGTGAAATAAATATCTAAGACCTAATTGCTCGTCACGATTGAAGCGTATTACGACAAATGCAAGAAACTGGGAATTTGGTGCAATATTTTAAGGAACTTCATTTCAGAGTTCGAGGAGATACCAGCACGCTAAAATGTTATACGGTGTTTTATAAGTTTACTACTTCAATAGAGGATTTAGTAATACTAGCTGATCCCCGCTGCTTCGCATGCGTAGGCTGGTTGGTCTGCACCAGTTGTTTCTTTTTAAGCCTGATGAAGAATCCATATCTTAAGTTTCGGTTATAGCATGAAATTTGCGTTAACAGCAACATATTTTTGAAAATAAATTTTTTGCGTCACCTATTTTACCCCCTTTTTCGTCGAATTTCAAATAATTCCGAAACACGTGTCTTTTAAATTCGAACCCTGCATTAAAATCCGAAATTTTGTAGCTCTAGCTTCAAAATTGCCTAAATAGCTACGTGCTTTCAAAAACGTTTCATCCCCTATTTCACCCCCTTACGGACGGAATATCGAAAAATCGCTTCTTAAATGACGCCTACAGGGTAAGATCAACACTCTCCACAAATTTCAAGTTTCTATCTTCAGTGGTTTGGTCTGGGCGATGAGTCAGTCAATCGGGACACTTCCTTTTATATATAGAGATTCTAAGTAGTTCATAAATATTCAATATTTGTACACATTTTCCATTACTTAGCCTCAATGTGTTACAGCTAATAATGAAATAGTCCGATATGTTACGTCACTACTTTCATTTATAATAATTTCATTGCATTCAGTGCAGTGCTTAATTTTTAAAATTTTAGTTGACCGAACAAGACCCTTCAACCTCTTCCTCCTTTTCATTATCAGAACTACTGCACTATTACTGTGCAATTTTGTCCTTACTGCTTAGTACATATCTATTTCTTGAACATTTGTAGAGTAGTAATGTTACCGTTTTTACATTTTCAGTGAGATTTTCACAAAAGAAAGGGAAATCAATTCGTTCTTGCTATAACCGCGAACTTCAGAAGAGGAAAAATATGACAAGTGGTTCTGAAGCTATTAACAGGAAGCGCTGAATATTAATCACACTTGCCGATATACTTCAAAATAGGGGAGGCAAATGTATTACAAATATGAGAATATCAAATACACGGAAGAAATGTAATACAAAATTGCCATGATGGAGGTTCGAACCTCGATCCCCGGTTTGACAGTGCAAGTCGCTGTGATACTTACTGTTGTGGTCTTCAGTCCGGAGACTGGTTTGATGCAGTTCTCCACCTTACTCTATCCTGTGCAAGCCTCTTCATCTCCTCAATAAGAACGGCAACCCATATCTGTCTGAATTTGCTTACTGTATTCATCTCTGCGTCTTCCTCTACGATTTTTTCCCCCTACACACTTCCCTCCAATGATAACCTCACGATTCCTTGCTATCTAAGAATGTGTCCCACCATTCGATCCCTTCTTTTAGTCAAGGTATGCCAGGAATTCCTTTTTTCCGCAAATCTGTTCAGTACCTCATTAGTTACGCGATCTACGCACCTAATCTTCAAAAGCCTCTCTATCCTGTTCCTGTCCGCACTGTTTATCGTCCATGTTTCACTCCCGTACAAGGTAACACTCCACACAAACGCCTTCTGAAAAGATTTCCTTATGCTTAAATATTGGATGTTAAGAAACTTCTGAAGAAAGTTCTGAAGCAAGCAGGAGTAAAATATAGGGAACGTAAGATTATTTACAACTTGTACAAAAACCAGACAGCGGTTGTCAGAGTTGAAGGGCATGAAAGGGATGCAGTGGTTGGAAAGGGAGTAAGAGAGGGTTGTAGTCTTTCTCCATTGTTATTCAATTTGTACATTGAGCAAGCTATAAAGGAAAGCAAGGAGAAATTTGGAGAAGGAATTAAAGTTCAGGGTGAAGAATTAAAAACATTGCGTTTTGCCGACGACATAGTAATTCTGTCAGATACAGCAAAGGACCTGGAAGAGCAATTGAACGAAATGGACAGTGTGCTGAAAGGTGCATATAAGATGAACATTAACAAGAGTAAAACAGGGGTAATGGAGTGCAGTGTAAGAAAATCAGGTGATGCTGAAGGAATTAGATTAGGTAACGAAGCAATAAAGGAGGTAGATGAGTTTTGTTATTTGCGCAGTAAAATAACAAATGATGGTCACAGTACAGAGGATATAAAATGCAGCATGGCAATGGGTAGAAAAGCGTTCTTGAAAAGGAGAAATTTGTTAACATCGAATATTGATTTAAGCCTAAGGAAGTCCTTTCTGAAGGCATTTGTATGGAGTGTTGCCTTGTATGGGAGTGAAACATGGACGATAAGCAGTGTGGACAGAAAGAGGATAGAGGCTTTTGAAATGTGGTGCTACAGAAGAATGCTGAAGATTAGGTGGGTGGATCGCGTAACTAATGAGGAGGTACTGAACCGAATTGGGGAGAAAAATTTCTGGCATACCTTGACTAAAAGAAGGGATAGATTGGTAGGACACATTCTTAGAAATCAAGGAATTGTGAATTTAGTGTTGGAGGGAAGTGTGTGGGGTAAAAATCGCAGAGGGAGACCAAGAGACGCGTACAGTAAGCAGATTCAAGTGGATGTCGGTTGCCGTTCTTATGAGGAGATGAAAAGGCTTGCTCAGGATAGAGTAGGGTGGAGAGCTGCATCAAACCAGTCTCTGGACTGAAGACCACAACAACAAGAAACTTCTGTTTAAAAAGCTTTTCTTCCCATTGCCATTCTGCATTTTATATCCTGTTTTGACAATATATATTAGTAACATGCCATCTTTAGAATATCATTTCATGTATACCACTGAAAACTAAACTTGCATCAATTTTACTTTTTTTTAAGTACTGAGAGTATAGCAAATAGCGGAAACACTTTTCTCTATATTAAGTATATATCTTGCATGCAAAATTCGATCGTTATCTGTGATCCACTTTTTAGAGCCTCTGCCAGTATTGCGGAAATGGACTCCACGACCTGCGGAGTCCACACAGGAATGTGTTTCCGATGTGTGAATTTCGCCTATATGGTACAACTGGCACCCAGTTCCAATCACAATGACACCGTGTTAACAGATACGATTTAAAGACAAACAGCGCATAAAACGCAGCTATAACCATCAGCCGTTTATTACATCCTTCAAAATCCACTTGCTCGGTCCTGGACCATCTTGATAGTTAAAGTATTGAAACGGGTAAGTCAAATGCATTAAATAAAATACCGGTTGAGGACAGACAATTTCGCTAAAAATACAACTGTCATTGCTGCTTTTAACTACATTTAATTTAATGCATTTGACTGACCTTTTAATACCTTATTTATCTCATGGCCGGCCGGCCGTGGTGGCCGAGGGGACTGAGGCGCTCCAGTCACGGTCTGCACGGCCACTACGGTCGGAGGTTCGAATCCCCCCCTCGGGCATGGATATTTGTGCCGTCCTAAGTCTTAGTTCATAAGTAGTTTGTAAGTTTAGGGACTGATGACCCCGTAGTTAAGTCCCATAGACTATACAAACATTTGAACATTTTCTAATGGTCCTGGAGCGAAACTAGTCTTTTTTCAGGATTTAATAAACAGCTGATGGTCACCGATGCATTTTATTAAATACTTGACGGCTGTTAACTCACCTGATCACCTGATCAGATTCAAAAAAGAACACGCAAATGATGACAGGCAAAAGTTAGTAGAGATTCGTGCGTCTATAAAAAGATCGATGCGTGAAGCATACAATAATTATCACAGCCATACCTTAGCAAAAGATCTTTCCGAGAACCCGAAAAAATTCCGGTCCTATGTAAAATCGATAAGCGGGTCAAAGCGCACTGTCCAGTCACTAGTTGATCATTCCGGGGCAATAATAGAAGAAAGCAAACGGAAAGCTGAAGTTCTAAATTTAACCTTTAAGAAATATTTCACGCAGGAGGACCGCACAAATATACCATCATTTGATCAACGTACTAATTCCGAAATGGGGGACATAGCAATAGGTATTTCCGGTGTAGAGAAGCAGCTGAGAGAGCTAAATACGAAAAAGTCTGGTGGTCCGGATGGAATACCAGTTCGGTTTTACAAAGACTATTCTGCGGCATTGGCCCCCTACTTAGCTTGCATTTATAGCGAATCTTTAATTCAGCGCAAAGTTCCTAGTGATTGGAAAAAAGCGCAGGTGAATCCCGTTTATAAGAAAGGAAAGAGAACTGACCCACACAATTACAGGCCAATATCGTTGACATCGGTTTCATGTAGAATTTTGGAGCATATTCTCAGTTCGAATATAGTAAATTTCCTTGAAACGGAAAAGCTTCTTTCCATGAATCAGCACGGGTTTAGGAAACATCGTTCATGTGAAACTCAGCTTGCCCTTTTCTCACATGACATCTTGCGAGCCATGGACGAAGGGCAACAGGCGGATTGTGTTTTTCTCGACTTAAAGGCGTTCGACACGGTGCCACACTGCAGACTGCTAACGAAGATACGAGCTTATGGAGTAGGTTCACAGATTTGTGACTGGCTGGAAGACTTCCTAAGTAATAGAACGCAGTACGTTGTTCTCGACGGCGAGTGCTCATCAGAGACGAGTGTATCGTCAGGCGTGCCCCAGGGGAGTGTGATAGGACCGCTATTATTTTCTATCTATATAAATGATCTGATGGACAGAGTAAGTTGTAATTTGCGGCTGTTTGCTGATGATGCTGTGGTGTACAACTCAAGTGTTCAGGATCAGTAATGAATCGGACATTTTAAAGAGAACCTGCTATATCGTCGGCCACCATTAACAGTTGTGCAGCGTTGCGAGTCAATAGTAAGCGTCGTTTCACGACTAAGGAATTCCTCTGCGAATGTTGCTTACAGGCAGAAGACTTCAGCAAAAAAAAAAAAAAAACGGTTTATGCCAGAGAGTCGGTAGTTCAAGAAAATGTTCAAATGTTTGTATAGTCTATGGGACTTAACTATGGGGTAATCAGTCCCTAAACTTAAAAACTACTTATGAACTAGCTAATACTAAGGACGGCACAAATATCCATGCCGGAGGGGGGATTCGAACCCCTGACCGTAGTGGCCGTGCAAACCGTGACTGGAGCGCCTCAGTCCCCCTCGGCCACCGCGGCCGGCGGCAAGTGATAGTGTGACTTTATCAGTCCACTATTTCAGAAGGACAGAACTTAGCGACTTGTAACAAACTAAGCATGATTTCAAACCTTTAGGAAACTTTACAAAAGTACGTCTCCCAGCTTAATAGCAATTAGTTTCCTTTCAGAGTATGCTGATACAATGGCCACATAGGTGGTTATCGATATACAACCGTTCGCTTTGCGAACGTTCCGTACCCAAAGACTGGAAAGTTGCAAGAGTTACGACAATATTCAAAAAAGCTAATAGTAGTGATCCCCAAAATTACTGGCCTATATCAAACCGTGGTTCGGAACCCACGTTAAACTGTAGGTCCCCCTATAACTGGCTGGGTAAGTCAGTTCGAAGGTCGGAGGAAGGCAACGGCATACCACCTCCAAACAGGACCATGCCTAGTAAAGCACCGTGGTGTTCAAACCAATCTTCGGATTGTTGACTGCTTTACCTTTTTTTTATCATTGGCGTCTGTTTGCAGCAAGATTTTAGAACGTATACTTTCCCCAAATATTATATAAACTACCGAGAAAAGAACGACCTATTGACCCATAGTCAACACGGATTCAGAAACATCCATTAATAGAGGCGCCTGTTTTTCGTCAAATGATGTGATGAGTGCTATCGGCAAAGGAAGTCAAACAGATTCAGTATTTCTAGATTTCCGTATGGGTTTTGAGACTGTAGCTCACAAGTGACTTGTAATCAAACTGCGTGCTCGGGGAGTATCGGCACAGTTTCGCCACTGAATTCGTGGTTTCCTGTCAGAAAGGACACAGTACGTCGTAATTGACGGTAAGTCATCGAGTAGTACAGAAGTGATGTCTGGCGTTCCCCAGGTAAGTGTTATAGGGCGTCTACTGTTCCTTATTTTTATAAACGATTTAGGGCCGGTTCGTCCATCTCTCGTTAATCTTGTCGTTAGTAAACGAGAAGATGCCTTTAACGTCTCAAATGCGCTCGTTAAGTGCACTGCGTTTGTCATTGCCACATACACCTATCGTTTGCTAAGCTGGAGAAAACGAGACGGTACGATATATTTCGACTATGTTGGCAATAGAAACAAATGAAAGTGCAGTCTGAATAAACAGCTGTTCCCCATATTTGACTATCAGGGAAGAGGTTAGCGGACAGTTATTATTTGGTGCTATGGCAAACAGACATGAAAGAAGCTAAAATTTTACAAGAAATTAGTGCGAGAGTCTTGTGTCTCTAATAGAGAAATATGACACATTGGAATGAAAAAAAAATCGTCTGTACGACTTGGAACGAAAAGGAAGCGACATTGCGGCAAATGAATTCAATGCTGTCCATGGAACATGTAGGACAGTAAAAGTGCTTAGGGCCTAGTTCGATAAAATACTGCCTATTGCATAGTACGTTAGTGCAGGTTAAATTTTACAACGCTTCTCGCCGGGCTGCAGTGGTTATGTTGGCACCAATGGTAATGATGGCAACTCAGATGACAAATGTTTTTTCGTGACAACTGCAGTTAAAACGAAAATTATTTTTTCTGACTGGACAAGGGTACATACAAGAACCTGTCGACCATAGAGCAGGTACAGTATTAAATTTGCTGCGAGTGAAACGAGCAGCAATAACATTTACTCTGTAGCTCGTGAAAAATATTAACGCAGTTCTACACTTCATTGTTCATCTGTTGCCAACATAAGCACTGGAGCCCGACGAGAAGCGTCGTAAAATTTTACCTTAGCGCAAGCAATAAATTGCACGTAGGCGAAAGTGCGCTGTTCCTGAAGATCGGAGGAAGAAATCACATATTAGGCCTTACACTAGGTGCAACAAGCATAAGTAAATACTGAATTAATAAGTCCGCACACATAGATAATGTATTCCGTTTTTATTACAACATATAACTTACAAAATTCAGAACTATATGTTGGTCTCAGACGGTCGTGTAGTTCTTCATGCAGCATTTCCAAAGTGGCTTTTCGAAGACGAAATCATCCCAGCATTAAAAATGATTTGGACGAACATTAATACGTCTAGGACGCCTTATAGGGGCAATGTCCTCTAGATCATCCAAAATATTGACATCGTAATTATCAACGAAATCGTATTGCAGCCATTTTCCTCATGCCGATACTCTCATAACTAGTTGTTACCCGTAAGTTTGTATTTTGATATCGCAACAATATTTTTAAGGTTATGTTGCGTATCTGCAATGTATCAAACTCATCTAACCGCAACTGACATGGATAGGGAGAGAAATATGACAACACTAGTTTTTCATACCTGTAGAATTTGTTGTTTTGTTGGATAAATCGGTCTTATCTCGTGAATAGTCTATATTGCGGTTATTTTAGCGCTTTGGAATCATGCCATTTTGATACAGATTCTCACTCAACTGGTCGTTAGCCGAGCAGAATTCTACTCGTTAACTTAACGGCCAGTTTGAGGTGCTTTAACCTTAGGTTAACTCTTCATCTACATCTACATCTACGTAGATACTCTGCAAATCACATTTAAGTGCCTGGCAGAGAGTACATTAACCACCTTCATAACGTTTCTCTACCGTTCCATTCTCTAATAGCGCGCGGGAAGAAAGAACACCTAAATCGTTCCTTTTTCGATCTGATTTCTCTTATTTTATTGGGATGGTCATGTCTCCCTAAGTAGGTGGGTGCTAGCAAAATATTTTCACATTCAGAACTAAAAGTCGGTGATTGAAACTTCGCAAACAGATCACGCCGCAATGAATAACGTCTTTCTTTTAATGTTTTCCACCCCAATTCGTGCAACATTTCCGTAACGCTTTCCCCCCCGTAACGTGATAAAACAAAGCGAGCTGCCCTTCTCTGAACCTTCTCAATATCTTCCGTCAGTCCCACCTGGTGAGGGTCCCACAAGGGGCAACAGTACTCCAAGAGAGGACGCACAAGTGTGATGTAGGCAGTCTCTTTGGTGGAGCTGGTGCATCGTCTAAGCGTTCTGCCAATGAAACGTAACCTTTGGTTCGCCTTCCCCACAATATTTTCTATGTGTTCTCTCCAGACTAAGTTGTTCGTAATTGTAACTCTTAGGTATTTGGTAGAATCTACGACCTTAAGGTTTGATTTATCGCGTAATTGAAGTTCAGCGGATTTCTTTTAGTGGTCATGTGTATTACTTCACACTTTTCTTTATTTAGTGTCAATTGCCAATTTTCGCACCAAGTAGAAATTTTGTCTAAATCGCTTTGCAGTTGTTTTTGATCCTCTGTTGACTTCACTAACCGATAAACGACAGCATCATCCGCGAACAGTCTAAGGGAGCTATTCAGATTATCTCCTAAATCGTTTATAAACACGAGGAAGAGTAGGGGACCAATAACGCTTCCCTGTGGAACGCCAGATATCACTTCTGTTTTACTCGATGACTTACCGTCAATTACAACGAACTGTGTCCTTTCTGATAGGAAATCTTGAATCCAATCGCACAATTGGGGAGATATTCCATAAGCACGCAATTTCATTAGAAGCCGCTTGTGGGGTACAGTATCAAAAGCCTTCCGGAAATCCAGAAATATGGAATCGATTTGAGATCCCTTGTCGATGGCACAATACTTCATATGAATAAAGGGCAAGCTGTGTTTCGCAAGAGCGATACTTTCTGAATCCGTGTTGACTATTGGTTAATAGGTCGTTCTCTTCGAGGTAGTACATAATATTCGAACAAAGTATATGTTCCAAAATCCTACTGCAAATCGACGTCAATGAGACTGGCCTGTAATTTTGGGGATCACTCCTATTGCCTTTCTTGAATATTGGAGTAATTTGGGCAACTTTCCAGTCTTTGGGTACGGATCTTTCGCTGAGTGATCCGTTGTAAATTATAGCGAAGTACGGAGCTATTGCATCAGCATACTCAGAGGAATCTAGTTGGTTTACAATCTGGCCCGGAAGATTTATTTTTGTTTAGTGACAAGTTGTTTTACTACTCCAGGAACATCTACTTCTGAGTTTCGCATGCTGGCAGCTGTTCTTGGATTGAATACTGGAGTGTTCACTTCGTCTTCTTTGGTGAAAGAATTTCGGAAAGCTGTGTTTAGTAATTCTGCCTTAGCAGTACTGTCGTCGGTAGTATTACCATTGCTATCGCGTAGTGAAGGTATTGTTTCTGTTTTGCCGCTAGTGTACTTCACATGTGACCAGAATTTCTCATAACGAGACATTGACAAACGCAATTCTCCATTAACGACAAGTTAAAATCGTAACTGGAACTTGACGAGACATTGATAAACCGGTCCTTAGAAGCAGTTGCCCACAAGTGGCGTGTGGGAGTTCCATCCACTTGCTGCGCCAGAACGTCAGTCTTCGTCAGCCGCTGGCGACGGTCCAGTGATCGTCATGTGTTTAAACGCCTGGGTGGCTGTTCAAGTCGGTTGTACACTTTCACCACAGATCCCATCACACTGGGCGAATAGACTGGCTACATACATGGTGTGGTGGGAACATTGAACCGCGTGACTGTTGGCAAACAGGCGGATACACACGACAGCTTAACAGTTTTCAAGAAATTCTACAATTTTTAAGTACGAGGCGCGTCCAGAAAGTAAGTTCCGTTACAATTTATCCCCACTGCAGCGCTGCGACTGCAGTTCCGCACATGCGCTGTAGACGATGTGTATCAAATGTTCAAATGTTTGTAGAGCTTATGGGACTTAACTACGGGGTCGTCAGTCCCTAAACTTACAAACTACTTACGAACTAGCTAATACTAAGGACGGCACAAATATCCATGCCCGAGGAGGAATTCGAACCCCCGACCGTAGTGGCCGTGCAGACCGTGACTGGAGCGCCTCAGTCCCCTCGGCCACCGCAGCCGGCACGATGTGTATCAAGGAGAAGAACGCGCGGCATTTGGAGATCGCTGTCAGTTACGTACGCTTTGTTGTGCTCGTTTGAATTGTCGGCGTCGATTGAAAATCCCGCCGCCTGTGAAATCAGGTCGGTGATTCGGTTTCTGAATGCGAGGAAAGTGAAACCGAGTGAAATTTATCGGCAAATTTGCGATGTTTACGGACCAAATGCGATGAGTGATTCGATGGTGAGAAGATGGGTCCGACAGTTCAATGGCGGGCGTAGTGATGTGCACGATGAAGAACGAAGTGGGCGTCCACCTTTCGTTACAGAAGAACTGGTTGATGCTATTGATGACGAGATCCAGGACATCTCATGTCTTTCCTTGGCGGTCATCACCTCACCAATGACGACGAGCTGAAAGATACTGTTTCCAACTGATTGAAGACACAGGCGGCAGATTTCTATGAAGAAGGTATACAAAACCTGGTGCCACGCTATGACAAATGCCTGCAGAATTCCGGCAGTTATGTGGAAAAGTAGTTTAAGAGTTGTAGGATTTTGTGCAATAAAAATTTCTTCTGTATCTGTGTACAATTTCATTTTATTACCAAAGGGAACTTACTTTCTGGACGCGCCTCGTAGTAACACTTAGGTGAATTGTAATGTTATTCCCCTCCACAAAAAAGTTTTGTATGATCATAGTCATCCATGTACACAACCACTGGTCTGCCAGTAGTCACACGATTCGCTGGTGATAGTGCCGTTAAAATCATTTTATGCCCCTCCAATATTTTTGGTCTAAGGTTGTACACGATACATTTTCTGGTCGAATCGAATGAGTCTTCTTTCGGTTCGTTCGTGTAAAATGTGAATCTTACCACATGACAGCGTTTGTGAACACCAGTGGTGTCCCGATACTTTAAGATACAGCAGGAAGCTAACAGCTGTTTCGTTTGGAGTTTAACGATTCTCTCAGTATTTTAACGAAACACCACTGGCAGAGACGTTAACGTTAACGTTACCTCGCGGATTTAGCACTGGTGTCCATTATACACAATGTACAAGGTAAATCAGCTATCACTTGCACCGCAAATATTGCGAAAACGGAAAGTGCAATTGGTGTGCGGTTTTCACAGATTGGATTGGTAGTCAGGGGCTCGTATTTTGAGCCAACAAACTAATTGTAATATTACTTAGAAAGTATTTTTTTACGCAGACATACAAGTTTTTTTTTACTGGCAAAATGGTTGTGTATCATGCACTGCAATTTTTGACACCAGCTGTGTACAAATAATTTTATTTTTATTACGTTTAGTTTGGCAGCTACAACCGTTCAACGTTCCGGGGGGCGGAGGCTGCGATAGCGTAGCTGACTGGCCGAGTGGCTATCCCCTGGGGCACGGCCCACTGTCATGACCACCAGCCAGTCAGCTACGCTGTCGTAGCCTCCACCCTCAAATCTGAACGGTAGTAGGTGCCAAACTAAACGTCATAAAAATTATTTGTACACAGCTGGTGTCAAAAATTCCAGTGCATGATAGAAACAACCATTGTTACATTTGAAAAATTGTATGTTTGCATAAAAAATACACTTTCTAGGTATTTTTACGATCTGTATATTGGCTAACAATACGAGCCCTTGACTACCAATCCATTCCGTGAGAAGCACACATCAATCGCACTTTCCGTTCCCGCAATATCTGCGGTGCAAGTGTTAGGTGATACTCCTCGCAAATGAAAAATCACGAATTCGTCGACCCAGCAGAGGCTAAATTGTATTTACACATTCTTCGCCATATTTGCACGATGTATAAAAAGTAAAACTCAGCAGAATGCGGATCATCAGCTAAAATATCACATTTCAAATGGTAAACATAGATCATGTCGGATGCCATTAAAAACGGACATTGCACTACAAGGTGGTACACAGTAAGAGGTTCATCCCAGTGCTCACGTAAGGGAGCAGGATCACCACGAAGTAAATACTGGTGGGTATAACGGCAGAGGCCAATACGAAGCCTGGCCAGAACAATCTCTCGGCGGGAGGGTCGAGATGACGTTGACCAGATATCAGGCACAGGTTTAATGGCCCGCAATTTGTTCCCCGACAGGGAATGTGAAAATCAACGGGATATGATACGCCGGGAGACGCCAGCGCGAAGGTCATAAGAGCTAGTAGAAAAGGCAGATACCGAGGGAGGAGAACTGCCTCCTTGGCAGCCGTATCCGCAGATTCATTCCCCGACACTCCCACGTGGCCAGGGACCCACAGAAACGTCACAATAGTTCCGCTCGCTAACAGAAGTAAGGCAATTGCAGATGGTTTGTACAAGGGGTTGGACAGGATACAGAGTGCTAAGGCTCAACAGAGCACTCAGAGCGTCTGAGCAAAAGAGTCTTATTGAGCGAGTTTCACCGGACGTATTGGGTGGCTTGATATAATGCATAAAGCTCAGCTGTAAAATTTAAACTCCACTCAGGCAGACGATATTTAAACGAGACGTTGCCAAGCACAAAGGCACACCCATCTACATCTACATACATACTCTGCAATTCACCGTAAGGTGCGTGGCGGAGGGTACAGTGTACCACTACTAGGCATTTCCTTTCCTATTCCACTCCCAAATTGAACGAGGAAAAAAAGAATGCCTATATGCCTCCGTACGAGCCCTAATCTCTCTTACCTTGCCTTTGTGATCTTTACGAGAAATGTAAGTAGGCGGCAGCAAGATCGTACTACACTCAGCTTCAAATTCCGGTCCTCTAAATTAACAGAAATTCACGAAAAGAACGTCATCTTTCTTCCAGACATTCCCAATTGAGTTGCCGGAGCATTTCCGTGACACTCGCGCATTGGTCGAACCTACCAGTAACAAACCTAGCTGCTCTCCTCTGAACCGCCTCTATGTCTTCCTTTAAACTGATCTGCTCTGGGTCCCAAAGACTTTAACAATACTCAAGACGTGGTCGTACAAGCGTTTTATACGTGGTCTCCTTTACAGGTGAAGTACATCTTCCCAAAATTCTCCCAATAAACCGAAGTCGGCTGTCCGCCTTACTCACAACTGTCCTTACATGCTCGTTCCATTTCATATCGCTCTGCAGTGTTACGGCTAGATATATGAACGACGCGACAACATCAAGAAGCTCACTACTAATGCTGTATTCGAACATTATGGGATTGTTTTTCTACTCATGCGGATCCCTTTACATTTTTCTACATTGGGAGCTAGATGCCATTCCTCTCACCAACTAGAAATTTTGTCTAAGTCATCCTGTATGCTATTACAGTCAGTTAAAGACGACACCCTCCCATACACCACAGCATCATCAGCAAACAGCCGCAAATTACAACTTACTCTGTCCATCAGATCATTTATACAGATAGAAAATAATAGCGGTCCTATCACACTCCCCTGGGGCACGCCTGACGATACACTCGTCTCTGATGAACACTCGCTGCCGAGAACAACGTACTGCGTTCTATTACTTAGGAAGTCTTCCAACCAGTCACAAATCTATGAACCCAACACCCTGGTCTGTCTGACCCATCAGTGTAGATGAAGAAATTGTCATCAAATTTGAACCCGGAGTGCGAGAAATTCTCTCCTGTAAACGAAACGAAGTGTGGAGTCCTTTAGAAGAGAATGAAGGTCTAAGTTAACACGGACGTCGGGGCTTAGCCACGGTGGAGAGGTGCTCCTCCAGTCGAGAATTTTTTTTGTGGATTTAGGGCGCACAACTAAGGTCATTAGCGCCCAGATAACAGAGATTCGCTAGATCTCGAAAAAATTTTTAACTGCCAGATAGAATATCAAGAGAAGGCTAAAAACGAAAGATAAAAAACAATTAAAAGGGTTAAATATCCTTGGATAAGTTGGCCAAGTTGATAAAACGCAAAACTCGAGCAGCTGCTCGTGTGTCATCAGCTAAAATTTCCTCCAGAGTAGACGGAAAGAAGGGCTACACGGAGATGATTAAAATTAACACAAGTCAGTAAAACATGTCGCACTGTCAGCAGTTCATCGCAGGAGCACAGCGGTGCAGGTTCGGCGGAGAGCAAGTGACGGTGGCTGAAACGGCTGTGACCGATCCGCAACCGGGCCAGGATGACCACCTGTCGCCGAGAGGGGCGTGAGGAGGTCCTCCAAGCGGTCGGGATCGGTTTTACGGTTCTCAATTTATTGTCGTGGAGTGAGAACCACGCAATGTGCCAGGACGACACGATACTCCGGCGAAGAGCCCGTTGAACATCGTCCGATG
The DNA here is from genome assembly GCA_026315105.1 of Locusta migratoria. Classification (NCBI taxonomy): domain Eukaryota; kingdom Metazoa; phylum Arthropoda; class Insecta; order Orthoptera; family Acrididae; genus Locusta; species Locusta migratoria. The sequence goes on from CM048754.1 coordinate 22,433,903, forward strand.
GGACGCAAAAGGTAGCCATGCGAGGCAAAATAGCTGCGGCCTTGGCTGCTATGTCGGCGGTCTCATTCCCGGGCACACCCACGTGGCCAGGGACCCACAGGAAAGAAACGTGACAGCTGTCATCTGCTAGCAACTGGAGGGAGCGTTGGATCCGATACACGAGAGGATGGGTCGAGAAAGGGTCCTTAAGACTCTGCAGGGCACTAAGGGAGTCCGAACAGATGCCAGTCGAGAAAGTAGCAGGCTTTCTAACACCGAGCTGGCCAAGTAACGAACGGAAGCGAACTCCCGGTGGTAGCAGAGCAGACGGGCGTACGGCAAAGAGACCGTCAAGCAAGTCAACTGAAACCAGCATACGTTCGGTGTGTGGAGACGTGCTGACGAAATTGTAAATCCGAAAAAGGGACTGTAGAGATTAGTCTAGTGGAACGGCCCCCCGTGGTCACTGTTTGTGTGTTGATACGGAACGCCTGACCTCTTGACCCGAGCGGGGAACATCAGTTACGGAATTCTTCGTATCGCAACAGCAGCGGCGTACAACGCTACGGTCGAATATGAGTGTGGAGACAAAATGGTGTAACTAGTGCCGAATGCAAGGGGGGAGGGTGTTTTTATTGAGGTCTGCAGGAACTCAATAACTTCCGCTAGACCTCTACAAACGGGGAAGCCCTCTTTAAAAAGATGCAAGTATTAAAATGTTATTCTACAAGTATATAAAACTACAGACACCTTCATACAAATACCCTCAGACTTTAATATTGTTATTCCAATTCCGAATAAACCAAGTAAAGGCAAATGTGAAAATTACGGAACTATCAGTTTAGAAGTCATAGATGCAAAATACTCACGAGAATATTTTACAGACGAATGGAAAAACTGGTGGAATGCAACCTCGGGGAGGATCAGTTTGGATTTAGGAGAAATGTAGGAACACGGGAGGCAATACATTGATTTCAAATGTTTGTAAATCTCAATTAAATACAATTAAAGAATCCCTAAGACGGATTTACGTCTCAAATATGTCAAAGACATTATTGATCGATCTGAAGCATTGAATTAAAATTTGTGGTGCGGCCGGGAATCGAACCCAGACCTCCATGCTTACCAGGCAGACGTCTTAACTTTTTTTTTTTTTTTTTTTTTTGCTCTATGTGTAGTTCTGTTTGTTGCGGACGTTGATCAAGTTTGTTCGTTTTTGTTCGATTTGATCTTGGCCCAGCTTTTTTTATTACAGAGGGCGTTCAGCCCTCTGACCGGGCGCGCTGAGCCACGGCGCCCGGCAACCGTTAGACTACCACACCACTAACGATTAAGGCGCCTCGGAATAGTCTATTTACGATTTCCCTCCACAACACAAACTTTAATTCAGCTTCTTTGTTCCAAAGCATGGAGGTCCGGATTCGATTCCCGGCCGCACCACAAATTGTAATTCAATGCTTCAGATCGATCAATAATGTGTTTGTAAATCTATCGGACCAAACTGCGTGGTCATCAGTCCGTAGCTTACAAACTACTCAAACCTAGGTAAACTAACCTAAGGACAAAACACACACATCCATGCCCCAGGGAGGACTCGAACCTCCACTGCGAGCAACCGCGCGCTCCGCAGCAAGCCGCTTTAGACCGCTCGGCTATTCCACCGCGGCAGATTATGTACTGAGACATAAGTAGTGAATGAGATTTGTTGTTCGGGTAACAATTACTTCTGATGCCGAATAAAGGAAGATATGAAATGCATAAAGGCTAAGGGAAGAAAATTCGTTTCACAAGAGAAATCTGTTCATCTCCAATAATTAAATGACAGCCAACGCGTTTCTGAAATCTTGAGTGTAGCATTGTATGGAAGGGAACGTGGACGATAAGGAGTTCAGACAAAAAGATGATAGAAGCGCCTTGGGTGCGTGGTGATACAGACGAATGAGATTACATCAGTTAACTAATGAGGTGCTCAACAGAAAGGAAGAAAAGGAGTTTTTGGCATATCCTAAAAGGAGGGATTGGTTGGGACACATTCGGAGATATGAAGGAATCGTCAACTTAGCATCAGAATGGACCAAGAGACAGACACAGTAAGCAGGTTCAAAAGGATGTAGGTTGCCGAACGTATTCCCAGATGAAGAGACTTGCACAGGACAGGGTAGCGTGGAGAGCTGCATCAAACCAGTCTGCGGAGTGAAGACCGCAAACTTTTTGCACGTATTCTTGCCAAAAGGATGAAAAATTTAATGAATACAGTCACTGGACCTTATCAAACCAGTGTCGGGAGAGATAGGTCCATCTATCAAACATTAGTTGGTTACCGCGATCTAATATCGTTGGCAGACGATATTGATTCTTCATCAGGACTAAAAAGAAACAACTGGTGCAGACCAACCAGCCTACGCATGCGAAGCAGCGGGGGTTCAGCTAGTTAGCTATATGACTGAGCAGGCTACATGCGTCTGGCTACGCCGTGCCTCGTGGTTGACTGTTTCCCGACGTCTGTCCGTTGTAGCAGTTCCCAGCGAGTGGATCCGTTGCGATGAATCACTCGCTACAGCTATCACGACCCGAGTGGAATGTGAGGCAGTTCGTCACGTGTCACCGTGAAAGCTTCTCTACACCGGGCTAACTACACGCGCGAAAATGTAGCAGCTACTGTGTGTGCTAAGGCTCCTACAAGTACACTAAGGGAGTCCGAATATATGGCATACAAGTTTTCGTCGTGACACATGGATACCAATAAGGTGTTCAAAACTATGCGAGATGGGTTGACTTATTTGTAGTTGTTCACAAGTTCTAGACGTTGTAAACGACAGGTTCCGACACCTTATTTGCGATGTGCGATACCAGTTATAGTGTCTTCAATCCAGCAACATGCAGGTTTCTCATTTTAAAGTCCTGAAGATGACGGCATTGACCGTCGTAATTTGTTGGTAAGTAAATGTACTGAACACAGCTGATGGTATTTTCATTTCAAAGGACTGTCGTGGCGTTCAGTTTTGTAACTGGCTGCAGATGCAGTTTGGTGCTACGATTGTGCTGCTTGTGGCGCAGCGAGGACTGTTAGTAAACACGTGACGTAACGGAGCCGCCAGCCACAGGTAGCTAGGTAGCTCAGTAGATGCTGCTACTCCAGAACCGGTCGGTCAACCTTGGCCGGTTCCACGCCCGACTGCCAGTGCGTCATCCGGTTTGTTGGCTCGTACGGCCACACCAGAGCAAGTAGCCAAGTCATCCTCTACATCTACATGGGATACTCTGCGAATCACATTTAAGTGCCTGGCAGAGGGGTCATCGAACCACCGTTATACTACTTATCTCCCATTCCATTCTCGAATAGCGCGCAGGAAGAAAGAACACCTGAATCTCTCCGTTCGAGCTCTGATTTCTCGTATTTTATCCTGATGATCATTTCTACCTATATAAGTGGGAGTCAACAATATTCGGAGGAGAATGTTGGCGATTGTTGTTTCGCAAGTAGCCCACGCCGCAGCGATAAGCGCCGTTGTTGTAATGATTCCCATCCCAGATCCTGTACCATTTCCGTAACGCTGTCTCTCCTGTATCAATACGAAACGAGCTGCCCTTCTTCGGACTGTTTATATCTCCTCCGTCAAACCCACCTGATAAGGATCCCACACTGGGCTGCAATACTCCAAAAATGGACGGACAAGCGCAGTGTATGCAGTTTCTTTTGTAGTTCTGTTGCATGTTTTAAGGGTTCTGCCAAAACGTAGTCTCTGGTTCGCCTTTCCCACGACATTATCTACGTGTTCTTTCCAATTTAACTCTAATAGTAATTCCTAGGTATTTTGTGGAGTTTACGGCCTTCACATTTGATTAAATTATCATGTAAACAAAGTTTAACGGATTTCTTTTCGTACTCATGTGGACGACTTCACACTTCTCTAAATAATGAGTCAACTGCCAATTCTTACACCCTACAGATATCTTATTCAAACCGTTCTGAAGTTGGTTTTGATCTACAGATGATTTTACTGGACGGTAAATGACGGCGTCATCTGCTAACAATCTAAGAGAGCTACGTAGATTTTCCCCTAAATCATTTATGTAAATAAGGAACAGCAGAGGACCAATAACATTACCCTGTGGAACGTCCGATATCACCTCTGTTTTAGTGGATGCCTTACCATCGATTACTACGAACTGTGTCCTCTGACAGGAAATCCCCTATCCAATCGCAAATTTGGGGCGATATACCATAACCACGCAATTTGATTAAAAGCCGTTTGTGAGATACGGTGTCAAAAGCCTTCTGGAAATCTAGAAACACGGAATCGATTTGCGAACCCTTGTCGATAGCACCCATCACTTCGTGTGAATAAGGAGCTAGTTGTGTTTCGCATGAACGATATTTTCTAAATCCGTGTTGACCTTGGGTCAATAGATCGTTCTGTTCGAGATAATTCATAATATTTGAATACAGGATATGTTCCAAAACCCTGCTGCAAATTGACGTCAATGAAACAGGCCTGTAGTTTAGTGGGTTACTCCTACTGCCATTCTTGAATATCCTCACCTGCAGTTAAGCTCTTGTGGCCACTTCACCGTGATGGCAGCTCTTCAACAGGGGGCCCCTCCCAGATGCGTAGTTACCCCCTTGCACCGTTTGGCCAGACAGGTTCACGAGATGCTCAATCCCCGCCCTGTGTAGTACTTCAGACTGCAGTGCTTACCATACGCGACCAACCCCACCGGACCCATAACAAAAATATTTTGGGCACCCCCACGCTCTCACCGAAACATAACTGCGTAACAACACTTGTGTTTGAACATAGAACTGCACCATGTCTGCACAGTCATGCGTCTTCCTCATGATTGTGCTTTGCCCGCAATGTTGAGATGTGGCAAATATTTCCATCGGTTTGTACGTTAATATTGCTTCATTCCTTCTTGTTTTGTATTTTATGTCAATATGAGACACTCCTGGCCATGAAAATTGCTGCTCCGCGAAGATGACATGCTACAGATGCGAAATTTAACCGACGGGAAGAAGATGCTGTGATACGCAAATGATTAGCTTTTCAGAGCATTCACACAAGGTTGGCGCCGGTGGCGACACCTACAACGTGCTGATATGAGGAAAGTTTACAACCCATTTCTCGTATACAAACAGCAGTTGCCGGCGTTGCCTGGTGAAAAGTTCTTGTGATGCCTCGTGTAAGGAGGAGAAATGCGTACCATCACGTTTCCGACTTTGATAAAGGTCGAATTGTAGCCTATCGCGATTGCGGTTTATCGTATCGCGACATTACTGCTCGCGTTGGTCGCGATCCAATGACTGTTGGCAGAAGATGGAATCGGTGGGTTCAGGAGGGCAATACGGAACGCCGTGCTGGATCCCAACGGCCTCGTATCACTAGCAGCCGAGATGACAGGCATCTTATCCGCATGGCTGTAACGGATCGTGCAGCCACGTCTCGATCCCTGAGTCAACAGATGGGGACGTTTGCAAGACAACCATCTGCACGAACAGTTCGTTTGCAGTAGCATGGGCTATCAGCTCTGAGACCGTGGCTGCGGTTACCCTTGACGCTGAATCAGACAGGAGCGCCTGCGATGGTGTACGCAACGACGGTCCTGGGTGCACGAATCGCAAAACGTCATTTTTCGGATGAATGCAGGTTCTGTTTACAGCATCACGATGGTCGCATCCGTGTTTGGCGACATCGCGGTGAACGCACATTGGAAGCGTGTATTCGTCATCGCCATACTGGCGTATCACCCGGCGTGATGGTATGGGGTGCCATTGGTTACACGTCTGTCACTTCTTGTTCGTATGTAAGTTTTTCTTGAAGTGCGACATCCGTCTTTTCAATATCACAATATGTTTTGATAATCCACTGCGGTATTTCCGTAGTCAATACATCCTTAAACCCTTTCTCAGAGTCTGTGTGAAGGACATTTTGATGTATAACTTAAGATATAAACATCAGATTCCAGTTTGTAACAAATTGGTAAACTCCAAAACTTCGGACCAGCCAATGCTTTGCTTCACTAGCTTCATTCTGCGAGGAAAATCTGAAATGATCAATTACCAAATTTAGACTGTCGCCTTACAACTAACTTCATTAAAAGAGCACACCAATCTGTTAGGTAAGCAATATCTGTTTTCCACTTGAGTAAATTTTATTTTAAAATAGGAACTTTAGAATTCGAATATTCTAAGATAGTGTCAAAAAGTGATATAAATCTTGTCAGACAAACCTTTCGACAGCCAGTGTACTTCAGTGTCAAGAAGTAATCAACCGAACTTCGTCATTTTCTCCACATAACTGCGCGAATAAGCTTGTATTCAACGCGCTGGTTCGAATTTTGTTTGCGTTTATCAAATGATCAACCTACCACTTTTTAGCTACTAAAAATGTAAAGTTAACAGTGACATACAAAGGAATTTTGGTTGTGACCTTCCTCAATTTGAGTGAAGCACTATCATAGACCCCCATATTTTTCCGCTGAAGTCGACCCCTTTGAGATATTAATGGACCTCAGGGAGTTTATATAGACCACTTTTGGAATCACTGGTTTAGAGCTTCAAAGGAAGCATTAAGAAAGGACGGACCGAAACGGGAAAAGTAGTGCAACAGATGAGGAACGGATAAGAGAGAGAGAGAGATAGAGAGAGAGAGAGAGAGAGAGAGAGAGAGAGAGAGAGAGAGAGAGAGAGAGAGAGAGAGTATCATACACGTAGAAGGACAAGGCCTTATTGAAATCCTTGGGTAACTAGCATACTAAACTTAACTTACGAGAGATCAAGTAGTAAAAATGTAAGAAGTGAAGCAGGCAAGAGGGAATACAGACGTCTGAAAATGAAGTGCAGACTGGCTAAGCAGGAGTGGCTAGAAGACTAAAGTCTTAGAACAATAACTAGTGGGAAGACCTTTAGGAAAATAAAAGACGTTTAGCAAAAAGGAAAGCAGCTGCATCAATATGAAGAGTTCAGAGGGAAAACCAGTACTAAGTACAGAAGAGAAATCCGAAATGCGAAAGGAATATATACAGGGCTTGTACCAGGGAAATGAACATGTTCAAATGTTTGTATAGTCTATGGGACTTAACTACTGGGTCATCAGTCCCTAAACTTACAAACTACTTATGAACTACTTACGAACTAGGACGGCACAAATATCCATGCCCGAGGGGGGATTCGAACCACCGACCGTAGTGGCCGTGCAGACCGTGACTGGAGCGCCTCAGTCTCCTCGGCCACCGCGGCCGGCGAAATGAACATGAAGGCAGTATTGTAGAAGTGTAGGAAGTAGCTAACGATGAGAGGAGATACGAAAAGCGAACAGAATTTGACAGCACTAACAAGGAAAGTACTTGGGCTCGAACAAACACATACACCAAAATCGTACGAGAGGTAATGTAAAGATCCCTTATTGCACTAGTGATACTCCCGCAGCTGCAAAACTCTGCAGTCGTCCGTTAGAGGCCTCTGCGTGTGCCATGCCGCATTGCACTTTGACCTGTCGGTTCGCCAGTAGGGACGGTGCAGTGTGCCTCCCAAGTTGCGTTTTGTGACGTTATTTGTGTGCTGAAGCGTCAGATGGGGCGGCGATTGCTAATCAATCCTGCTAATGTATGAGATGAAGTTACGAAGAACCCTTCTTCGTGAAGATGGTATTAGTGTAGAAGATGAATCATTCACATGCTTTCTCGTATCTGTTATGGTACAGAAATATGAGCATCAGTTAGATACTGTTGTAACACTAACACATAATGATGATAATAGGGATGATAATGACGAACAACTCATTGCAAGCGGTAGTGCTACGGTAAGTGCGGGAAGAGGCGATGGAAGCAGTGGCAGTGAATACCAACAGTCTTTCGGTAAGAAGGTTAAAGTTGCAACTATTATCACGGCTTTTGATGACAATTCGCTACAGAACATGTACGACGATTATTACACAAGTTATAGTTAAGATATCTGCATTACGTTTGGCGTCTACAATTACATCTACAGTGCTATCTAGAGCATGGTTGCAGAGCTTTGCAGAAAAACGACACCCACCAGCACATTGAGGTGTACGTAGAGATCCTGTAACCAAACGTTCATGCAGATATGTTTGTTCGAGTCCATGTACTTTCCTTTTAAGTTGTGAGTCGAAAAAACGCCCACAGGAGATGACAATCCCTCTGAGCTGCTGGCATCGTTGGGAGAGCAGGACAAAAAAAACTAAATTATCCACCCTAAGGCAGAAATTAAACAGTCTAAGGAGCGCAATATTCTATTTAAAATGACTGGTTTCGGAAAAAATGTAAAGGAAATGCTATCTTCAGGTACAGTCCACCAATCCGTTGCTGCAGGTGTAGCAACGACGTTGCGTCGCAGTCGATAAGCTGCTCTTATCGACTGTAGTTTATCGACTGACGGCACGTCGTCGCTACAGAGCACCAGCAACAACGGATTTGTGGACTGTACCCGAAGGTGACAGGAGCTTTTTGCCGAAATCGATCATTTGAAATAAAATATTGCGATCTTAGACTAATATTTTTGTAACATAGCTGAACTCGTGTAAAGGTTATCTAGAATTATTGAGTTCAAAATGTATGACACGGAGAAAAAACTCTACGAAGAATTATTCCAATTCCAGAGAAAGCAAGGGCAGTTAAGTATGAAAACTACTGAGCTATTAGTCTAGTCATGTTTTCAAAATACTAGTAATTTATAGCCGAATGGAAAAATGGTGGGATCCGACCTCCAGAAAAATCAGTTCAAGTTTAGGAGAAATGTAGGAAGGCGCAAGGCAATACTCTCAGTAAGACTGATCTGACACTAAGGAAAGGCGAAGCAACATTTTTAGGATTTGTGATTTCAAATTCTGAAAGTGGCAGTTGAAAAATGCAAGGAACGAAAAGTTATACACAACATGTACAAAAACCACACAGAAGTTACAGTCTGTAGCAGTCAGCCATTGTGACTAACTAGAGCAATGACAACAAATACTTTTGTTATAACTTTGTATTTTTGTATTTCGACATGTTAAGCTATTAGCACAGTCTTAACACATAGTCACGACACTTCCGCAGAATTTTGTTATACACTGCGACAGCAGCGCTCCAAGCGGAGGGCAAGCTACTTTTATGGATACGATAGTGGATGAGTGCGAATAGTATCGTTTATATTGATTTAAACACATTTTTTTTTACATTAGGGAACGTATGTAATATCATAAAATACGTAAACTTAAAAATAGCTCTACCTTTGTGTTTCTTAGGTTTCCTAAGTTCCCTGACAAGGTTGGGAACGGTACATTGCGGCACAGTTTATTTACTGTTATCTTGTAACCCACAGGGTTATACTGAATAATTTACTTTACTATTAAAAATAGAAAAATGGCTAGGAAACACCGAATACCCGGCCTTTGGCAGAAAGACGTTTTTTCTTCTCAAGAGCGTTAACGTGTCTCCATTCCAATTCCAGTGAAATCGGTGAGGCTGGAACGTAGGAAACGAATGTAGAATGCAATAACTACAGTATTTAACGCACCAAATCAGCCACCACAACTGTAGCTGAAGGAAAACATCAGAAACGTGACAAGAAAACTGAAAAAGCAGTCAAACCGTATTCAACAAAGAATAACCCAATCCCACAATTGTTGGTGCAGCTGAACCACGAACAGTAAGAATCTTCAAGACGTTGTCTTCTTAAGCTAAAGTAATCACACTCAAAAGAATATGCGCTCATAATAAAGACTAGTGAAGCCTGAAAATGTGCGAATCATTAGTCCCCATACCACAACGATACGTCTCAAAAAACTGTCATAGTAAGAACAGACGAAAATAGAAATTTATGTTTCTCTTATGTTTATATTCTACTTACTTTCAGCGGAATAAGCTGCAAATATACACATATTCGTAAATATTGGTTAATGACGAAGTTCTTCGTTATACCACTGAATCAGTTAAGTTCGACTTTTTACATTAATTTCCGTATTAAGTATATCTGTTGATATTTTATTAATGTTTGTAACACACAAATTATATTAACTATTTCGTTAATTACGTACAGAAATAACTATAAACAAACATCACTACTTCGGCAGCTTGCCCACCACTAGGATCGCTAGTGTCGTCGCAGCTGTCAGTTGGTAACAACTTCACAGCAGTGAGTGTCGCGACTGTATATGTTAGACTGTGCTATTAGCTAATCTCTGCTAACGCTTGACAATGGTAAATAACCGAAACCGGTAGCATTGAGAATTAATAAACAGCTATGGTCAACATGTCGTTCTGCAAAAATCAGCAATTTATCGCTTTAATTAGCGGAAATAATACAAAAACATTAGTAGAGAGATTGAAAATCGCTTCAGAATATCTTCTGTCTCGTTTATCGTTAATGGGGGAAAAGTCGCAGCAAGTATTTGAGCAGTTCCTGGGCTGATTCCGTAATGCTGCTTTCGTATGAAAATGGGTGTTGCGTATTAAAGTTAAGGTTGGGGACCGCAAATGAAATTTTACCAGGTAGTGAAATATTTTTAAATGAGATTACTACGCAGTTTTGACAAGGAAGGGACAATTTAAACAAAATTATTGGATTCCGCCATTAAATGGTGGCGGTCGAAATTTCGGTAGCAAATACAACACCAGAAAGCAACACTACAGACGAAGTCGGCGGAATCTAAATTTTACCTCATTGAGAGCTGGTACAAACATTTCGGTCATGTTCCGTAGTAATTCTAGCTGAGATGACTGCAATGTTACTTCGATAAATTGATGCTGGGATTGTGCGTTTCGGTTACTATTGTTCTATGACCGTGTGGAAAAATAATCATGATAGTCGCCAAAAATTGCAAAATTATCGGACTTCATAAACATTACGAAGATTTTTCTGCAGGCATTAAAAGGTAATAAACTATTCATAGACACGAAATAAATAAAAGTTACACAGAGAATGTTCTAGTACAATCGCGAAACAAATCGCAACAATACCCGACCATCACTTTATGAAGCACTGGATCTGCTGAAAATAAATAACTTTAAAATTAGTGCGAATGGGGAAGGGATTGTAAGTAAGTAAGGTATTTCAAATTGACTGTGGGGGTTTATTGAAATTAATAAAAAAACTAAGCTCACACTTACATGACACGTCCTAGCACCTGAATGAGAAGAAAGAAAAGTGACGAACAGTTCCGCTCTCTCCCTTCAGCTTGTTGCAAAAAAGTTGAACGTGACAAATGTCATATGTTTATCGATACGCTGTCAGAGAGAGAGAGAGAGAGAGAGAGAGAGAGAGAGAGAGAGAGAGAGAGAGAGAGCAGAAGTCAGCGACAAGCATCGCACAAGTTATAAAAAAAATTAATGTATTACTACAATTCCAACCAGGCCGTTGCGAAGCGTGGAAACGTTTCCTTAATGTGGCTGCATCTCCACACACGTTTGACCCCCAGCAGCAGTGAATCAGCGCTGCACTTAGTCACCCCGTACAAATGTTTGCTAGCGCTGGCGTGGGCAGATAACAGCTGGAAACCACCACCTAGGCACCGTTTCATGCTGACCGAGTAGCACGATACCAATCACCCGCAAGAAACCGGCGAATTCCACATTCCAGTCGGGCATGGTGGTATCCAGAATAAAAGTGCTAGACTTTTAAAGAGATCGAGAGACGGAATACCAGTCTAATAAACACGTTTTTCAGTCTGTGAGGAAACTTTGCTTTCTGCTCTCCACAATGTGAGGAGTCGGTAGGAACAGTTGGTTCGGATTTCACGCTAAACTATACCTCCTATCCCCCCTCTAAGAAAATCAGGTGATGCTGAAGTTATTAGATTAGGTAACGAAGCAATAAAGGAGATAGATGAGTTTTGTTACTTGGGCAGTAAAATAACAAATGATGGTCGCAGTACAGAGGATATAAAATGCAGAATGGCAATGGGTAGAAAAGCGTTCTTGAAAGAGAGAAATTTGTTAACATCGAACATTGATTTATGCCTAAGGAAGTCCTTTCTGAAGGCATTTGTATGGAGTGTTGCCTTGTATGGGAGTGAAACTGACGATAAACAGTGCGGACAGGAAGAGGATTGAGGCTTTTGAAATGTGGTGCTACAGAAGAATGCTGAAGATTAGGTGGGTGGATCGCGTAACTAATGAGGAGGTACTGAACAGAATTGGGGAGAAAAATTTCTGGCATACCTTGACTAAAAGGAGGGATAGATTGGTAGGGCACTTTCTTAGACACCAAGGAATTGTGAATTTAGCTCTGGAGGGAAGTGTATGGGGAAAGAACCGCAGAGGAAGACCAAGAGATGGATACAGTAAGCAGATTCAGACAGATGTAGGTTGTCGTTCTTATGTGGAGATGAAGAGGCTTGCTCAGGATAGGGTATTGTGGAGAGCTGCATCAAACCAGTCTCCGGATTGAAGACCACAACAACAACAGGTTAGCAACACACAATAGAATTTTTCTGGCTGCGTGAGGAACATTTAAAATTTAAAAATATTGTCTCGTCCGTAACTATATGGTATTACGTACGTGACATGCGTAATATTGAAATTTTTTCTTTGAACAAAATTTCTCAAAATGACTTCAGTGTATATATATATATATACCCCGTTTTTCACAAACTTCTGAATCTACATCAATGAATTCTTTACCACGTAACTGATAGTAGAATGAGATTTTAGCTCTACTTTAGTAGTATTTAGTGCAATACTTTAAATTCCAGAAATTAAAAATTGCAAAAATTTACACCGTGCTTTATGTTTAATGAAAAAGGTCTCAACTTTTCCAGATGTTTTTTTAAACTGATTGTAGAGCAAACGACTCTCTCTCTCTCTCTCTCTCTCTCTCTCTCTCTCTCTCTCTCAAGTAAGAAATGTTTGTTAGGCTTATGGGACTTAACTACGGGGTCATCAGTCCCTAAACTTACAAACTACTTATGAACTACTTACGAACTAGGACGGCACAAATATCCATGCCCGAAGGGGGATTCGAACCCCCGACCGTAGTGGCCGTGCTGACTATGACTGGAGCGCCTCAGTCACCTCGGCCACCGCGGCCGGCGCAAGAGAATCACAAAACATGCGAGAACTTGCGATAAAAACTCTAGATTTATATACTCGACAGTTCATCAGAAAACGGGGCATTTATACAGACAATTTAACATTGTCAAAATAGGGCGGTAGTACTCCCCCTAAATGCAGAAATACCGGAGTGTGGTTGGGAAGAATTGCGTCCTCTAGAGAGTAGGAAGCCGACAAAGCTCTATAGGATTGCGCCACATAGGTATTTGCATCATGAACGATCGGTATAGACCACACTGTACCCAAAACGACAGAAAAAAATCGTGCAATAAAGTTTCGGTATGATAATTTACTATTCCGTTGTGGGTGTTGTGACGACGACAAACGCTTTCGTAAGTTATTTCATTGTGTAATCGCTGGCCTTGGAAGTGACATCCCTGGTGATAACTTATCTCTTCTAACAGCCGTTTAGGGCGCAGAGGCGATGTCTTCGTGGAGAAGTGGTAGACTCCCTACGCTTGGGAACAACCGCATAATGTCACGTTAATTTTGTACAACATTGTCAGGTAGTTAGCGACCTCTATCGTAGACTAGCTGCAAACCCGGTGTTGCCCGGGTGTTTATTTATCCTACACTCTGGTAGTCCACCTGTAAGAGTACACCTGTTGGTGTATCTTACAGCTGATTTAAAGTAATGTATATATTGTCTTAAATTTGTTTAGTTCATGTATTTTTCATTTCTTGTATGCTAGAGATATTTCTTATGTAACGTCACTTTCTATATTGAATCATTTAGTGTAAACATGTACTGTATGTGTAAACCCGCATGAATGCACGGACATTCTTATGCTGTAAGTTAGCAATGCGCCAGAGACAATGTTGAACCTGTTAAAAAAGACTCTTTGGCACAGAAGTAGTAGCTGTGAGTGTCGCGCTGCTGAAGCAGTCGCGGTGCGGACTCGCCAAAGTAAAGACATAAATGCAGTCGCGGAGCGGACTCGCTATAGTAAACACATAAATGTTTTGTTGATGGTGCAGAGGCACGGTAGGCGCAGTGTGGCGCGAGTTTAATGCAATTGCAATAAGCCTGAGAGGCGTACTGAAGGAAGTGCGAAATAAGTTTATTTATACTCGATCAGTGTAATCTTTCTTCATGTGTGCAAGAAAAGTAATTGTTTGGCTTTCATGTCTATTGTCACCGAGTGTGATCGTTGTTGTAGTAAGAGTACCTATTGTAATCATATCTGTCTTGTATGGACTTCACGACGAAGACGACGAAAGCAGATGAGTACTTTTGTAACATTTTATTTTGTATGCATGTAAATGTAGTGTCAACCCAATCAGAACTTTGGTTCAATTATACATGACTTATTTTGAAATCAGTCTTAATTTTGTAAGTAGTTGTAGTCACCCCATTATCACCATTATTAGATTATGTTGATTATGCAAGCCTGTACATTGACCAACAAGATCAATCATTTTTCAAAGTAATTACGATCAGTTTTAAAGAAATTGCTAGATGAGTTAAAGAATTGCTAAACGTGTTACACCCACAGAGACTAGTAATTAAAGTGCGAGAGAGTTTGCAAGTAAAGTAAAGTTGATTTCATTTACATAGAAAGTAACCAGGCTAACAGTATTCAAAGTATTACGGTAGTTTTAGCAGACTTGACTGAAGTGATTTTTATGAAATACGTTAAATGCAAACTCTGCTCAGCCAGTTACACGCGTACGCTACCCAGGCCCTGGAAACAATTTAAAAAAATTGTTTACGTAAAGTTTTATAAGGAACTTGAATGCTTTAAACTATATTATTAAAATATTTGGGAACTTTAACTGTAGTATTTGTGAAGCTCATTGCACCACGGAGTTTCACTGTACTGAGCTATTATTGTAATTAGAGTTTATCTGCTATTACAATTTTGATTATAACACGAACACGCCATCACCACTACATGAATTCTGACACATTTATTAGTGAAGTTGTGC